>CM028347.1:41502493-42102493 GCA_016618105.1 Dendrobium huoshanense
TTTTTCTTTTTTGTTTATTTGCATGAACTGTGAGAAACGGTATCGGTCGAGGGAACAAAAGGACAAGGAGCTAATGACGTCAGTCGCCTCTATCCAGCCGGGTAGAGGTGCTACGGGCGGAACCACCGGGTCGTAGCCCCCGGTGACTGTAAGTATTTCTAAACTTAGAAAACCTTTAGGGGCCCCTTGATGTGATATGCGTGAACCCTTCCTTTAGGTCCCTATAGTAACTTCAATTTTATTAGGTTTACTTTTGTTTGCTCTTAGATCTCTAAACCCCTTTTACATATACGCAAAGTTCTAAGGGTTAGTAATAACAAATATTTTTATCCCATACAACAGTAGTGACACTTAAGGACAAAAATTAAGGACCGGGTCTTAGAAAATCTAAACTTAGGAAGCATGCACACTTTAGGATAGAAACTTATAACATAGAAAATTTAGTGACATCTCACTTTAGAATTAGTAAATATCTTTAAATTAGAATTCAATCAATTAGAAAGCTTTAGCCAATAATTGACTTAGGACATTTCAAAATCTCACAGCCTACTGCACACACTTAGATTTGTTTGTTAGGACAACCGACTCTAGTTTTAGGTTAGGCCGGTGTTTATTTCCTTACTACACTGTGACGGGGTTTTTCTTGAGTTTTATTGCATGCTGGTTGTAAAATGTTGGTGTGTTTGTTTATTTATTTTTACTGCACTCTGTATTAGTTTGATTGACGATTAGATTACCCATAGGCTAGGAGCGATCTGGATTGTTAAAATGATTTTCTGCAGGTGGCCACACTCATGCAGGGCAGAAAAAGGGGGGCTAATTAATTAATAATAAATAAATGCTACAGGTGCTTCAGCTGCTTAGCCCCCAAATGAAGAAGAGTGTGGCCAAGTGTGGCTTAATAATTTAAATTCAATTGCATATATATATAACTGCGTGGGATGATTTTTGTTATAAATTGCTTAGGATAACCCTGCAGGTGGTCTAGATTTTCTTTCTTTTTCTGTGAAATGTAATGTAATGTAAATGTGTTTATAAACTGTGAAAGTGATTTTGAAAGTGGGATATCACATTCAATTTGGAATCTGAAGAAAAGAAAATATACCTTAAAGGATTATTCTCTTTTATTTAGAAAGCCAAATTAGAATGATTCAATATCCAAATAAAAAAGAAAATACCCCTCTCAGGGATGAGTTTCTTTTCATTTGGATATCCAGAACCCGACAGATCCAAGAAGTTCGTAGAAGAAGAGAGGATGAAATGGAGAAATAGAAGAAAGAAGACAAAGAACTGAAGATACAAGAAATAATATATCCCATTTCAAAAATCACTTGCGTCATTCTTAGGATTAGAATCCGGGTTTGTTGCCAGTGGTGCCCGGCCACTTTACTTTTCTGCAAATTCTGGGAGTAATATGGACATTGGACATTTGATATTATAATTTTGGATTATTTAATTTGTTTGTTTACATTGTTTGTGCAGTAGCTTTTTTTTAGGGCCCTTGTATGTCTTGTTTTGTTTTAGCCTGGATTCGAATCGGAGAGATTTTTTTCGTAAGGGTACGCTTAAAATTCTTCTACTTGTAATTTTAAATAAAATTTTTAATAGGCTCACATAGTAACTCTAACGATCTAAGAAGTAAGCTCGGGACCGCCGAGAGTCAGCATAAGCATATTAATACTTTCTCTTCCTTGTTAGGCACCTCCCCGCCTGCGGGTTCTGGCAGACCACTTGACCTATGAGGGTGCAGTTCTGTCAAGGGGAAGTTGTGCAATCTCTAGGGAAAAATCTATTTTCTAAGCCTAAATTTTTAAACTGCTTCATTATCATTTTATGCATTCGAGTCAATTAGCATGCATTGAATTAGATACAAACTAAATAGAGTCTAAAATTTTAATTGCATTTCTAGAAATTTATCACCCTACATAAGTTGAGGGTCTAATTAGGAATTGTCTTATATGTCAGCCCCAATTCCTTAAAACTTAAACAACATCCCTACCCATTTTTCATAAGAGACTGGATACATGTTTTTAAAGCGCCTAGGTGGTTAGCTGGCTCCCCAATCCAGGCCGGGGTAAGTCCAGATTTGCACTTCATTAGTTAGGTTCGGGTCGCTACTTTGTAGTACCCAAATTAGATTTAGGTTCTGAGGCAGATTATTTTTAGATCTTAAGTCCTCGCCCTCAGGGAATATAATCCCAAATTTCTAATTAAATATCAACTTAAACATAAAACTTTCTCCTAAAATGTAAAGCCCAATATAGGATAGACTGAGGTTGTCTCTGGGCTTCTCAGAATCCGACATCTCCTACTTTTCATCCTTTGACTCACTAATAAATGTTCAACATTGAGTTTTCACCTTGGAAAATTCCTACTTCTTTTCCTTCTCTTTTACTTTGTAGTCAAAGGGTATGAAATCACTGCTTTAATCGAGAGTTTTCTTAGGAGCATTCCTCCTAGGATGTAATTAACTATAGGAGTTTACTCCTATAGGGATTTGAGAACCCAAGACTAAAATAAACCTTGTTTTATTCATATAAAACAAGGGAAGAATCTTTGGGAATGCAGATATCTTTAAAAACTTTATTTCTAATTTTAAATATGTTTGTAGGATGTTATTATTGTCCTTTCAGATAATATAATTTCCTACTTGATATATTCAACTTTAGAAATGATTAATTTTATAAAATTTATTCTTGCTTTTGGATATCTTGAAGAATGTCATGTTCGTCTTTCAAGATGATATAATATTCTCCTTGCTATATCTAAATAAAAGAATGAATAAATTTTTCAAGAAAAACTTATTTCTATTTTTAAACACATTCTTAAGAATTTCATGTTTATTTTTCGAAATAATATGCTATTCTTTAAATTGTGTTTGATTATAGAAATATCAATTTTCAAAACCCTATTCTGATATTGAATCCATTGTAGAATATTATGTCGAACTCTCGAGACCGTACTTTATTCTCAATGCAGTATTCGATTACAAAATAGGAGAAATCAAAATCTGCGTGGTGACACAATTTTTTTCTCACCAAGGTTTTTCTGGCGACTCCGCTGGGGATTTATCCTCTCTCCATCTTTAGCAGTGTTTTATACCCTTTAATCAGCAGTATACTTGTGCTCGTCATAGGTTGTAACTACCTTTCTTCCGCCGGTTCTTTTATTCATTTCATTCTTGAATAATTTGGCTGGTATCTAAAAAATTTTAGAGGTCTTATTTTGGACCCCGTTAGAAAACTAATGGGAAGCTCCTTTATACGACCTTTTTGTAAAGTAAATCCCCATGCTAATTCGAATGTTGTAGTTACATTTTTTTTTGTAGCTTGATGTTTGAGTTAGCACTGGGTCCAAAATCAATTTACCCAATCTTTAGTAATATGTATAGTTACTTCTTTTAGTAACTTAATGTATTATTTGGATTGGGTCCAAATAATTTTAAGTCTTGAAAAATTTTAAACTTTTGTGTCCTAGCTAATATGTTGCAGTTATATATTTTTATAACTCAATATGTGGTTGGACAAATCTCAAGAAAATTTGAGCTTTTAAATCAAAGTTTTCTCCTTATCTAAACCAACATATTATAGTTATATTTTTTTTTATATAGCTTAATATGTGTGGTAGGACAAGGTCCAAAAGCTCAAACCTTCAAATCAAAACTTTTTGCTTATCCTATTAACATATTGTAGTTACATGTCCTTTGTAGCTTGATATGTTTGCTAGGACAGGGTTCATAACCTGATCTATGCAAGATTTTTAAGATTAAAGTCAATTTACATTGAGAAAAGTTTAAAAGTTCAAATGCAAGTCAAGCTTATAAAATAATTTTGCTAGAAAAAAATAGCAGGTTGATTTTTTTAAAAAAGAAATTTATCTCTATCTTCCTTAAATTGTAATTAAAACTTCATTGTGGTTGACTCCTCTAAACATTTAAAGAATAAGACCAATGGTTATCAATGCTAAAAAGAAAAGTGTGTTCCCTCCCTCCCTCCACTTGGGTAGATTAACGCTTTAGATGAAGATATATTTAATCTCATTTCCTTTTGGAACCTCAAAGCATAAAATTTTAGCTAATTTTGTTAGGTTCCTAGCAATCGCTGAATTAAATTCAAATATATTTTCAAATCTTCTATTCAACCATATTATGATTTTTCTATTCTTAGGAATGTATAAATATTGGTTGATATATTGAAGTTTGAAAATTCTTCTAAATTCCCTCACCTTTAAACCTTCTTGTAGGTTAAAGTTTAATATGCCTATAAATCCTATTCCCTAAGAGTACTACATGGATACGACGATTTGTCCTCTGCCATGTGATTTAACTTTGATAAAAAATGGATCTTAAGGCATACAATGAAGATAAATAGACAAGTTATATAAAAGCTTTTGTTCATCATATGTAGTTTTCTCTTATGGTAATATTATTAAATCAAATATTAGCTAAGTTTACTCTTGGCTTCATTACTCCATTTGAGAAAACTCATGAGCAATTCTTATTAAGATTGATCATCTTAAATTCCTCTTTCAATCAAAGACTTGGGATAATTCAAGGTTCCTTATTAAGGCTAACCCATGATATGACAAACATTTCTTTGTCATGTGGCTTTTCCTTAAAATTAATTGACACACCTTGAATTGATACTGAGTCAGGTGATTTTAAAACATCTTTAATAGTTTTTCCTCTTCAATAGTGATAAAAAATTATCATATTTGGGTTCACCCATTATGATATCAATATGTATCTTCTTTTGAATTAAGATTTATGTCAAATTAAAATTGGAGGAAAGGAAAGTTTTGTTCACCTTGTTATTATACATCTCATAAGCATCTTACGAGTTGATGAACTTATATTATAATTATCTCAACTAAGTTGTCTATTCATACTATAAGGATCAGGTCCAATTTGTAAATCAATCTTCCTTGTATAAGAGTGTTATTTTTTTTTAACTCTTATACTTGGAAGATGATTTTACAACTGAAATAATCTTTTCAAGATTTAAATAAAGGAAGCCTCTTAAAAAAAATAAAAAAAAAAGTGAAGAAGGAAAAGAAAAGAAAAGAAAAAAAGAGACACATTCATTAAATGTGTAGAAAAAAAAGAAAAAAAAAAGTGGCTTCCCTTTCTAAATCTTAAATATCAAAGGACCTATTTATCCTTTAGTATTTTTAACACTTGATTTTTGAGAATTCAAAATTTATGTTCATCATCAAGCATTGATGTTCTATTAGATGTGAAATATAAATATCATCTACATGATTTGGAAATATTGAATTTCTACCTCTAATTTGATTATCTTTTGATATAATTCTTAATTTAATGAAAATATAAAGAAGGAAACCCCAGTTTTGCTTGTAGGGAGCTTTGATCTGGGTTAGCAAAATTTAAATCTCGAGACCTCTCTAGTTAGCAAATTTGAGTAGGTCAGTTCAGATTTTCAAATCATTATCAAGAAAAATTAAATAGATGATCAATCTAACTAGAATTATAATGGTGCTGATTGTGCATTATTGGGTTTCACGTATCTAACCTAATTGAGATGCATAAACAAACCATTATCCAAATATCTTCAACTCTCTTTTGAGTATCTTCCAATTTGAATGAGATTCTAGATAGAGTCCTGATGCTAGATGATCTACAGTGATATTTATAGATATAAAAATCACTTTCTTTGGATTCAAATTTTTAAAACTAAACTAAGGGACATCCCTTAGTTGATTCTGAGATAATTGTCTAATGTTCTCATTCACTATTGAGTAGATATCATACAAATATAAATCTATTACTGACTGAACTAGGATGTTATAACATGAGGGGTTCTATCCTTAGTAATGTCGATGATACCTTTGTTTGAATCTTTGTCAAACTTCAAAACAAAATCAAGCTACAAGTTGACTAAGTCCATAATTGACTAATCTTGGATGTTAGAATTGGAGGGATTCTATTCCTGATAAAGTCTATGGTAATTTCGTCAAAAAGATATGAAATTCAATTCACGGTATATCTTTATCATAAACTAGATTCGGTTGTTAGAGCCTAAAAAACTCTATCCCCATTTCTTTTCATAGCATTGAAATTTAAAATATTTTGAAACTACAATTTTCTTTGAAGGAAGTTGTTAAGTTTTAACTTTTGATTGAAATCGTTCTGGTCATATTCAAACTATTTAATTTAGAGGGAGTCAACCTATTCTTCATTGAGTTTTTGAATCTTTTCCCATGTCTTTTTCATTGGGTTAAGATGATTAAAACCTAAACGATCACAGTCAAATACTATAAGAAAATTATGAAATGAAAAATAAAGCTTTTACTTTTTGATGAAAATCAAACTTTTCTCAATCATTTTGAGAATTTGATATTCCTTAGTGCTTTCACTATAAAGGATGCTCAAATATTCTCCTTGTTCTATAATAACTCATGCAAAAGTTAAAATTTTCTAAAGAAATTTTTATCATGTTGCATTTAGTTCTCTTAGAACATATAAACGAAGACTAGAAAATTCATATTATTTTCTTCGAGTTAATCGAAACAAATTTAATCATAGAATCAATCTTTAATCAAAATCTTGCATTTCTCCTTTGGTGGTCGAGATGCTTTGATAAGTCTTTACTTATCAAAGATGATCAAACTACTCTCTTTTTGTTTTCCTCACATATGATGATCCAATATAAAAAACAAAATCCCTAGTGGAATATTTGTATGTTATAAGGATCATCTATATTAAAAAAAAAGGAACAAAGTTTTCAATTCAATGAATTTCAAAGTTTTTATTCTTCCAAACGTTTTTCTTTCCCTTTTAGAAAATGACATATACAAATGTTATAATCTCTAATAGAATATTTGCAATTTGTTAATGTCATTTGTGATGAAAGGGAAATGATCCATGGCTTTGAAGAAATCAACTATGCATCTAAATTCTAAATTATGGCTTAAGTCCGCTCTTACGGCAGCCATCCTGTTTAAATCTGTCTCTAGGTATAAGTCCTCCTACGGCATCCTATTGACATCTTTGATGTTAGGAGTAAGCATCCTTAGTGGCATCCTAATCTTCATTCTGAGGAGAAGTATAAGCATCCCTAGCGGCATCTTCTCTTCATTAAATGTTAAATCTTAAATCCGTCTTTAGGTATAAGTCCTCCTATGGCATCCTATTGACATCTTTGGAGTTAGGAGTAAGCATCCCTAGTGGCATCCTAATCTTCATTCCGAGGAGAAGTATAAGCATCCCTAGTGGCATCTTCTCTTCATTAAATGTTAAATCATAAATCCGTCTTTAGGTATAAGTCCTCCTACGGCATCCTATTGACATCTTTGGAGTTAGGAGTAAGCATCCCTAGTGGCATCCTAATCTTCATTCCGAGGAGAAGTATAAGCATCCCTAGCAGCATCTTCTCTTCATTAAATGTTAAATCTTAAATCCGTCTTTAGGTATAAGTCCTCCTACGGCATCCTATTGACATCTTTGGAGTTAGGAGTAAGCATCCCTAGTGGCATCCTAATCTTCATTCCGAGGAGAAGTATAAGCATCTCTAGCGGCATCTTCTCTTCATTAAATGTTAAATCTTAAATCCGTCTTTAGGTATAAGTCCTCCTACGGCATCCTATTGACATCTTTGGAGTTAGGAGTAAGCATCCCTAGTGGCATCCTAATCTTCATTCCGAGGAGAAGTATAAGCATCCCTAGCGGCATCTTCTCTTCATTAAATGTTAAATCTTAAATCTGTCTCTAGGTATAAGTCCTCCTACGGCATCCTATTGACATCTTTGAAGTTAGGAGTAAGCATCCCTAGTGGCATCCTAATCTTCATTCCGAGGAGAAGTATAAGCATCCCTAGCGGCATCTTCTCTTCATTAAATGTTAAATATTAAATCCGTCTTTAGGTATAAGTCCTCCTACGGCATCCTATTGACATCTTTGGAGTTAGGAGTAAGCATCCCTAGTCGCATCCTAATCTTCATTCTGAGGAGAAGTATAAGCATCCCTAGCGGCATCTTCTCTTCATAAAATGTTAAATCTTAAATTTATCTTTAGGTATAAGTCCTCCTACGGCATCCTATTGACATCTTTGGAGTTAGGAGTAAGCATCCCTAGTGGCATCCTAATCTTCATTCCGAGAAGAAGTATAAGCATCCCTAGCGGCATCTTCTCTTCATTAAATGTTAAATCTTAAATCCGTCTTTAGGTATAAGTCCTCCTACGGCATCCTATTTGCATCTTTGGAGTTAGGAATAAGCATCCCTAGTGGCATCCTAATCTTCGTCCCGAGGAGATATATAAGCATCCCCAGCGTCATCTTCTCTTCATTTTATTGATACTCTTGAAGTTAGTCTTGCTTTATAAAAAATGTTTCAATCATATCAAAATAAAATTCAAAATTCCTATTCGTGCCAAACCTCATTCAACTTTTCAATATCTTAGCTTTATTAAATAATACTAATTTCATTAGTTATTATTTGCTAAAGCCATCAATGCCAACATCAACTTCAAAATCATTGAATCAACTCAAAACTCTATCAACTTTTATCTAGATTTTCAATCAATTCTCAAAATCCATTCAACACATATACTCAGATGCTAAACTTCAACTCTGGATCTAGTTGACCGTTTCGGTCAACGCCAATTTGCACGATAAACTTTGGCAAGTTTATCATGCCTATTGGGGGTCCATTTGTTGACCTCATTATTTGAGGTCAATTTCCCCGGATTCAATTCTAGCACCTAGGTCTTCATAGCCTAGTGTAGATGTCGCACCTGCAGGATTTCCCTTAGGTGGACACCTAATGACGTAGCATCGACTCGAACCTATCACTCAACTTGAATCAAAATCAATTCAATCCAATTTTAATTCAACTCCAAACGAACTCAAATCAAGCCATCTTTATGAGTCGTCGATGTTAATCGACTCAATTTAATACAATCTAATTCGATTTTGATCAAATTGATATATCATTGGGCTCAAATCAACTCACCAATCAAATCAAAATCAAATCAAATTAACTCAAATTGAATTCGATTTCAATGGCTCCGATTAACCCGTTTTGACTCGTCACAAGTATATATATAATAATAATTGATACGTTGTCAAAAATTATCTTAATCGGGCACGAATCTCGATGCAAAATCAAGTTTGGAAACTTCAAAACCATCCCAACTCCAATTTCAGCAAACTTACAGTCGAACTGAGCGTCTCAGGAATACAAACCCAACGACACCAAGATCAACCCAATCCGAGCCCAAATGAGTCCAAATCAAGGGCTCAAATTGTTGTTGGAAGGTTCAAACCGCAATTTGCGTGACCAAACGGTCTCCGATTTTGACGAGCTTATACTCGAATCGAACGGCTCGACGAGACGAATCCAATGAGCCCACGATCACCAAATTCCGAAATCAGTAAGGACTTCAAATGTCAACCGAACGGTCCACAGTCAAAGGGTTCAGCAACAACCCATAACCACCCACTCTCCCTCTCCCTCAACCCATAACCACCCACTCTCACTCTCCCTCAACCCAAAAAACGTCCAAGCCCCTCATCCTCTCATACATGACATGTCCAAGAACTCCTCCCCATTGGCAAGGAACTCCAACACCCACTCTCCTCTCCTCTTCAAGTTACAAGAAATCAGCCTCCTCTCCATACGAAGCCTCCTCCATCGTTCCTACAGTAGTTGCAGGCCGGCGATCTTCTAAATCTTGAGTATATTCTCTACATATTCATCTTCTTTCTTTTCCTTTTAATAATTTTAATGATGAAAAAGTGATTTGAGAAAGTTTAGTGCTATCATTTTAAAAGGAGAAGAAAGTATATTAGATTAAAATGTGAGAATTTTTCTTTCCATTGTTTTCTTTTATTGCAAAGAGAAGGATTCTCTTTAATTTTTTTTTTTAACTCAATTTTGTTTGGATTTTCAACGATTCTTGAATGTTTGAGTTGCTATATTGGAGATGCTCTTTTCATTTATTTTCTGTTAAGTTTAAGAATTTATTTTCTCTTTTGTAAAGTTTCTTGAGCATGTATAGAAGAGATATGAAATGATTCATCAACTGCATCTTTCATGGTCAAGATTATTTATGTTGGTTGCTTTAACTGTAAAGAGAAAGTTTAAAAGTATTACATTTATGATTACGTCCCTTATCATTTAAAGCAACGATCTTTTGTTTGAAATCTTGGTTTATCCCTTTATAGAAATTGTGTTTGAATTATCTATAATAGAGATTTCGAAAGAGCATTGGTATATTTTCTTCTTCTTAATAACTCATGATCATAAAAAATTATAATCTTGATGAATATGGTATATTGTCGGTAGACTCAAGTGAGATTAGTAAGTTTGTTGAAATCTCTACTTATACTTCATATTTCAATTTTAGAGAATAAGTGGTTCAAATGCAAATTTGTGTGTTCTACATTGAGAATTTTCATAAGTCTTTGGAAAGAGTAAGTTAGCATCAATTGTTCTTTCTCATTATTTTTGTTGGAAAGTGTAAGTTTTAAAATGAAAATATGTGGATTTTGAATGATGTGTTTCGAAAGCTTTTTGTGTGAGACATTGGAAAGTAAAGTGCATTATAAATGTGTACTCTAAAAAGGTGGATTATATATACGTTTTCAAAGAGAAAATAAGTATGATTTTGAAATGAGTTTTTGTGGTTTTGAAAGGTGAATAGTGAAACAAATTTTTGTGTTTAAGTTTGAAAAGTGAAAGTGTAAGTGTATGTTAGAAAGGTATTGTATTGAAACATGCAAAAGTAAAGTGTTTAATTTTGTGGTAAATGTATATTTTCGAAATTGGAACTTGTATGTTTTACAAATTGGAATATGTGATTTTAAAAAGTGAATTTGTATGTATGTTTAAAAAAAAAAAAAAAAACAAAAACAAAATAGTATGAAATATGTAGATATGTAATAGTAAAGTGAATATGAAAATGCGTGTATGAGTGTATGTTGGAAAGTGAAATGATGGGTTTTAAAAGTAAAACTTGTGCATGTTTTGGAAGGTAGAGATGTATTTGGACTTGTATACATTTTTTTTTTTTGAAATAGTGAAAGTTGTATATATATTAGAACTGAAGGTATGTGTGTTGAAGGTGAAAATTGTGTGCATTTTGGAAAATATGAAATCGTGTATGTGAGAAGTGAAGTTTTTGTTTGAGCATGTTTTGAAAAGTGTAACTTGTGAGTAATTTGAAAAGTGGAAAAGTTTATGTTTTGAAAAGTATAAAACTGATTTTGAAAAATGGGATGTTGGAATTTTGAGAAAAGTGAAAGTGTTGAATGGTTCCAAAAGGACATTCAACCAAGCCGGTGTTCAAGCTCGAAGAAAGGTACGTCTTTATTTTCAGTAAATTTTAATTATTTTATTATTATTTATTAAATATGCTTCTAATCCTTGTTTTTCTTTTTTGTTTATTTGCATGAACTGTGAGAAACGGTATCGGTCGAGGGAACAAAAGGACAAGGAGCTAATGACGTCAGTCGCCTCTATCCAGCCAGGTAGAGGTGCTACGGGCGGAACCACCGGGTCGTAGCCCCCGGTGACTGTAAGTATTTCTAAACTTAGAAAACCTTTAGGGGCCCCTTGATGTGATATGCGTGAACCCTTCCTTTAGGTCCCTATAGTAACTTCAATTTTATTAGGTTTACTTTTGTTTGCTCTTAGATCTCTAAACCCCTTTTACATATACGCAAAGTTCTAAGGGTTAGTAATAACAAATATTTTTATCCCATACAACAGTAGTGACACTTAAGGACAAAAATTAAGGACCGGGTCTTAGAAAATCTAAACTTAGGAAGCATGCACACTTTAGGATAGAAACTTATAACATAGAAAATTTAGTGACATCTCACTTTAGAATTAGTAAATATCTTTAAATTAGAATTCAATCAATTAGAAAGCTTTAGCCAATAATTGACTTAGGACATTTCAAAATCTCACAGCCTACTGCACACACTTAGATTTGTTTGTTAGGACAATCGACTCTAGTTTTAGGTTAGGCCGGTGTTTATTTCCTTACTACACTGTGACGGGGTTTTTCTTGAGTTTTATTGCATGCTGGTTGTAAAATGTTGGTGTGTTTGTTTATTTATTTTTACTGCACTCTGTATTGGTTTGATTGACGATTAGATTACCCATAGGCTAGGAGCGATCTGGATTGTTAATATGATTTTCTGCAGGTGGCCACACTCATGCAGAGCAGAAAAAGGGGGGCTAATTAATTAATAATAAATAAATGCTACAGGTGCTTCAGCTGCTTAGCCCCCAAATGAAGAAGAGTGTGGTCAAGTGTGGCTTAATAATTTAAATTCAATTGCATATATATATAACTGTGTGGGATGATTTTTGTTATAAATTGCTTAGGATAACCCTGCAGGTGGTCTAGATTTTCTTTCTTTTTCTGTGAAATGTAATGTAATGTAAATGTGTTTATAAACTGTGAAAGTGATTTTGAAAGTGGGATATCACATTCAATTTGGAATCTGAAGAAAAGAGAATATACCTTAAAGGATTATTCTCTTTTATTTAGAAAGCCAAATTAGAATGATTCAATATCCAAATAAAAAAGAAAATACCCCTCTCAGGGATGAGTTTCTTTTCATTTGGATATCCAGAACCCGGCAGATCCAAGAAGTTCGTAGAAGAAGAGAGGATGAAATGGAGAAATAGAAGAAAGAAGACAAAGAACTGAAGATACAAGAAATAATATATCCCATTTCAAAAATCACTTGTGTCATTCTTAGGATTAGAATCCGGGTTTGTTGGCAGTGGTGCCCGGCCACTTTACTTTTCTGCAAATTCTGGGAGTAATATGGACATTGGACATTTGATATTATAATTTTGGATTATTTAATTTGTTTGTTTACATTGTTTGTGCAGTAGCTTTTTTTTAGGGCCCTTGCATGTCTTGTTTTGTTTTAGCCTGGATTCGAATCGGAGAGATTTTTTTCGTAAGGGTACGCTTAAAATTCTTCTACTTGTAATTTTAAATAAAATTTTTTAGGCTCACATAGTAACTCTAACGATCTAAGAAGTAAGCTCAGGACCGCCGAGAGTCAGCATAAGCATATTAATACTTTCTCTTCCTTGTTAGGCACCTCCCCGCCTGCGGGTTCTGGCAGACCACTTGACCTATGAGGGTGCAGTTCTGTCAAGGGGAAGTTGTGCAATCTCTAGGGAAAAATCTATTTTCTAAGCCTAAATTTTTAAACTGCTTCATTATCATTTTATGCATTCGAGTCAATTAGCATGCATTGCATTAGATACAAACTAAAAAGAGTCTAAAATTTTAATTGCATTTCTAGACATTTATCACCCTACATAAGTTGAGGGGCTAATTAGGAATTGTCTTAGATGTCAGCCCCAATTCCTTAAAACTTAAACAACATCCCTACCCATTTTTCATAAGAGACTGGATACATGTTTTTAAAGCGCCTAGGTGGTTAGCTGGCTCCCCAATCCAGGCCGGGGTAAGTCCAGATTTGCACTTCATTAGTTAGGTTCGGGTCGCTACTTTGTAGTACCCAAATTAGATTTAGGTTCTGAGGCAGATTCTTTTTAGATCTTAAGTCCTCGCCCTCAGGGAATATAATCCCAAATTTCTAATTAAATATCAACTTAAACATAAAACTTTCTCCTAAAATGTAAAGCCCAATATAGGATAGACTGAGGTTGTCTCTGGGCTTCTCAGAATCCGACACCTCCTACTTTTCATCCTTTGACTCACTAATAAATGTTCAACATTGAGTTTTCACCTTGGAAAATTCCTACTTCTTTTCCTTGTCTTTTACTTTGTAGTCAAAGGGTATGAAATCACTGCTTTAATCGAGAGTTTTCTTAAGAGCATTCCTCCTAGGATGTAATTAACTATAGGAGTTTACTCTTATAGGGATTTGAGAACCCAAGACTAAAATAAACCTTGTTTTATTCATATAAAACAAGGGAAGAATCTTTGGGAATGCAGATATCTTTAAAAACTTTATTTCTAATTTTAAATATGTTTGTAGGATGTTATTATTGTCCTTTAAGATAATATAATTTCCTACTTGATATATTCAACTTTAGAAATGATTAATTTTATAAAATTTATTCTTGCTTTTGGATATCTTGAAGAATGTTATGTTCGTCTTTCAAGATGATATAATATTCTCCTTGCTATATCTAAATAAAAGAATGAATAAATTTTTCAAGAAAAACTTATTTCTATTTTTAAACACATTCTTAAGAATTTCATGTTTATTTTTTGAAATAATATGCTATTCTTTAAATTGTGTTTGATTATAGAAATATCAATTTTCAAAACCCTATTCTGATATTGAATCCATTGTAGAATATTATGTCGAACTCTCGAGACCGTACTTTATTCTCAATGCAGTATTCGATTACAAAATAGGAGAAATCAAAATCTGCGTGGTGACACAATTTTTCCCACCAACGTTTGACAAGAATTTTAAAAGATTTTAATAATTTACTTAGATATGAATACTAATGTTAATATATTGTAGAAAGAGGTGTTGTGTATAGAATCGAGTGCTATTAAGTTTCATAATCATACCCACAAGTGGCAGGAGGACCAACAATAGGTTGATGAGAGAGCAAGGAGAGCCTATGTGAATACATAAGCTTAACACTTTAGGTGTCATGTATAAATTGCTTAATTATTTATTAACTTTTGTAGGATGAGTATATATGGCTTTGAGAGAGCCAGCCAGGAAGTAGGTGAAGGATCATTTGGGGGATCTGCATATTATTTTGATTACAACACTTGATCACAAGAGGTAGGAGCAATGCAGAAATGCCGATTTTATGATTTAGGCTCACAAACCTACGCATACGAGGTGTGAATATCTAGTAGTTATAGCTTCTCAACAAGCAACCAAGAGTTCTTGTATAGCCAACAAGTAGGTGCCCTTACAGCCAAGCTAGAGCAAGTCAGGAAATCACAAGGTGAAATGCAGATGCAACAAACTCAGTAGTTAGATGAGCTATTAAAATTAAGAGAGCAGTTCAACAGAAAGCAAGCAATATAAGCAGAGAAGGAGATTGATTTTGATTTGATTTTTTTTAATAGACATTTCATTTATATGTTTAATTAGTTTATTATAAGTTTTTAATTATGCAATGAATTTGGAATGATCAAATTTGTTATTACATGTATATAGCATGTCTTTATGTTTAATGTCTAAATGAATATGATATATGTATGTTTTTATATAGGTTTCTTATGTTGTAGAAGGGAGTGATTTTTTTTTTTGTCTACAGGTTTCTTGCAGATTAATGGCAAAATATCCGCTAGAAAATGATATACGATGAAAATCTATTGACTTTCGACGGAAAACCTATCGAAAATGTCTGTCGGTCCGTGTCTGGTGGAACTTTCCAACAAGTTATCCCCTAAAACTTCTGACGGAATATTTCCGCCAAAAGTTCCAGCGGCTAAAATGCGGTAATAGTAACTCTTAAAATATGAATATTTTTTTTCAAAATTATGGCGGAATGCCGTTGTAAATCCACCAAAAATCTTTCCAGCAATGTTTTTCCCTAGAAGAAGGTTTCCAATGCACATTTTACCATCGACTAAGCTTTCACCAAAAATGCATATTTTTTGGAGAAATTTTATGATTTTTGGTGGATTTTGGTCGTTGGTAATAAGATATTTTCCTATAGTTTTCTTTTAAGCCTTTAAGTTCTTCCAATCAAAGTTGGGCATTCTTCTCATATGTTATATTATTATTGTCTATGATTCTAAAAGAAAGAAGTTATACTTTCAAATGAAGAACAACCTTATCCCCAAAGACTTGGAGTCCTATATTTGATCTAAAAAGCCCGCAAAGCTTCTCTTAAGTTTTCATGCCAACGGCACTTGTTACTGTCTAATATTTTCTTTAAATTTTACAACAATGTTTTATTAAAAGTCTCAATAAAACAATTTTCCTGAGGGTGATAGATAATTATCTTCAATCATAAATTATTTATCTTTGTACTTCTAAAGGTGGGGCAATTATCCGGCATGATTCAACTGGGAATGCTGAAGTAAGATAATACGTGGTCCCTAAAGAAGTAGAGCGCATTGTAAGCTTAGACATCTTATAATGGGATAAATTTAACCCATTTAGAGAAGTAATCAGTCGCAACTACAATAAACTTGTAATCTTTAGGAGGGTGGGACAAAAAATAATTGTGCCTCGACTCTTGAAGCTGAGTGCAATATATTTGATGGTTGATGCAAAACTACACCATGTACTTGACATTAATGATAAAAACATGTAATATTCATCCAATCAACTATCATATAAGGCCAATAGTATCACATTCTTTTAATTTTTAATTTCATCTTAGGTCAATATTGATAAGCACCACACAATCCAACATGTACCTCGTTCATGATCTTCAAGGCTTAATATCTATTAAGATAACGTAGCCAAATCTAATTGAATGACTAATGGTATAGTGCCATTGAACAATGCATAGGAGAGATATCTCCCTTTAATATGGTTGATAGCTATTTTCTTGAGGAAATTTGTCTTCTTGGACGTAGTGAATGAAGGGTTCTCGCCAATCAACAACTTCATTGTTCACAGCTAAAACAACCTCACCCTCACAAAGAGACTTTTTATTTATATATTTCAAATCTATATGTGAAAAAAAATTGTGACCTTATACTTCTATAGAAATGGAATTCTTTTGGACAAAGTAATTCCTTTGTATTCTTTGCAACAACATCTGCCATAGAATTTCTTCCATGAGTATTCAATCCAGAGTTACATTTTAAATTTTCTCAAGAAAGGATTGTTAATTCTGAATCTAATATCAGATCTTCGTATTTAGCTTCATTATTCTTACAAGACTTTGATAAGTGGTAGAAATAATGCAATAAGCCTTACTCAAGTGTTACGAACACCAATCTAATGCCAACTTTTCTTAGAATAGCATCTTAATATTCTTTAGTCTTTCAAGAAATGCAACACCATCAAAATATAATTCCTAGGTAATGCTTTATGATTCTTCTAAACTCATGAATTTATCATCAGGTATATCATCATTTAGAGGTGACTCAATAGGAATCAGATGTGTGCCTAAAAAGTCAATCAAGGCTTAACCTTTTACAGTACGAAGAGAAATAAATGTGATGTCAAATTGAAGAAGTATCATAGACCATCACACTAAGCGTTCGAACAATTTTGGATGGATCATAAGATACTTCAAAGGATTATCCCTGAATATTAGAATTATTTTTATGAAATAGCATGTAGTGCCTTATTTTTTGTATGATAAAGATTAAGGCTAAATAATATATGCCATCTTAGATAAAAATAGATACTAGCTTAAATAGTAAAATGTATTTTCTTTCCCTTCCTCATTAGTTTGGGCTAACAAGATGCCATGAGATTCATCTAGAGCCACATTGTACAATATCAAGGGTTTTCTTGGGACAGGGGCAGCTAAAACTAGAAGTATCATCAAATATTGCTTTATGCTTTCAAAAGCATTTTAACATTTTTCAATCCAATGAAATTGAGAATTCTTTTGCATAAAGTAGCCAATGGTGGACATTTTCCATATAAATATGATATAAATCATCTTAGATATGCTAACCTACCACGAAAGGATCTAACTAAGTAAGACTTTTTAGTCAATTTCATACCTAAGATTGCTTTTATATTTTATGAATAAATTTCTATACCATGATGTCTCACTATGAAATCATAAAACATCCCTGAGGTTGCACCAAAGGCGCACTTTAGGGGGTTTATTTTTAATCTTAGTGGCACAACTACACAAAAATAATTTTCAGGTCATGTAAATGCTCTTCTCTCTCATAATTTTTAATGATCAGATCATCGACATAAAATTTAACCTATCACTGAATAAGTTCATTAAAAATTTGGGTCATGGCCTACCCACTAGTAAGCTGCACTAGTATTATTAAGTCTGAAAGGCATAACTTTATAGTAAAAGGCTTCTATAGGTGTTTTGGAGAGCTCATCTTTAGAGACCATCTTAATTTGATTAAAACTAGATGAATCATTAATGAAGGAGAAAATTGCATGCAAGGCAAAAATGTCAGCTATAAGTTTTGGTATAGGAAATGAGAACTCATCTTTAGGACAAGCCTTACTCAGGACCCTATAATCGATGCATACACGAATTTGACCATTTTTCTTTTTAATTGGAACAATGCTAGCCAACTAATAGGGGTGTTTCTTTTCTCAAATAAAGCCTATATCAACTAGCTTTTTAACCTCTACTATGACTTATTGTTCAAGTTTAAAGTGCATGGATTTAGGGCCTTATTTCATAGGAGTTATATCAGGTTGAATCTCAAGTTTATGAACCACCACATCTAGAGATAATTCAAGCATTTCATCATTATTCCAAGCCAAGTCATTTGCTTCGTCCTCTTTCAATAAAGAGTAGATAAAAGTCGAACAAGGATCTTCTTTATTGCCTTGGTTGATTTTCTTCAATTTATCTATAATTGATTTGATCTCATATTCAAGCTTGAGAGCGTGCATCCTTAACTTGAGAGTCATCTAAATTGTATAGAATCTCTAAATTGAGTTTGCTAAAAGACTTAACATCTTTGCATAGAGATTTTCAAACTATTATTAAAATAACTAAGTAATATTAGTCATTATATATTGGACCAATAGTACCAAAGGCAATTCGTACTCTTAATTTTAGTTTAAACTATTTTGTAACCCATAAACATTCAAATTGTTGAGCTTCACGTTTGGTCCAGGTAGATGATGCAAAGCCTTGCTTAACGTAAATTCTTGGCACTATTTCATTCATTCATAAATGGATCTTCCATTTTTTACATTATTTTCAATACCCCTAGTAATAGAAGAGAAGAATTTAACAGGCTTGAAATCATTACTCGGAGTAGAAAGTACTTTAACTACCAACCGGGCAACACTATCCCAAGATAGGGGGTAAGAGTTAAAGTCCCACTACTAGATCTATCACTACTAAAATTATAATATATGCATTCACTATAAAATCAACTCAAATGAAAACCATTAGGCTCTACAATTCACCACCCTTATTCAAGTTTTTCATCAACTCGCTTTTTACTCTTATCAACGAGATATCATTAACAAAAAAGCATACAAGATTAAATCTATAACTTATACAAATTATAATTATAAATTAATATCGTAATGATAATAATAATGTTGAAAATATTAATAATACTTAGAGGTAATAATAACTTAATAATAATAAAAATAATAATAACATGATGAAAAATTAATAATAATAAGCTAATAATAATAACAATATTCATAATAATTATTAGGGAAATTTACATACATACCACTATATAACATCATATTTATATATTTAACACCTAAAACTTTAATATTACATGCATACCACCCTATATTATTTTAATATCAAATATACCACTTATATTTTTTTCATTAGCAATAATAACAAAGATACTAATTTCACACTCTACCAGCTAATTTAATTATAATACACATTCCCTCTTAAATTTTTGGTATTTATAAATATATATGATGTTATTTTAAAATACTAAAAATAAATTCAATAAGATAATTATAAATATATTTTATATTATATTATATTTTTAAAAATAATAAATATTATACTTATAAATATAAATATATTTTATATTTTATTAAAACATACTAAAATATTTTAATTTTACTGTTTATTTCTGTAATTTTCATTAGATATTTATTTTCCAAATTTTATAATTTATAAATGCTAAACTAAATTATACTACAAATAATAAATTTTATATATATATATATATATATATATATATATATATATATATATATATATATATATATATATATATATATATATATATATATATAATGCAAATTTGAATTTGGTTTTGGTGTTCTAAGAAAACCAAAATTCATTTTGCATATTCTAAAGAAAAACCAAAATGAATTTCAATTTTCTTAGAAAAGTTTGTTCCCAAATCCATATTTTCTTTTGCAAGTTTGATATTTTTTTCAATTTAACTTTAAATATGTTTTCTTCTCTTAATTACACAGAAACAATGATGCTTTTTAAATTTTTGCTATTTAGATTTGTAGCAAGTGACCTAAGAAAGAATTTACAATTTTCTTTCAATAACAAGAAAAATAAAATATGCTTGAAAAGTGTATGGTGGGTAATAGTCCTATTATTGGAGGTGACTTCAATGGCATCCTTTCCAAGGATGATAGAGGGGGTGGCAAAAGGCTTCTCTTCTCCAAGGACCTAAGGATATGAAGCTTTTTATGACTAACAATGACTTTCATGATGTAGGGATTGTTGGACCAAGATTTACTTGGTGTAACAACAAAGAAGGAAATGCAAGAATTTGGGAAAGGTTGGATGGTTGTTTGCTGAATTCAACTGCTTTACAGAAGGTTCCTTTGGCGAAGATTAGACATCTAGCAAGAGGGGCTAATGACCATAGTCCTATAGTTTAAAAATTGGATGAAATTCATCACAACCGGTTCAAAATTATCAGATTTGAGGATACTTGGAAATCATATCATGCGGCTTGGAGTATTGTGCTTAAGTCATGGAGGAAATCAGATTTAGAAAGTAATGTGGATGTCTTTCATAGAAAGCTTAGAAGAACTTTGAAGGCATTATTCTATTGGAATAAGAACGAATGCAAAAGTCTGAATTTGTTGAGGAAAGACTTAAAGAAAGAGATCCTGGAATTACAATTGGAGGAAGCTTCGAAGGGTTTTACATTGGAAAAATTAAATCTACTTCGGAATAAAGTGCATGAGTTTAATGTTACATTAAGAAGATTATCAACTTGGTGGAATCAAATAGCTAAGGCTAGATGGCATGAAGAAGGTGATACCAACTCTTAACTTCTTTCATAATTTTGCTTCAGCAAAGAAAAAATGGGAATATCATAAGGCAAATTAAAGATGAAGATAACAATTTGTTTGAGGATATTGAGAAGATAGAAGATGTTTCTGTGAAGTTTTTTTAGAAGTGGAGTGCTAAAGACTGCAACTTGGCAGGTTGGCCTTTTTTCATTGAAAATCAGAAATTAACTACTACAAAATTTGAATTACTCGATGCAGATTTTACCAAGGAAGAATTGAAAATTGTTGTATTCCAACAGGGAAATAACAAATCACCTGGTTTAGATGGGATTACAACTTCATTTTTTAATACTTGGCCAACCTCTTAGATCAAGATTGGCATGGAGATTCTTTCAAAATCTTGATTCCCTTCTTCATAGGAATATTATTGATAAATATGGTGATGATATTTTAAATGCTCAACATAAAAGAGGATCATCAATGGCATGGCAAATTTTGATGGATGGTGGCAAATATCTTAAACCACTTGTTAGATAAAAAGTGGGAGATGATAGCAGAATTAATGTTATGAAAGATATATGGATTCTAGATAAATGTTTTGAAAGTTTGATGGGGATGTTAAGCCCTATGAACTTAGTCCCAAACTAACCAAGAGGGGGGGGTGAATTGGTATTTTAAAAACTTCTTTTTAAAACAAGGAAATAAAATCATATAAACCAAATCACACCACGAAAATAATGCGGAATTTAAACGTGCGGAAGCAAGAAAAAGAACACAGAAATTTATAGTGGTTCGGTCGACTCGACCTACGTCCACTCCTTGGAGGCACCCTCCAAGTATTGCACTACACAAAAAGTGACTCTCCTTTAGCCCCCACGGCTAAGTGGAGAAACCCTCACAAGAACCTCCTTTTTGCCACCCCGGCAAGGCAGAGAACCAATCTCCTTTTGCTTCCTCCTGAAGCTGGTAGAGAACCAGAACCAAAAGCAACACTCCTTACCTCTACCGACCCTTCCACGGACGAGAAACTCTAGACGAAGACGACGCAGAGAGATCCTTGAAGCAACCCTTGTGAAACCCCTCACAAGCTCCCCCTCACAAGATCCTCTCTCTCTCTTCTCTCTCTCTTTCTCTCCTCAAGGCCTTCTTAGGTCAAGGCAGCTGCCAAAGATCTTGAAAAACGTTGAACAAGAGCTCTTTAAATAGAAGAGCTTCAAAAGAGCTCATTAATTGCAAGTTGCCGACTTTATCGTCCAGGCCGATCTGGACATCGGCATGGACGATCAGTACAAAACAATGAAGATCGGCCAGAGTATAGCCCTGAATGGAAAACAGGACGATTGAAAAATAGCTTGATCGTCCAGGCCGATCTCACGATCGTCCTGGCCGATCAGTTCAAATTAGAGAGAAATCGTCCTGACAATAGCCCTGAATACGAACTGGCCGATATTGATCGTCCTGAAGTAACTTAAGGTTTTTGACTAGATCGGCCTGGCCGATCCTGCGATCGTCCAGAACGATATGATCGTATCAATCATCCTTAATTACTTCCTTGATTTCCTGAACAATTATGGCATAATTTGTGAATATCGTCCAGGCCGATCCGAGGATCGTCCTGGCCGATAATTTAAAGATATGGTATACCATACTTGTCTATGGCGACTACTTCTTTCTGTTTTGAGCTTATCGTCCTGGCCGATACATGTATCGTCCAGGACGATCTGTTAACGTAGGCTGCCTTAATTAAGAATCCTTAATTAGACTTTCTGTTTTAAGCTGATCGGCCAGGCCGATCAAAGAAATTGTCCTGGCCGATAGGAGTAAAACCAGAATTTCTAAGTCTCTCAAGTGTGTGTGTGAAGGGTTACAAAGCATCAGTCTTTTTGACTATTACAAGAGGACTCAAAAGGTAAAAAACAAAAGTACAGACTGACTCAACCCTGAACCTACGCATTCCTGAACTTGGCTCCTTTTGATTGTCCGATCGTCGATTCCTGAAAAGTTAGAAGCAACAGGCTGTCCAAGAAAAGCAGTGTTTGTCGATCATCAAAACATAAGACATGAAACATAGATTTGCAACAATCTCCTCCTTTTTGATGATGACAAAACACAAGTAGGAAAATCAAAATAAAAAAGATTCATTAGAAAAAACAAAGTTACAACATCAACTTTTTCTTACCATATCCTATCCTACTCCCCCTTTTTGTCATCACAAAAAGAGAGTCCAGAAACAATAAAAAAGAACAACAAACATCACGAAAGACTACTACAAAAAGACAAGAAACAATAACTAAAAGAACGAGGGATCCTGATCATCAGATGGAGGAGGTGGAGGTGGCTGCTGAAAGTAACTGGCAAGGGTAGTAAACTGAGCATTGAACCAGGCGATGTCCTGGTCATGCTGCTGCTGCTGGTGAGTGAGAAAACTGTCAAAACGAGCTAAATCCTCAGCGCGGTGATGCTCGTAGCGGGCGATGTCCTCAGAGTGTTGCTGCTCCTGGGCAGCAACATATGCATCAAATCGGGTCTCCCATCGATCAAATCTCTCAATCAACTGATCAACCGGTGAGTGTTGGTGGAGAGGGACAGGGTCAGGAAAGGGAGCTGGAGCGGGAGCCTCCTCCTCTCGAGCCCCCTGAGGTTCCTCAGGGTGGAGACGAGTGCTGTGAAGGGTGCTGAAGGAGTTGTTTGAGTAGAAGAGAGTTGGAAGGTTTGGTGGTATAGAATATTGAAGTTGGTATTTAGTTTCAAGAACATAGGCTATGATGTGTCCTAAGGCTAGATTTGGCTTTCTTCTGTGGCCTGGATCGCGAATTGTTGTTAGGTGGTCGATGTAACGAAAAAATAGGTCAGCAGTGTTGAATTCCCTATGAGCCATGATATAGAAGGTAGTGAGGGATAGTAGAGGGGTAATGTGGACACGGTCGCCGGCTTTTGGAATGACGGAGGTGCGAAGGACATGTTGGATTGTCCTAGCATCTCTGACTAAAGAGCTAGTCTCTCCAACATGGTAACGGACATTGGTCTGGCGAAGAAAGTGATTTGCCGTGGACTAGTCAAGATCAGGGTCAAGGGCAATTAAGTGCAGCTTATCTCCGGTGGTGGATAGCTGTAAGAGATCAACACAGTCCTGATATGTGATTTCGACATGGCGTCGATTCACATAGGAGGACAGGGCTGTGAAGGTGGAGTTGATGCGCAGGTTTGCAAAAAATTCTAGAAGGAACTCAGAATTGAAGGGAAAAACAAGAGACAGAATGAAGCAAAGGGAAGTGTGAGCGAAGAGATCCATTACCGGGTAAGAGATGTGGACTGGATTGATAATCCTGGAAACAGTAATTCCACATTCTTTATAGCGGTGATATGCAGCTTCATCTTCTGCTTCACGGAAACGAGGGTCAACCCTTGCCCTCGAGGAACTTCCAGAGGTCTGACGGACGCGCTTCCCACCAGCCATTTGAGAGATCTTAAGCAAAAACACAAAGGAGAAGGGATGAGGAGTGAAAAACATGGCTGGATCGGCCTGAATTTAAAGAAACGTCCATATCGTCCTGGCCGATCGCGGAATCGTCCAGGCCGATATGTGTCAATAATTACGTACAGGCCGATTGGTCAAAAAGGCGGTCCAATCGTCCAGGCCGATCAGATATCGGCCAGGCCGATTAGACACAGGCTATCGGCCCGAGGAGTCAGTCCGGACGACCGTTGAAAAAGCAGATCGTCCGGGCCGATTAGGTGTATCGTCCAGGACGATGCACAAAAATTGATCGTACCGGCCGAAGATAAAACGTTTTAAAAGCTTGCCACGTGTATCGTCCAGGACGAACAGTGGATCGGCCCGGTCGATGGTCCAATAATGGATCGTCCGGGGCCGAATTTAAAGATCAAAACGTACTGACACGTGGATCGTCCGGGACGGTCCAGTGTATCGGCCAGAACGATGCACATAGAATGCATCGGCCAGACAAATATACTATCGGCCAGGACTATCATCATGAGTTTTGATCAAATCGTCCATGACGATAATGTATTGTCCAGGACGATGATTTTCAGTAAGCACAGAAAAAGGTCAGCAGATGGATTTTGGAAAGAATTTGTCCTATCGGCCAGGACGATAGAAATATCGGCCAGGCCGATGTGACTTGAAATTGAAATCAAGAAAGGAATGGTGATGATCAAGATCCTCAAAAATAAAACAAAAGAAAAAGACAGTCAAAGACACAAATAGTAAAAAAAAAATAAAACAAACACCGAATATTTTTGGATTTTAATTTTTCTATTTTTTTTTTGTTTTATGAAGACATCATATGAGAATTCTTTTCATGAATTTAAACTTTTAAAGTTTTAGGAGATCAAGAGGTTTAACAAAATCAAATTAGAAGAAGGTAGAAGAACTGATTTCATTTACCCTAGATCGGACATCCTTCAGGGTACAAAATTTTCTTAAAAACAACAGAGTCCTGTCTCGGAATAACAAAAGGATAAGAAGATCCAATCAAGACATGTTAACGACTAAAATATCTTATAAATAATAAACCAAAATAGTTTTTCTCAATCATGGAATTTGAAATCAAATCGTTGAACGTATCACATAATCAATGAGTTTTCTAAGTTTTAAGAGTTTTACCAAAGAGATGATAGCTTGCATTTAGTGGGCTAATTTTATGCCTCTTTTCTCTTTTATTGGCTCTTTGAGCATCTTTTGATTTTTGATACACTTTTGTGTATATAATTTTCTTTTCAATTTAGCTTCATTGGCCTCTTTCCTTTTTGACTTTTGCAAGCTAAAAAATTCTTTAATAAATCCTTAAAAAAAAACTTAGTTGTGAGTATATCTTCCAAATATTAGAGAATAGGAGCTCTCTCTCTAACATAGGGAAGAACAATCCACAACCCAAAATCAAAATCACGTGATAACTGTAATGGTAAGATTTCAAAAGCTTGAATGATATCAAAGAATTTTGATTATTATGCATAAGATGATTTAATGTAACAAGATTAGAAAGAGATCTTAAAAAGCCATTGGTTAAACTGAGTTTAGTCTTTTGTTTTATAAAAGAAAATCATGCCACTAAACAAAGTCAGAAGAAGGGAAAAAACATCAACAGTTTACTTCCTTTAACCAATTTTAAAAAGCTAAACCTTATCTCCAAAAACTCAAATATTTAAAAGCTTGAGAAGTTTTATCATATGGAAGCCTAAAATAAAGACCAAAGTGAAAAAACAAAAACTCATAAAAACAGGACAAAGTGAACACAACAACAAAAAAAACAAAAATAAAAGTCACACAAAGACTAAAGATTTCAAGCAAGTGATTAAACAACGGATTTAAGCAATTGAGCTGCAAGCCTCCTTATGTTCAGGTATCTTATGCTCCCACGAGGTCTTTGGTGAGAGCACTCCTGCAAAACTCAACAACAGTCAGTTTTAGGAACCCAAACAGATTTGGGCTCCTTCTTAGGAAATGTAGAGTGCAATGCAGATGTGGTATGTATTGAATCATGCATCTTAGGTCTCCACACCCAATGTGTACTGCGGTGAACTGTGCAAGTGTGTGAGATGTGTCCTAACATGCCACAAGAAAAACATTGAACTCCAGGAAAAGGTTTTCTTAAATGGTTTGAGTAAAAATGCCTCTTCCTAGGTTCTGGCCTTTGATTAAAAATTGGTGTCATCCTAGCTTTCTTACATGTTTCCAAATCATTTTGAATTCTCAAGTTAGTTCTTTTTAATGCATCATTCTCAATCCTCAAATTTTTCTCAATCTCTTTAGATTTCTTAAGATCATTGTTAAGTGAGGTGTGTGAAGCTTTTAATGCATTACTTTTATCAACTAATTCCAAATGCTTCTTGTTTAATTCATCAAATTCATCAAGGAGAGCCATGTGATTTGAATCAATCGTTGCATGATCTTTGAGAAAAACTTCATGCTCTTTTTGTAGATTTGAATGTTCTAATTTTAGGCTAGCATGAGTTTTCTTAAGTTTTTTGTATGATGTATGGATTTTTTCACAAATTTCAAACAGTTCATCATAGGTTGGTTTACATACCTCTTCCTCATCACTTTGATTTTCTCCCATGAAACACAAGTTTGTAGTCTCTTCCTCTGGTTCAGTCTCAGAAGAATCAGTACCAGATTCTGCCCAGAAGCCTCTTTGGATTTTCTTATTCTCCTTCCTAGACTTAGCTTTTTCCTCACCTTTTTTCTTTTCTTTGCTTGAATGATCTTGAAGTGTAGGACAATCGGCTCTTACATGTCCCGGTTTCCTGCATTCAAAACAAACAACATCAGAAGATCCTTTAATATGTTTATGATCCTTACCTTTTCTCCAATTTTGATGATGCTTTTGTTTCTTCCTTAGAAAGCTTTTGAATTGCCTTGTGATGAAGGCAACTCCATCGCTTTCAGACCCGGAAGATTCAGAATCCGATTTGTGTGCCTTCAATGCAATTGTTTTCTCCTTTTTCTTCTCACCTGCATCAAGATTTTTTTGATTCACCCCTTGCTCGTAAGCAATGAGTGAGCCAAGCAAGTTATCAATAGAATAGGTGTTTAAATCTTTAGATTCAGTGATTGCAGTAATTTTTGCATCATAAGAAGAAGGCAAGCATCTCAAAATCTTGTTAACTTTTTCATAGTTCGAAAGTTCTTTTCCTAGTGCATGCAATGAAGTAGCAATCTGAGTAAACCTAGTGTACATGTCAGAAATCGATTCATGAGGTTTCATACGAAAAAGTTCGTAGTCATGCAAGAGAATGTTTAAACGGGATTGTTTAACTTCATTAGTGCCTTCATAAGTAATGCACAATTTATCCCAAATTTCTTTACCAGTCTTGCAAGTTGAAACACGCATGTAATCCTCAGACTTTAAAGCACAGAAAAAACAATTCAAACATTTCGCATTTAGTTGAGCTAAATCTCGTTTATCAAAAGTCCATTCGGTAAAAGCAACTTCAGTTTTAAAACCGTTAATTTCACGAGAAGGTGGAGAATAACCTTCTTGAATAAGCATCCACATGCGATAATCAGTAGATTGTAGAAAAGTTGACATGCAAGTTTTCCAAAAATCAAAAGGTAGGTTATCGAACAGAGGAGGTCGGGTAATAGAATACCCTTCCGTAGTGTTGCGATTCCCAAAGTTAGACATGGATCAAATTCAAAAAGTTTTCAAACTTTAATTTTCGAATCGGGCTCTGATACCACTTGAAAGTTCGATGGGGATGTTAAGCCCTATGAACTTAGTCCCAAACTAACCAAGAGGGGGGGTGAATTGGTATTTTAAAAACTTCTTTTTAAAACAAGGAAATAAAATCATATAAACCAAATCACACCACGAAAATAATGCGGAATTTAAACGTGCGGAAGCAAGAAAAAGAACACAGAAATTTATAGTGGTTCGGTCGACTCGACCTACGTCCACTCCTTGGAGGCACCCTCCAAGTATTGCACTACACAAAAAGTGACTCTCCTTTAGCCCCCACGGCTAGGTGGAGAAACCCTCACAAGAACCTCCTTTTTGCCACCCCGGCAAGGCAGAGAACCAATCTCCTTTTGCTTCCTCCTGAAGCTGGCAGAGAACCAGAACCAAAAGCAACACTCCTTACCTCTACCGACCCTTCCACGGACGAGAAACTCTAGACGAAGACGACGCAGAGAGATCCTTGAAGCAACCCTTGTGAAACCCCTCACAAGCTCCCCCTCACAAGATCCTCTCTCTCTCTTCTCTCTCTCTTTCTCTCCTCAAGGCCTTCTTAGGTCAAGGCAGCAGCCAAAGATCTTGAAAAACGTTGAACAAGAGCTCTTTAAATAGAAGAGCTTCAAAAGAGCTCATTAATTGCAAGTTGCCGACTTTATCGTCCAGGCCGATCTGGACATCGGCATGGACGATCAGTACAAAACAATGAAGATCGGCCAGAGTATAGCCCTGAATGGAAAACAGGACGATTGAAAAATAGCTTGATCGTCCAGGCCGATCTCACGATCGTCCTGGCCGATCAGTTCAAATTAGAGAGAAATCGTCCTGACAATAGCCCTGAATACGAACTGGCCGATATTGATCGTCCTGAAGTAACTTAAGGTTTTTGACTAGATCGGCCTGGCCGATCCTGCGATCGTCCAGGACGATATGATCGTATCAATCATCCTTAATTACTTCCTTGATTTCCTGAACAATTATGGCATAATTTGTGAATATCGTCCAGGCCGATCCGAGAATCGTCCTGGCCGATAATTTAAAGATATGGTATACCATACTTGTCTATGGCGGCTACTTCTTTCTGTTTTGAGCTTATCGTCCTGGCCGATACATGTATCGTCCAGGACGATCTGTTAACGTAGGCTGCCTTAATTAAGAATCCTTAATTAGACTTTCTGTTTTAAGCTGATCGGCCAGGCCGATCAAAGAAATCATCCTGGCCGATAGGAGTAAAACCAGAATTTCTAAGTCTCTCAAGTGTGTGTGTGAAGGGTTACAAAGCATCAGTCTTTTTGACTATTACAAGAGGACTCAAAAGGTAAAAAACAAAAGTACAGACTGACTCAACCCTGAACCTACGCATTCCTGAACTTGGCTCCTTTTTGATTGTCCGATCGTCGATTCCTGAAAAGTTAGAAGCAACAGGTTGTCCAAGAAAAGCAGTGTTTGTCGATCATCAAAACATAAGACATGAAACATAGATTTGCAACATGTTTGAATACTTGGCCAACATTTGCTTATTGTGTGGGATTAGAAAATGTAATG
Organism: Dendrobium huoshanense; assembly: GCA_016618105.1. Taxonomy (NCBI): domain Eukaryota; kingdom Viridiplantae; phylum Streptophyta; class Magnoliopsida; order Asparagales; family Orchidaceae; genus Dendrobium; species Dendrobium huoshanense. The sequence goes on from CM028347.1 coordinate 41,532,045, forward strand.
CTTTGCCAATTCATTTATAATGATGGCAGCTGGAATGTGGATGAGCTTCAACTATTTTTTCATAAAGAACTCATTTTGCTGATTATGCAAGTTAATGTTAAACCTTCTTTTGAGAAGGATCAAGTGGAAGCTATGTTCCAATATCCAAGGAGATCTATTTCTGCTATGGCGTATGAAGAATCAATGAAAAGTGGATTTAAGGATGATGATGGAGGCTATTCAAAATGGCTAAGGAAACTTAAACTCAACCCAAGAGTAGAGTTGTTTTGGTGGAGGATGAGCAAACATGATATTCCAACAAATGAATTTCTTAAACATAGAAAGCTTGCATCTATGTGCTATAGGATGTCAAGAAGTGGAAAGTTATGCCCATATCACGGTAAATTGTAAATTTCTTATTGAAATTATTCTAAATCTAAGAGAATGGCGTTTTAGCATTCTAATATTTCAATCTTTGGAATATTGTTTTTGAGAACTTAGAAATCTTTCTTCTCGGTATTCTAACGTGGTGAAGATGTATTGTACAACAGTTCTTTTTTCTTGGAAAAAATATAATGAATGTAAACATGGAAAACCATCTCTTCTATGCTCGGTAATTGCAAGGAATGTGTTGTTTACATCAATGTCACAATCAAATCCAATGCTAGATAGTTGGGGTACTAATCTCCTTATGGAGTTCAATAATGTTTGGCACCCTCCACCGCTACGTTAGATTAAAATCAATGTGGATGTGTCAATTTTGGAATCTAATATTGTTGGTATTGGAGGTGTGTTTTGAGATCATAAATGAAGACTTCTTCTTGCTTTTGGGTATAAAAGAATTCATTGGGATGTGGCTCAACTTGAGTTGGATGCAGTTTTCACAATAAGGGAGTTCATTCAAAGTTGGATGATGGATAGCAAAGGAGTAATAATTAAAGGTGACAATTTTAACATTATCAATTTTATTCAAGATTTTTTGAATAAATCAAAGTGGCAATTGGACAATTTGTGCACAAAGAATTTATTTTTTCAAAATGATTTCAATAAGGTGATTTTTCATCATGTTTCTAGAGAATGTAACAAAGTAGATGATTTATGTGCTATTTTGGCTTTAGAAAAATAGTTTCTTTTTTGATAGTTTTGCTTTTGGTGACATTCCTTCTTCCTTGTCTAGTTTGTTAAATATGGAATGTGAATCATTTATTACTTGTATGTAGTTCTTCTTCTTAATGCAATTTGCAACTTTTCAAAAAAAAAAAAAAACAAGAAAAATAAAATAAAAATGGTTATGAAGGTGATGGACACTTCACCCTATATTACACCAAATGCACCTATATTAACACTGCATCATTTTCCCACTATGATAGCCTTTTTTTTTTTTTTTTTTTTTTTTTTTTGTATAACCACTCATGGCTTCACCTCTGGGGGTAACATGACAACTCTACTTATCTCATCATGAACCTCTTAGGTATCCTTATTTTTCATTGGATGTGTATTTTCCACATATTCAGCTAATCATATTTTCTATGTATAAAAATTCAAACATAAGCTATAATAGCAAATACCTCGACCCCGATCTACAGCCAACATACTAATATGGAAAACCCATAACAACATATCTTCTGCATGTATATATCTACAACAAATCAATCTCAAAGTTAAGATCATCATCAATGATGTTCAATTTGAATTAACAAATTGGGTAGACAATCAAATATGGAGCCTTAGTAATGAACTTACCAATGTTTTTAATTTCATTTGCCAAAATAATTTTTGCAATTGCTATAATTCCACATCCATCAAATAACCATTTATACATTATATACCTCAAAAATAACACCAAAATAGTCATTAGATCAAAGTGTGCATTTTTTATATCATTGTTGAAGCATGCTAAATTATCGATTGTCATCACGTTGCATTGATTTCCAATAAAGAAAGGATGAGCGTGTAGCTCGGAGTCAACTTCATTCTCTAAATAGGTAGCCTTGGATCAATTCTTGACACAAATTTTGTCACAATGCCAATAGAACTCAACTCTTCTATAAACCTTAGAAAGCCAAGTGATATTTCTTATGATAAGAATCAATTTTGAAATTCACCATGATATTTATTACAACATGATAAGTGCAAACTCCATATGCCTCTAACAATATGGTTGATAAAATATCAATGACATTTTTAGGTATATCAAACAAACAAGTTTTCCATCATGCTTATTAACTCCCTCAATCTAGTCATGAAATAAAGTGATGATGCTTCGTATTTTTTAGTTAAACTACTACAAATGTCACTCGATTAATCTATGCATTAATATTTTGTACCACTATCATGACTAAAGTACCTCCTTAGCTTGTATTCAAAAATATTGCATCCACACCTAACACCTAGCAACATAAACTTCTTAAACCTTAAATGTAGAAATCCAAAAAGAAGTAAAACATATTTGAAACATCCTATAATGTCAAGCTAAAGATCAATATTTTTTTTTTCCTATAGTATAACTAGATAAGATGATAACTTCTAAAAAGGTACATTGAGAACCCTCTTACATAAGGAATAAATTTCTAACCACAATGCAAGGCTTCTAATAGAATCAAACAATATTTTAACCCCTTTTCACATTAGATATGATCATCTTTGGTTTAAAATATTAGTCTGATAAACTTCTCTTTGATTGTATGTACAATGAGTCAAAATTGAGCTTGTCAATAATCTTTTGATCTAACTACATAGTTCACTCATTCATTAACATTCCTCTAAGGTGTAACAAACATAACATACATTTTTAACTAATTTCATCACCTTAAATTGAAAATTCTTTTATTTGCTTATAGGTGCAACATTAGCTTCTAACTCTTATTTATTATAAAAATATTTCCTAACTTTTAAAGGATTTCATGTCAAACTTCAGAATGAAGCCATTATATTAACCACTATAGGAATTCACCCTTTTTCAATAAAAACTATCCATATAATCTTCATATCTTGAATTATTATTTTTATCCCTAAAACATATGAAGAATCAAATGACCTCACCCATTCACAAGTTTCAGGTAGATTAAAAAAGAATTAAAGCACCACAATCATCTATAATGTGCATGTCCACAACATAACCAACTTTTTCATGTGGCATGTCCATATCATTTCTTACACCAATGAATGATGTTAGACAAATTGACCTTGCATCATCATCATTTGCACAAAAATATATAGTTGAAATCCTTTTTAGAGCAATAGACACATGAAAGAGCAGTGTTCAATACATATGAATATGCAAAATCATAATTTGTTAATAGTTCAATTGGAGAAATTAAAATTGTAGACTATGCTCCATCATATTGTTAAAATTGGTATATCACCTTCAATTTTAAATTAAATTGGTTGTTATTCAATCTCTATAATTTTGTATATAAGAAATATGAGAGCTATGAGATCTTAAAGAGAAATAGTTCTTTGCACCAACAAATATTTGCTCCATTTCTAATATAAATGCCCAACCGACTTCATTATTATCTCTTTATACTATTCCTTATACAGTACAAGAACATTAATACACAATTCACCTTCAGAAAATAATTCATCAAAATACAACTCATAATTCAAGGGTCATGATTTCGAACATTTATTTGAACCGTAATCAAATATGATTTGAATATGCTCAAGCCATGATTGATCATAATTCAAACAATTCAAAATGTTATCTTTGATATTCTATCAAGCTTCACATTAGAACTCCATCAAAATGACATAATTCATTTGGATCATATGTCACACGATAGAAACTATTAAAAAAAAAAATCTTATCCATATATGTTGAAGTCATTATTCAATTAATTTTATCAATTGAGACTCATCACCGTGATAGTCTTACCTTGCTGGCTGAAAAAATCTCAAACAAAAGAAGGTAAAAGTAATGGAGAAAATCTAAGGGTGGAAGGATAGAACATCATTCTTATTATTCATAGGAGATATACACGAGTATTTTAGTCTGAAACAAACTTTGGATAAATTTCTCCATGAAAACAAATGGCAAAAGCATAGTTCTCCAACTACATCTACACTATGAGCCATATAGTCAATTTTTTTTTTTTTATTAATTGGTTATTACACAAGTAGAATGATTCTAACGTTTAAACCATTATGTTTATAGTATCATTTGTTTAAAATCGATTAGTGTCAGCTTGTATTCAAATAAGCCAAACATGTACATGATGCCCACAATTAATTTTGAACAGAATCAATGTTAGACTAATGAAATTTTGACTGGGCCGAACACAAACACACAAGCTCGCTCAACATAAGGCTTGTTTAAACCCAACACTACATCTTCCATTCAAAGCAGGGCAAAAACCTTTCCATGTTCGGAAGCATAATGTGATGAAATTAAAGCACTCTCATTTAGATCATATGCTCTCCATATCTTTTTTTTATTTTTATTTTTAAAGTGTAAATTTAATGATATATACATTATGATGTAAGAAGTATAAGTTTAATGATCTAAGCACTATGGTGTAAGTATTCAAAAAAACAATTGAATCAATTCCTTGGCTCCAGACCACGTCTAGCTTACCAAAACCCTAAATCAAACCTGATACATAAATCCCACCCAAAACTCTTCATAAACTTTATCACAAATCTATTATATTACATGATCTAACTACACTGGAGAAACCTTCATACAAATCCATGCTCCTATAAATCTTACTACAAGCTCTTTTTCACTTCCATGCAAAGCCACTTCTAACTTCAGATGAACATGACCAATAAAAATCCTCCACCCATTGAACATACCGTTGCCCCCAACGCCTATAGTTACTCCAAAATCACAATTGCCAACAAGAAGCCTTTTTTATCCCACTATGTGGGGTTGACTATATGAAACTTTTTTCTCCATTTTGTCATATTAAGAGTTAAATTCTTATTTAAATAAAAAATATATATTTTTATTACTTTCTAATCATGTATTTGTAGATCTACATCTACCTTTCTTAACATAAGCTGAATCTAATACATATATTCTCCAAACAAGATTATTAGAAGGCCGACATTTTATATGACCAAACCATCTAAAAAACTCTCTCTAATCTCATTTCCCACTGGAGCTACTCCACCATTTTCACGTATATAATCATTTTGCATTCTTTCTCTAAGTGTAAAGCCACTCATCCACCTAAGCATCCTCCTCTCTACAACTCCTGATTTAATTTTATGTTTCTCTTTTAATGATCAACATTCTACGCCATAAAGCATTGAATGTCTCATCATCATCTTATAAAATTTTCCCTCAAGTTTGAGGGTTACTTTTCTATTATGCCACAGGCTCGATGCATTACTCCACTTCAACCATCCAACTTAAATTATACTAATAATATCCCATCTATTTCACCATCACCTTGAATAATAGACCCGAGATCTCTAAAATATTCACTCTTTTAATGACTTGATCACCAAATATCACAATCCCACCACTAGATATATTACTATTAAAATTGCACACCATGTATTTAATTTTAGATCTACTCAAATAGAAACCTTTAAACTCTAAGTTCGAACTCCATAATTCAAGTTTTTCATTAATTTCCTCACTAGTATTATCAACTAGAAGAATATCATCAGCAAAAAACATACACCAAAGTACATTCTCTTGCAAATGTCTCGTAAAATCATCTATAACTAAAGCAAAAAAGATATGGGCTTAAAATTAATCCTTGATGTAATCCAACTGAAGTAGAAAAATACACTATAAGTGGAAATGTAGGGTTAGAGAGAGGCTACAAGCATCCAATCGCCACCTGGGCTCTGCTTCAATAGAATACATAATTATACCTTATTCACAAAACTACCTTTGTAGATATAAGCATTCAAAAATATCATTATAGCTACCTTCAATTAATCTAGTAGCAGGATTTAGAAACAAGTGCCTCCAACTCATCCACAACTGCAACATAGCAAAAGTAGAATTGCTCCTGAAAATCATTGAAGAAAAACAAAAAAGTTAGGCCATACTGCCAACAACAAATTCTTAGATAAACTAGTTAATTCAAGATCAGATAGCCATTAAAAATATTGCTGCAGCCCAATCATATGCTATCCTAGTAAAGGAGTATATAGGCAATTGAAAAACAATCGCGGAGTTTTAATATCACAACACTTGATCTATAAAAGTAATCTGAATTTGTAAAAGATAACTTAATCAGAGACTCTGGTAGCTTCATTCTAAACGAGTAAATGCTGCCAAATTAAACAAAGCCTAATAATTAATAGTGGAGTAAAATGATTATTAGTTGCACCAAGGAAAAGTGCCGTGATTTTTTTATTATTTGTAACAATCACTTAATAAATGATCTGCCAAAAACAAAAGCAAAATAAATTGCTAACATTATTTGAAATCAAAGATGTTGCCTACCACTGTCTGAACCATCCCCATCCGCTGTGATCTAAAATCAGCAACAGTTTTAGCAAGATCTAAAGAAGACATATCACCAATGAGAATTCTTTGGATGGTGTTATGAATTGCACAATATGTACCAGTTCGACCAATGCCTGCACTGAGCAAGTTAGAGACTTATTAATAACATTGATCAATTTATCAGAGGGTAGCAGATGCTGGATGATCTTAAAATACAATAAAAATGATGGCAACGGGTATAAAAAGGAATAGAACAGTTTCAACATCCATAACAAGAAATTTATTTATGCCATAAACTGTCATACATGACTAAAAAATTTTAAATTTATATTTGAAAAAGATAGCAAATACTAATAAACTATATCAAAATTAATAACAATAATTAGAATAGCACTAAGAAAATAATGAAAATCTACAAAATATAAAATAAGTCCAATATCTGTAACAAAATATGAATTAAAAATTTACGTCCACATAAATTCGATCAGAGTTTGAGTGTATATTCAAACTACATTAATTTAATAACTATAAGACTTAAACCTGCAATGCACAACGATTGGCCCAAGATTAGCCGAAATATTATATGTGATCTTCAGAATTTCTCTAACAATGACGGTATCTTGAGGTACTCCATGATCAGGCCAATCAGGGTAATGAATATGCAGAACATTCATGGAAGATTCTTGAGACTGTAAGAAAGAGGGACAAAATTGAAATGTTAGCCATACTTACGAAAATAAATCAAAATTAAGCATGATGTTATAAAGGCAAAGCGGTAAGATGCTTAAAATTAATCAATGCTTGAGTATACAACCAGTTCAACAATGCCACTTCAAAATCTGTCATTATAAAACAGTCAATTAAATTAAGAATAAGTCGAAATATTTCCAGCTTGGTAATGTGGGGAAGCATTTTCATTAAACACCACATATTTGTGTGAGGTATGTTTTCATTCATGACTGGTGTTACCATAACCATAAAACGGCATGGCAGAATTGGTATGACTTCTGTTTCATAGCATCCTCACAGACTATGTTTCCCTTAATTATTGTAATCATGTTCTGCATTAAGGTCTGGAGAAGCGTGATACAATGGAGAAGCATGAATGACAAATTTAATCCGGTGCCTTCAAGACAGACTTATGTTTACTTTTGCAGAAACCCACTGTACTATATGTTATATATTGAATTAAATGATTATGCACAAAATCAACATACTCTACGCTCTATGCTAAAGTGAGCATTTTGGAGCATCAGCAGCAAAATTACAAAGGCGTTACTATTTTCCACAGCCATAGCAGCCGTAGTTGCATATTTCAAATGAAAAATGCAAGGGTGGAAAGCAGCAGTGAAAAAAACCACTTTTCATTAAATTTCGCACTTATATGATCTGGTAAATGGATGTTTCCATTGGGGGATGGTTATGTTGCCACACCGATGTGCATTCCTAATAGCACCCATGAGGGCATTGACATAAAATCACATTTTCTGACCTTTAGGTGGAAAATATCCAGGTAAAAATTAAATCAACACAAAGTGATATGACACAAAACACCTTCACATCACACAAAAGAAGCTGTCCTAAAATCTTGCAAAATAAGGTCTATCTTTACCTCTTTCTTCTTCACCTCCAAGCAACGAAGAACTAATGAAGAGTCAGTTATTCTTTCCCATTTGTTGCACAAACTAATCTTTCCAAACTCTCGGGTTCCATTCTCTACTTGAAAATAATCAGCACACTTTTTCATCATCTGTGAAATATGGTAGGAGAATAATATTAAAAGCCAGTATTAAAGGCACATTGAAACAAATTCTTCATTGATACTAGCACCTATAAAAATAAAATACAAAATAAAAATTTTAAATCAATTATCAAAAAATATACGGATTCTGCATGCACAGGGAAATGTTCAATTATGTTTCTCGGGACTACTGAAGCAAAGAAAGGACATCAAACATATCACAATACTACTCGCATAGCAATTCCAAATTGAAAAAATGAAGCCTCTAATATATATTGTTATTTTTCCAAATAAAATATCTAAATGCTAATATCCAATTCATAAAAATAAAATAAAATAAAATTCAAAGGTATTGCAATGTTAATATCAAAACAACCAAAACAACAATAAATCATAATTCGATTTTTCACTTTCCAACATCCAAAATTTCCAAATGAAAAGCTTTTACACCCAGGGAGAAGAATATGACATTATTAATTCACTTTCTTAAGAAAAAAGGGGCAATTTCCTGCATATCCCTCAACTTGTCCATTTGCAAAACTAACAGCTAACAAAGTCGACTTGCAAATCCGATCACAAATGTTTTTTTGAAGAGCATAACAAAGCACCAACTCATATTTTTTTATTTTTTTAAATTCATAATGAGTTAGCTGTGACACATTCCTGTGTCACATTCAAATGCAATGGTTTGATAGGTCATATTTAGGGCTAGGGGTTAATTTTGTAAATAGTCAAGTTTTAAGTGGGTATCTATAATTTCCCCAAAGAAAAACATTAATCAAATCTAATGCATATAGTGGATTATTAGTGATTTGTGTGCGCAATCACATAGGGCACAGAGCTTCACCTTTTCATAAAGCACGCTATGAAATTTTTGACTGGGAAGTTGGTTTCAAAAATCGGTGCTAAAAGCTGGTTTTTGGAGGCATGAAAACTAACTAGAGAATTTTCATCCAGCAGAGTTCCCTTATTATCAAACAAAAAAAAAAATCTAATTCAATTTCTCCTTTCCGCCATCTACAAAACTAACAGCTAACTAAGTCAACTTGCAAATCCGATCACCAAAGTTTTGAAGAGTATAATAACAAAGCACCAACTCATATTTTTTTATTTCTTTAAATTCATAATGAGTTAGCTGTGGCACATTCCTGTGTCACATTCAAATGCAAAGGTTTGATAGGTAATATTTAGGGCTAGGTGTTAATTTCGTAAATAGTCAAGTTTTAAGTGGGTATCTATAATTTCCCCAAAGAAAAACACTGATCTAATCTCATGCATATAGTGGATTATTAGTGATTTGTTTGCTATCACATAGGACACATTTTGTTGAGCCTTTTCATAAAGCATGCTATGAAATTTTTGACTGGGAAGTTGGTTTCAAAAATCCGTGCTAAAAGCTGGTTTTTGGAGGCATGAAAACTAGCTAGAGAATTTTCATCTAACAGAGTTCCATTATTATCAAACAAAAAAGCTAATTCAATTTCTCCTTTCCGCCATCAAATACAGCCCAGTCAGGACCTTCTACCCTTAGGTAGATGAATCTGACAATAACCTAGATTTCTGGATTCACTTCAATTTAGAAAAGTAAGAAAAAAAAAACGATTTAACGTCAAGCATATAGTAGACTACAATCAATTTGCATTTTCAGATATTTCTACACATGGCTTGGAAGCTCGAAGTAGTATAACAAACCCCTACTATAATTTACTAATTTAAAAATAATAGTGAGTGATGAACATTCACATTTGAGCATCATAATACCTTGAACCTTAATTTCCAAAATCACCAATAACGTCCATAACCAACTATAATTGCTCAATAAAGTCCAATGCACAGCACTTTTACATTGAGATCTCTTATCAAGTCAAATTTATATATTAGAAAGAAATGAAACACTAAGAATAAGATAATTAAATATAGATTAAGAAAGAAAGATGCCCTCACAAATTCAATCTGAAAAGAGGAGGTTGCTTTCTGTTGTGAAAGTTTAAATGAATCTTGAAGACAGGATGAAACAAAGCGTGAGATCAAGGAAAAAATATATATATATAAAAAAAAAAACTAATAATAAAAAAATAAAAATAAATAAAAAAGGAGAAAATATAGCTTCTCATTCATTGCCTGATGAATGCATGGAACACAAATAAACTTTATCACTAAACATGAACGACAAAAGCAGATTATAATTTCTTGTACTAAAGAAGTATAATAAATATTGACCGAAAAAAATAACTGTAGATTTGGTAACATGGCCAATGAATTGTCAAGTTGCTAAGGGTTAACAAACAAAAGAACATTGGAATTTAAACGCTAAAATTCTTTTGAATGTCAAAAACTTAGTTATGGAAGCTAGCAACATTGAAATTATTCTAATAGACAAAATGATACCATCAAAATATATTTACCTCAATGTATTCTAAGAAACCACAAAGACGAAAGGTTAAAATGTATTCTACGTTGACAAAGTCATCAACTCTTTCATCAACAATGTGCATTCTTAAAAAGGATGATTTTCTACCAGAAGTTTTCATAATTAAGTACCTTTGGATTATCAACTGCAGTAAGCATCACAATAGCTGGGCAACGGTATTGCATTACCATCTCCCAAAAGTCCTCAAAGGTATCTGGAAGTGGACCTTGAGTAGCAATAAACCTTGAGAGGTGTTCCGAAAAACCAGCCTATGACCCAGGAATATTATGACAGCTTACAATATGTTTTAGCTTAAAAACTAAAAGGGTGAAGTATGAACACACCGTAATAAAGCTCGCATTTATATAGTCACCATTGAAATGTCCAACCTCTTCAGTTGAATTAAGCACAACCCTTGAACTGTCATCTGAAAGACAAATTAAAAGATAATTTCATAAATCCTCATAGAGAATGTTATTTACGTTTTCAACGACACCAAATCACATTCTTTGTCATTTGGATGAACATGAAGGAAAAAGAGTTATTGGGTGGATTACATGGAATCACGTCAGTATAACGATTTTTCTGGAAATTGTCAACCTGAAGAGCAACCTTACACTTTCTTAAAAAATCTAGCTTCGTCAACCTCATGTCCTGCAGTTAAAGTTATCAAACGATCACTACAAAACACAAGTATAAATAAAGAGAAGAAAACTTTAAGGGTTATTTGGCATGAGATTTAAAGCATGGTTTTGCAAGGATTTAACTCATCTCCCGCAAAACAGTTTTTTGTGGGTGCAAAATCCAGGAGTTTGTCTTTTTTTTTCTCAATTTGGCAGGATTAACTTAATCCTTCTATCACTACAATTTATGGGATTTAGCTTTTTCACTATTTCCCTTCCCTATTCTTCACGACTAGATGCGGCCTTCTTTTTCCTCTCATAGTTTTAGTATTCTTCCTCACCTAACCACTTTGATCTTCTTCCTCCACTTGCCACTGCAATCCACTTATTCTACGCAAGATTTGCTCTTCTTTTGACACAAAAAGCTAGTTGTTGAGTGAAAGTTTGAAATGAAATATGTTTTATCGGCTTAATATTAATCAAGAAGAGTAGTACAATATTTATAAGATAAGATACTTAATATCCTTACACATCAAATTTCAATCATAACTAACCAAAACAAATCTATATAAAAATTTAAAATTCAAATAAAAAAGGGGTCATTCGATTGATTTTGACAGTCATTCATTCATTTCCTACTGGAGAAACCATCCCTATACGATGATCTCTTTCCTTTTTCCTTAAAATTCAATGAATGCCTCCTTAGATCCCATTCATCCTTTCCACACTCCCCTTCAAGTTTGATGGTAGATACCATTCAATCTCAATGTAATAATAAAAAATTAGATTTGAGCAATCCTTTTGTAAGGATTTATGCTTTTTGAGAATTAGAAATGTGCGGATAATTCTTGCTTCATGCCTTTCCCTTTCCAAGTGGAGATCAACCTCAACAAGTTTGGTTCCATAGGTTTCACAATATTGTTTCATAAAAGAATCTATAGTTTGGTATAGTTTAACCAAAACCCATTGTAATCATCGTAGTTCACAAATCAAATTGGTCATGACTATATTGAGCTTCAACACTACTCCAAACTACCGTATTTGTCTTTTGCTCCAACATGTGACACCCCATACATGGGTTGAACCTATTGTGATAGTTATGTCAATAACATAACCTCCCCAATATGCATCAAAATAGGCATCAATATTATGTTGACTGTTTTTTTTTTAAGTAGTCCCTTTCCAAGACAAATTTTCAAATATATCAAAATAAATTGACTTACTAAGCTTACAATAAAGGTTAAGTCAAGACATGAGTTGCATAAATAAATTAATTTTCCCTATAGAATTTGATACCAAGTGATATCAATAAGTTCATCGGTTCATCCTCGTCTTCTATAAGATATATGTTTGGCCCATTTGGATTGTTAACAAGTCTACATCCGCTCATTCTAATTTCATTCAGAAGATCTGGAATATACCTCCTTTGAGAAACCATATGCTACACTTTGAACTTCCAATCTCCAAAAAATATTTGATATCTTTCAAATTCCTTGATTCAAATTTTGCAACAAGATTCTTCTTTAGTAGGTCTATTTCATCCACATTATCACCTATGAAGATCATGTTTTTCCTTCTCTTAATTGTTACATAAATATTATATGATCAATTTGGGCTGGCTTATATCCTTGATGTTTTACTAACCAGATCCTTAAAGATTGTTACATGTCATATAATGACTTCTTTAAATAACATACCATTTAGCCAAATTTTGTTCGAATCCAAAAGGAAAATACATATAAACATATTCTTCTAGGTTTCTATTAAAGATTGCATTTGTGATATCAAGTTGTTGTAGCGAAAATTCAATTAATAGATAGTAAGATTTTTATAGCATTCAATTTAGCTACTGTCAGAGAATTGGAGAGGGAAAATGATTAATTTTATTACACAAAATTATCCCTATTTATAGATCCATATAAGATATCTTAAAAAGTAAACAAATAATTATGAAATAATATATAATTTCCCTAATATAATCCTTCATAAATCAGCCACCGAAATAAGGAAGTAGATTAACGTGATCTAGGTGAGCCTCCCACGTAACCCAGGTTAGCCATGAGATCAAAGGCTAAAGGATGACTGGGATTTAACACTCCCCCTCCAGCTTGGGAATACAAATATGTCATTTAAATCGTGATAATTAGTCCAAAAAAGGTAAAGTTATCAATTTACAACGTGATATTTTATAAGTATTTGCTAATTTACTGCATATTTATTGAGTATTTGCTGAGCATTTACAAATACTTAGCAAATACTCATTAAATATGCAGTAATCCGGTTAGTCTACCCCTCCGGACTTCGCAGAAAATAATTTTTCCTCTTCTAAAGAGAATCCCCTTTCCTGAATTTTCATTGAGGTAGTGTAGTATTCAATCTACTGCTTGTATGTGAGTTTACTTTGGATTCTGTATGAACTGACTAAACATGCTTATAGCAAAGACTATATCTAGTCTGGTGTGAAAAAAGTAGAACAATTTCCCCAAAATCCTCTAGTAAGCTCTATTATCTATGTATGGATCCTCTTAAGCTTCCCCCAATTTGAGATTTGGTTCTATTGGTGTTAATACTGATTTACAAGCTAGTTTATATATTTATTTAATAAGATCAGTAATGTGTTTTTGTTGAGAAAAGAAGATTCTCTGCAAGAGTGGGCCATTTCAATTCCTAGGAAATATTTCAATCTACAAAATTCTTTGATCTCAGATTTCTTAGCAAGACATTTTCTTATAATCACTTTCTCTTTTCATCATTCCTAGACAAGATGATATCATCCACATAAACTAATAAAATTGTGGCTTCCCTTAAGTCTGAGTGCCTGAAGAATAGTGTGAGGTTCCCTTGGCTCTCTCAATATACATTGAGTAGCATGACCTTTGAGAATCTTTCAAATTAAGCTCTAGGTAACTGTTTTAGCCCATATAGAGCCTTATTTAATCTATACACATTGTCACCCCCAGAATTCTCCTTGAATCCTTATGAAACTTTCATAAATATTTCTTCCTTCCAGTCCCCTTATAGGAATTTTCAGCATCCGGTTGTTCTAGATACCAATTATAATTAGCTGTTAGGGAGAACAGGATCCTAATAGTGTTCATCTTGGCCACAAGTGCAAAAGTTTTCTGGTAGTCAATGTTATACTTCTGAGTGCACCCTTTCGCTATCAATCTTGCCTTATACCTTACTAGTGTACAATCGGCTTTGTATTTCATAGATAATACCCATTTGTAGACGACTGGTCTTTCATCTACTGGTTGGTCAGTGATCTCCTTGGTCTTATTCTTCTCTATGGCATGCATTTAATCTTTCTGGGGACTTCTTCAATTCTCATTAAATAAGGCCTCAAAAATATTATTAAGAATATGAATATCATTTAGCGTGATGTGTGAAGGTGAGAAAATATAGAAGAATACAAAGTTATTTATGGAGTACATGGAAGGTTTTTTGGTGAACTTGTGTTTACCTCAATTTCTGGAGACAATTCAGATTCTTGGATTTGCTCGGTACCATAGTTTGTATTTGTATGTCTGGAAAATACTTTTTCAAACCATATGTTATCCATAATAACTTTGTCCTAAATTTTCCTAGCTTTGGTTTTAAGTTTAGGTGGATCAATTTGAAAAAGATCTTGAAGGTCAAGGGGAGCAACCTAAATTTCCTCATCTTCCTAAGTTTCAATCTCCCTCTGAAGATGAGATTTTGTGAAATAAAAAATTTTTTTGTCAAAAAGTGACGTCAACAGATACAATGATTTTCAACAAGAGGGGTGATAACACTTATAACAACTCTGGATAGATGAATATCTAACAAAGATACATTTGAGTGCTCTTAAATCTAACTTTCCTCAGTTTTGGCTGTGACTATGAGCATATATAGTGCACCCAAAAAATCTAGGTGTGAGATTGTTATGGGTTTGGAATTTAGGGTAAAAAGATGATAGAATATCAATTGATATTTTTAATCCCAAGGTTTTTGAAGGTAATCAGTTTATGTGATATGTGGCAGTTAGAAGGGCTTCCCCCAATAGGATTTGGGTGCTTTGTGGTGGAACAGAAGTGCACGTGTATAAACAAGAAAGTTGCCATTTTTTTCTGCAACTCCCTTTTTTGTGGGGTGTAAATGCAAGAAGACTCATGAATAATACCTTCATTTTTAAAATAGGAGATAGAATTTGGTTGAAATAATCTTTAGCATTGTCGGAATGAAATTTTCTTATTTTCACCACGAATTGATTTTGGATCATAGTGTGAAAAATGGGGAGGATAGTGCTAACATCGGATTTATTATTGGGGAGAAATATGCAAGAGATTCAAATGCACTAGTCAATGAAGAATACAAATCATCGAGTGTAATATCAGTTTTGCTCCAGGTTCGTCCAGGACGAAGTTGGATCGTCCGGGACGATCGGTACAGGTTGTTCAAGAAAAACTGTTCTGTCTGTATGGTTCGTCTGGACGAAATCAGGAATGTCTGGACGAAAAATTTCCAGAGAACCCATCGCCGGGGACGATAAGTAAATCTCGTCTGGACGAAGTTCTCCAGAGCTGAGATCGTCCAGGACGAAGCTCGATCGTCCAGGACGATCAGTCTGGATATATATAGAAATGAGATATTTTGAAGAGAGAGAAAAAGCTGAGGAGAGAGAAAAACGAAGGAAAAAGTGGAAAAGTGGATTTTCGGGCGACGCCGAGCTGTTTTCGTCCGAAGAGATTGTTCAGGAAATTGCTGTACGCAAAGTAAGGCACAATCCGACTTTCTCAATTTTCAGAACCGTCGCTTTTGGCGGGATTATCTGTCCGGAATTAAGTTTTGTTTGTGATTTTCATCCGTAATTTCCGACTGGTTTAGTTTTTACCGCATAACTTTCTGTATTTTGTTGAAGTGCCGAGTGTGCACATTTTGGTTATTTTTTGAAGATTTTTGTCCGGGTATTTTTGATTCGACTGTGTTTTTAGTCGACTAGATTTTTCTGTGAACTTGGAAATTATCTGTGCAGTAGAATAAATGTTCTGAAATGTTGATATCTATATTCTGTGCAAATTTGGTGAATTTTGATTTTCAGGAAAATTGTGTAAATTCTGTATACTGCCGTTGTGCTGCCCGATTTTTGGATAATTTCTGATTTGTCCGGAATTATTCTGATTTGATATGCTATCTGTATATGCTATAAAAAGGGAGTTATAAGGGGCCTAGATCCTATGAGATTCAGTTAGTGAAATGAGAATTCTGAAATTAGCTCAATATACATTTTGATATATGTTCTGTTCCGGATTCGAGGAAAAATCTGTTTAGGTGCTATAAGCACTATTTATGTATTCTGGTGCTGTAAGCATATTTATTCTGGTGCCGGGGGCACATTTAGCTATTAATTACTCAGTTATTGTTCTGGTGTCGGGGGCACATTTAGCTATTAATTAAATATCTGATATCTGATCTGATATGATTCTGATATGATTTTGTTCTGTTCCGATATGATCTGTACGATTCTGATTCTGTTGATCTGATATGTCTGATCTGTTCTGTTTCTGATTTGATACGACTTCTGTTTCCGTACAGTTCTGTTTGATTTGATATCTGTCCGATTCCGTTCTGATTTCTGTACGGATTTGTCTGATGTGTTGGTTTTGCGATTCTGAGGATTTTGATTGGAGGTTTGTTGCTTTGCTGAGCTGTTGAGCTCACCCTTGCTTTCTGGTGGTTTTCAGGTTCTGGGAAAGGGAAGGAAGTCCAGGATTAGTTCAGAGTTTGATCAGTTTAGGTATTGTTTTGTACCTTTTGATTTTTGTACAGTCATGGCTTTTCTGTTCTGTCTTTCTTTCTGTCTAAAAGCCATGTACTGTAGTTGTAGATGATTGTTTTGAGAAAATGAAATCAGATAGATGTTTTGTTCCGCTGCATTAGATGTTTTTAGTAGCTCTGTGTTTGTTTGAGTTGTTTAAAATAATTTGGAAGACTCAGTTCCGAACCAAATTCCAAAGCTAGATCCTGGTTAGTGCTTCTCTCGTCGCGGCCCGGTGCGAACGGGATCCGTCTCGTTTCGGGTCGGGTCGTGACAAGCTTTTTGGTATCAGAGCAATGGTTTTGAAATTTGGGATTTGTGTGAAACAAAGCTATAGGAAGTGATCTGTAGTGAGTCTGTTTGGGGTAGTTTTTGTTTGTTCGGCTTTTTATTGTGTTGTTTTTGTGATAGTTTTCCGGATTTTTCTGGATTTTCTGTATGGATCAGCCAGACCTAGACATGACAGACGGTCAGAGTGCCGATCAGGCAGCACCAGTGGGGAGTACAGCCCCAGTGGTCGGTGCTGACACGCTTTTACAGTTTGCTACGCTTGTTGCTCAGATGATGAGCGAGACTCAGAGTAGAACTTCTACTGTCAGATCTGATGATCTTGATCGACATTTACAGTTGTTTTTAAGGTTGAAACCTCCGAGGTTTGAGGGCGCTGTTGAGCCCAGAGCTGCTGAGGAATGGCTGAGGAGATTGGAGAAGACCTTTGACGGGATGCAGTGTCCGTCAGATAGGAATGTTCCATTGGCTGTTTTTCTGTTGGACGGAGAGGCTGAGCACTGGTGGGAAGGCCAGCAGGCAGCCAGATTTCAGGGCAGACTGAACTCTTTGATTTCGTGGGAAGAGTTCACTGAGGTATTCCGAGATTGGTTCGTTCCCCCTTCTGCACGACAGCAGATGCGGGAGAGTTCTGAGACTTGTTCAGGGGAGCAAGACGGTGATGCAGTACGAGGCTGAGTTTACTGCATTAGCCAGGTACGCTCCGCAGCTGGTTAGCACTTCTGCTGAGAGGTGTTACAAATTTCTGAGGGGATTATGAGATACTTTGAGGCAGCCCCTGATACCGTTTCGGATCACCGACTTCGCTGAGCTTGTGGAGCGAGCTCGTCGATAGAGAACGATCTGATGGCTACTCAGCAGCGGTGGACTGCGAGTAGGAAGAGATTTGGAGGTGAGGCTTCAGGCAGTGGTTCCTCTGGAAAGAGGAGATTTGTTTCCGGCTCAGGATCTGGAGACTCCAGGAGGAGCGGAGGGTCGTCTGGTATTGCTACTAGTACGACGAGTTCTGGATCAGTCAGTACGGCACCTGTGTGCCAGAACTGTGGACGACGACACTTTGGCCAGTGCTACAGGATGGCTGGTCTGTGCTTCCGATGTGGTTAGTCAGGACATCGGATTTCAGAGTGTCCACAGATGGGATTTGATCAGCGTTCTGAGTTTCGATCTGAGGGCTTTGTCAGACCTGCCGGTTCAGCAGCAGGGAGACCGAGGACTGTTCCTCCACGCCCTGAGGGATTTGCTGGAAGAGGTGGTGGATCTAGTTCTGGACCACGGAGACCACTTATGGTTCAGAGGGAGCAGAGTAGTTCTGTTGCTTCAGCTCCTGTTCCAGTTCAGCCCCGAGTTTACAGCTTGAGTCAGCAGGAGGCTCGAGATGCTCCCGATGTTGTGACATGTACGATTTACATTTCTGATCAGCCCTGTCGTGTTTTGTTTGACTCTGGAGCGAGTCACTCTTTTCTGTCCGAGCGTTGTTTTGAGGCTTTACGTTTGGACTCGTTTTTGCTTCCGGTTTCTTTGTCTGTGATTTTACCGGCTGGGAATCCTTTGATTGCTCAGCAGTTTTGTTTGTGTGAGATTGAGATTTCTGGCAAGAAGTGGAAATCAAGTTTGATTCGGTTGCCGATTTCATCGTATGATGTGATTCTGGGCATGGATTGGCTGAGTCAGTATGAAGCCCAGATAGACTGTCTGAAGAAGCAAGTGAGTTTGCTTATGGCTGGAGAGAGAGTTATATTTCAGGGATTACGAGGTGTTCTCTCCAGTCTGGTTTTTGTGTTGGAGGTGAGCAGGATGTGGAAGAAGGGATGCCCAGTATTTTTGACTTCGGTGCGAGATCTGAACCTGGAGGTTGGTTCTGTTTCTGAGATCCCTGTGGTACGGGAGTTTGTTGATGTTTTTCCTGAGGAGTTGGTTGGTTTACCTCCGGATAGAGATGTGGAGTTCTCTATCAATGTTTTTCCGGGTACCGCTCCGATATCGAAAGCTCCGTACAGGATGGCACCGAAAGAATTTTCTGAGTTGAAAGTTCAGCTTCAGGAGTTGGTTGACAGAGGTTTTGTACGTCCTAGTGTTTCGCCTTGGGGAGCACCTGTTTTGTTTGTGAAGAAGAAGGACGGTACGCTCTGTATGTGTATTGATTACAGAGATTTGAACAAGGTCACGATCAAGAACAAGTATCCTTTGCCTCGGATTGACGACTTGTTTGATCAGCTTTCCGGATCTTCGGTATTTTCGAAGATTGATTTGAGATCCGAATACTATCAGGGGAAGGTGAAGGAAGCTGATGTGGTAAAGACAGCTTTCAGTACTCGGTACGGGCACTACGAGTTTTTGGTTATGCCTTTTGGGGTAACCAATGCGCCCGCTATTTTCATGGATCTGATGAACCGAATATTCAGGGAGTATTTGGATCAGTTTGTGATCGTCTTCATTGACGATATTCTGGTATATTCTGCATCTGAGGATGAACATGCCAGACATTTGAGGATTGTGTTTAAGACTTTGAGGAGGCATCAGCTGTATGCCAAGTTCTCCAAGTGTGAATTCTGGTTGAAGAGTATTTCTTTTCTGGGGCATGTGATTAGCGGAGAAGGCATTTCTGTAGATCCCCAGAAGATTCAGGCAGTTGCTGATTGGCCAAGGCCGACTACGGTATTTGAGGTACGTAGTTTCTTGGGCATGGCCGGGTATTACAGGAAATTTGTGAAAGGATTTTCACAGATTTCAACGCCTTTGACGAGACTGACTCAGAAGTCAGTACCTTTTGTTTGGACACCGGAGTGTGAGGCGAGTTTTTAGAGATTGAAGGATTGTCTGACTTCAGCTCCGGTACTAGCACTTTCGTCAGGTACGGAAGGTTTTCAGGTGTTCAGTTATGCTTCACTGAAAGGACTGGGTTGTGTCCTGATGCAGCATGGTCAGGTAATTGCTTATGCTTCGAGACAGTTGAAATCACATTAGAAGAATTACCAGACACATGATTTGGAGTTAGCTGCAGTAGTTTTTGCTTTGAAGATTTGGCGTCATTACCTGTATGGCGTCAGATGTGAGATCTTTACTGATCATAAGAGCCTGAAGTACATTTTTACTCAGAAGGATCTGAATCTGAGATAGAGAAGATGGCTCGAGTTGATCAAGGACTATGATTTAACTATTCAGTATCAGCCTGGTAAGGCGAATGTGGTAGCGGACGCTCTGAGTAGGAAGTCTTCTAGATTATCAGGTATTCAGCTTACTTTTGATGACTTTCTGATTCATGATTTGGAACGATTGCAATTGGAGGTGATTTCCTCCAGTGGTTTGGAGTTGGCTCAGATGAGTATTCAGTCTTCCTTGTCTCCAAGGATTCAAGAAGCCCAGAAGTCAGATTCTGATTATTCGAAGTTGATTGCTCAGATTGGATCTGGTAAGACTCCTGAACTTCGAATTTCTGATTCTGGTGCTATTTTCTGTAAGAACAGGTTGTGGGTACCTGTGTTTGGAGATTTGAGGCAGGAGATTCTGTATGAATCTCATCATTCAGGCTACACTGTACATCCAGGCAGTGGTAAGATGTACGCTGATATGAAGCTTTTGTTTTGGTGGCCTGGAATGAAGAAAGATGTGGTAGAGTTTGTGTCGAGATGCGAAGCCTGTCAGTTGGTGAAGGCAGAGCATCAGCGACCCGGTGGACTGTTGCAGTCGTTGCCTATCCCTGAGTGGAAATGGGAGGAGGTAACGATGGACTTTGCGATGGGTTTTCCTCGATCTAGACAAGGGCATGACGCCATTTGGGTGGTTGTAGATCGATTGACGAAATCCGCTCATTTTCTTCCGATCAGACAGACGGATTCAGTTGATCACTTGGCACAGGTTTATGTGAAGGAGATAGTCAGATTGCACAGTATGCCTCGCGTGATTGTTTCTGATCGAGATGGACGTTTTACTTCCAGACTTTGGAAAGGCATTCAGCAAGGCTTGGGTACGAAACTGCATTTCAGTACAGCCTTTCATCCTCAGACCGATGGACAGTCTGAGAGGACTATTCAGGTGCTGGAAGACCTGTTAAGGCTTTGTGTTCTGGACTTTGGCGGAAGATGGGAAGATCACATTCCGCTGATTGAGTTTGCTTATAACAACAGTTTTCAGTCCAGTATCGGTATGGCACCGTACGAGGCTCTGTATGGCAGGAAGTGCCGTACTCCTTTGACTCTGACGGAGGTCGGAGATAGACAGGCTTTGGAGGCCACTTTTGCTGATGAAACTGCTCAAAAGATCAATTTGATAAGAGAGAGATTGAAAGCTGCTCAAGATCGTCAGCAGAAGTATTACAATCAGAAGCACAGATTCGTAGAGTTTCAGGTTAGTGACTTTGTGTATGTCAAAGTCAGCTCGATGAAAGGTGTGAGCAGATTTGGTCAGGTGAGCAAGCTTAGTCCGAGGTATGTTGGACCTTTTGAAATCCTGGAAAGGATTGAAAAAGCTGCTTACAAGTTATTGCTTTCTGATTCTATGCCTGACGTGCATAACGTGTTTCACGTAACCACTCTGAAGAAGTGGGTATCCGACTCTGGGAAGAAGGTATCTGCTAATGAGGTTGAGATTCAGGAGAATCTGGCGTACAAGGAAGAGCCAGAGTTGATTTTGGAATACGACGTCCGAAAGTTAAGAAGTAAACAGATTCCGATGGTTAAAGTCCAGTGGAAGCACCGTACTGCACGGGAAGCCACTTGGGAGGAGTCTGACATGAGACAGTTGTACCCGTACTTGTTTTGACTGAGTTTGGATTGGATAATGTCGAGGACGACATTTTTTTTTAAGTTGGGGAGATTGTAATATCAGTTTTGCTCCAGGTTCGTCCAGGACGAAGTTGGATCGTCCGGGACGATCGGTACAGGTTGTTCAAGAAAAACTGTTCTGTCTGTATGGTTCGTCTGGACGAAATCAGGATCGTCTGGACGAAAAATTTCCAGAGAACCCGTCACCGGGGACGATAAGTAAATCTCGTCTGGACGAAGTTCTCCAGAGCTGAGATCGTCCAGGGCGAAGCTCGATCGTCCAGGACGATCAGTCTTGATATATATAGAAATGAGATATTTTGAAGAGAGAGAAAAAGCTGAGGAGAGAGAAAAACGAAGGAAAAAGTGGAAAAGTGGATTTTCGGGCGACGCCGAGCTGTTTTCGTCCGAAGAGATTGTTCAGAAAATTGCTGTACGCAAGGTAAGGCACAATCCGACTTTCTCAATTTTCAGAACCGTCGCTTTTGGCGGGATTATCTGTCCGGAATTAAGTTTTGTTTGTGATTTTCATCCGTAATTTCCGACTGGTTTAGTTTTTACCGCGTAACTTTCTGTATTTTGTTGAAGTGCCGAGTGTGCACATTTTGGTTATTTTCTGAAGATTTTTGTCCGGGTATTTTTGATTCGACTGTGTTTTTAGTCGACTGGATTTTTCTGTGAACTTGGAAATTATCTGTGCAGTAGAATAAATGTTCTGAAATGTTGATATCTATATTCTGTGCGAATTTGGTGAATTTTGATTTTCAGAAAAATTGTGTAAATTCTGTATACTGCCGTTGTGCTGCCCGATTTTTGGGTAATTTCTGATTTGTCCAGAATTATTCTGATTTGATATGCTATCTGTATATGCTATAAAAAGGAAGTTATAAGGGGTCTGGATCCTATGAGATTCAGTTAGTGAAATGGGAATTCTGAAATGAGCTCAATATACATTTTGATATCTGTTCTGTTCCGGATCCGAGGAAAAATCTGTTTAGGTGCTATAAGCACTATTTATGTATTATGGTGCTGTAAGCATATTTGTTCTGGTGCCGGAGGCACATTTAGCTATTAATTACTCAGCTATTGTTCTGGTGTCGGGGGCACATTTAGCTATTAATTAAATATCTGATCTGATATGATTCTGATATGATTTTGTTCTGTTCCGATATGATCTGTACGATTCTGATTCTGTTGATCTGATATGTCTGATCTGTTCTATTTCTGATTTGATACGTCTTCTGTTTCCGTACAGTTCTGTTTGATTTGATATCTGTCCGATTCCGTTCTGATTTCTGTACGGATTTGTCTGATGTGTTGGTTTTGCGATTCTGAGGATTTTGATTGGAGGTTTGTTGCTTTGCTGAGCTGTTGAGCTCACCCTTGCTTTCTGGTGGTTTTCAGGTTCTGAGAAAGGGAAGGAAGTCCAGGATTAGTTCAGAGTTTGATCAGTTTAGGTATTGTTTTGTACCTTTTGATTTTTGTACAGTCATGGCTTTTCTGTTCTGTCTTTCTTTCTGTCTAAAAGCCATGTACTGTAGTTGTAGATGATTGTTTTGAGAAAATGAAATCAGATAGATGTTTTGTTCCGCTGCATTAGATGTTTTTAGTAGCTCTGTGTTTGTTTGAGTTGTTTAAAATAATTTGGAAGACTCAGTTCCGAACCAAATTCCAAAGCTAGATCCTGGTTAGTGCTTCTCTCGTCGCGGCCCGGTGCGAACGGGATCCGTCTCGTTTCGGGTCGGGTCGTGACATCGAGCCCCTGAAATGCTAAGGATTTTTTAGGGTCTCCAGATATCACTATGAATAAAATAGAAGGGAGTATGACATCTCTCATTTTTGTTTGGAAAAAACTTGTTTATGCATGAGTAACTCATAGGTTTCACAATAAAATCATTCTTTTTTCAACTAATAAAAAAGTTTCAGATGTTTTTAAGACATCAAAATATGAATGTCCTAATTTAAAATGATGCTACCAAATAATAATTTTTTTATTATATTGGAATAATATAGAATAGCCATTATTGATAATAGTGAATTTATTCAGCTCTTCCAGGTTGGACAGTCTATCTTTCTCCATAGAGAGTCAAATCTCTTCTATGATCCCTAGTCTTGAAATAAACAAGTAGGGTTAAATAGGACTTGGCAATTATGGTCACTGCAAGTTTTTTGTATGAAGATTATGTTTGTGGATAATTGAGATATGTGGAGCACATTTTTTAGAATAAGAAAGGGAGATAAAGGTATGTCTCCATGAGAACCATCAATAGTGATAATTTTCTTATTATTCGAGCAAGAAATGTAGTTGATGAAGTGAGTAATGAAATGTGTCATGTGATATGTGAATCCTGAGTCAATGGTTCATAAGCGTTTCAAATGATTTCTAAAGACACTTAATCTGATGGATAGAAAATTAATTGAAAGTACAAGAGAAGAAGATGTAGGTGATTTTTCAAGGGATGCCAAGAGTTATTTTAGCTTATCAATCTTTATTGAGTTCTCTAAAGCTGGACTGTATTTTTAGGTTGGGCTGACTTTTTGTAATGCTATCTTGTGATGTCCGCTTTTTTTATGCCACTCCTTAGGGGTTTTCCATGTAAGTTCTAGCAGGTCTCCTTTGTGTGTCTTGATTTCTTACAATAGTTGTACCAAAGGGAGTCATTGTCTTTAGGTTGTGAGGAATCCATATCTCTTTCCTTCCATAACGCCTCTTTTATTATCACCATTGCTAAACCCATGGTTTAAAATTGCGCAATATGAGGCTCGCCTTGAGGCCCGCCTTTGCGCAATTCCAGTAAAAAACGCCTCAAGTTTTTCTATGAGGCTTGCGCCTCAACTTGGTTGAGGCCCGCATTGAGGCCAGCCTCGCCTCACTGGCATGAGGCTTACGCCTCACGCTATATATATTAAAACTTACATAAATCTTGAAGTAAATGTCCGACATTGGACTCTATAGGAGAGGAGGAAGGGGAGAGAGCAGTTCACCATAATAATGATTCAAATGAAGAACCCCTTATTGATGACAGTGCTGATGACTTATGAGTTCTTATGTGATATGTTATTGCTATTTATTTTTGGAAATCAGAATTATATGTTAATGAAAAGAATACTGGGATTTCAGAAAGATAGAATTTTGAGTTGAACTATATTTCATGTTGTCTTATTATTTATATACTTTGATTTCACTTCATATCTTATATTTTTTTATGTTTTATATTATTCACTCATTAGAATATAACAAATTTATCATTTTATGTTCACGCAATCTTTTGATTTTGAGGCTTACGCCTCAAAACGCCTTGAGGCTTACGCCTCGCCTCACGAATGAAAAACGCCTCAATACCCGAATACGCAATTTTAAACATTGGCTAAACCAATAACATTTGCTTCCAACATTACCCCTCGTCGGCTCTCCTTAACCCGAATGATAGAAATTGTCTCATTTAGTGAAAGTGTCTCATCTTTGACAAGCATTTAAACTCTAACAAGGTCAAACTCCGCAACTAATCCTATATTAAAGTCATACACTCTATCTTTCTTAATAAAGCTTTTCAGGATAACAACATTTTCTAGACCCTTGGTCTCTATACATCAATACTGATTAAGTTCTTGCCACAAGCCTTCAAGGAGAGTGTCATATTCAATCGCAGTCTTACTTATTTGTTTTGTGCTTCTCACCTTGACTTTTATTTCGAAGACTTGAGCAGCATCTCAAACTTTTGAGAAGGTTTTCCTGGCGGCATCCCATATGTCATTTCCAATATATAGGAACAAGAAAGTATCACTAATTTTTGGAGTTATGGAATTCCACAATCATGACATAATCATGGAGTCGCTTCATCCCATGCCCAAAAAATTAAGATCTTCTTATGGTCATACTCCAAGGAGGTGATTCAACTTTCATTTTCCATTAAAGTAGATCATCACAAATTTAGATCACTTCAAGTAATTCTTCTCATTTAAGCGATAGGAAGAATGCATATTTTAGAGGTCTCATCTTCCTTGTTGCACTATAGAGTCCTCCATTTGGTCAAAGCTTAATGAGGAATTAGCTTCAAACATTGCGGTAACAAAGGATAACGATGAAGGTTATATCAATCAAGCCACCAAGGTGCAGGACAGTAATGAAGGTTGTATTGGTTATATATTGATAGCAAGGGAGTAGTAGTAACAACAAGGAAGGGATGAAAATGAAGGCACGACAACAATTATGAAAGCTACCTGGAACAATAGCCCTTAGAATTCCAACAACGGCAATGAAGGCCAGTGGTGGGACATCACGAAAGCGGATTATGTATCCTTAGGCTATTATACCTATTAAAATCATAGAATTTGAGAGTAAAATGCTTAATTTTACTACACAAAGCTATCCCTATTTATAGATCTATACAATATTTTAATAAGGAAACAAATAATTACGAAATAATGCATAATTGCCCTAATATAATCCTTCCTAAATCAGCCACCTAAATCTGGAAGGTGATTGGCATGATCCAGGTGAGCCTCCCTACGGATCGTCATGTTGGCTATGGGATTAAGGGCCAAGTAACGCCTGGGATTTAATAGCTACAAATGCAAATGTTTCTATATAGTCAATATCATAGGTTTAAGTCAACCCTTTGACAACCAACTAAGCCATATATCTCTATCAAGAGTTCCATTTAATTTAAACTTCATTGAAAATACTCATTTGCATCCATCTACAATCTTACCATTAGGAATGCCCACCATCTCCAATGTCTTATTTTCACAAGAGCTCATATTTTCTCAAGAATTGCTTCCTTCATTCAAGTATTTGTGTAGCTTCCTACACATTTTTTTTAATCTTCAAAATAGAAAGCTAAGTGGAGTAAGTAAGAAAAGAGAGTAACAACTTCACATAACACAGAAAATTTGACATTTGGATGATTATCATCAGTATTTAACAGCCTTAAGGAATGCAATGGGTATGCTAGGGTCATCAAGTTCCTCCCAAGAATCTGGACACAAGTGAGATACGCTTTGTGACTCATGGTTTCATTTTAGGTTGGATTCATGGTTTTGCAGAGAAAACTTAGGCTCCCTTCAACGAGATGATGAATTTTCTTGAGAACATGAGTCCAAGGATATTGTTCATATTTGCTTCAACTCTTCTTTTGGCATAATCATGAACTTGTGGACAATTTATAAATGATATTAAGGAGCTTTCAATATATAAACTATTATTTTTAACTATATTCTTATTTTTTATGATTGAATTTGTCATTAAAAGGATTTGAATTCAAGTTGGTTTAAGAAAAAAACAATTTTTTGAGTAATAAATCTTTGAATTCTCTCTCTCCTTGAAAATGAGACCCAAAGTAAGTTTTTGTTTCAATAAAGGATCCATCCATTCTAATAAATACTTCTTGCAAAACGATCAAAACATTTATACCCTTTTTTGGTTGATGTATATCCTAAAAAAAATCATATTTTGTTGCTCCAAGATGAAATTCCCTATGATTTTTGTCATGATTACGGACAAATACATTACACTGGAAGATTTTCATACGAAGATTAAATGCATTCAAAGAGTAGGGAAATTATTTGAAACAAACATGAGGATTCAAATTCAAAAATTTTAAGACCATCCAATTGATGAGATGTTGCAACTATAATGGCATCATCCCATTGATACAGGCACATGATTGGTAAAGAGTACATCTTTTATTAGTTCTAAGAGATGTTCTTTTTTTTTTTCGGCTATCTCATTATATTAACAAGTATCATTACAAAAACTTTAAAATTTAGCCCAAAAATTTGTCAAAAAAATATTTGTTATAATCTCTTAAAAAGTTTTTTTTAGGTAATTATGTTTTTATCATAGTACAGAAATTTATAAAATTTCCTCAAGCTTTTATTTCCCTAAACAGACCCAACTAATCCTAATATGGTCATCAATGAAAACAGGAAACCTTTTTTTTTTTTTCAAAACAAATAACCTTAAAAAATATTTTTGATGGTTTGCAGGATTTTGAAGGATGAGAAACAAAATCATGTTTTTCCAAGTGATAAATTTTATATTTAAA
The DNA here is from genome assembly GCA_016618105.1 of Dendrobium huoshanense. Classification (NCBI taxonomy): domain Eukaryota; kingdom Viridiplantae; phylum Streptophyta; class Magnoliopsida; order Asparagales; family Orchidaceae; genus Dendrobium; species Dendrobium huoshanense. The sequence continues at coordinate 41,560,087 of CM028347.1, forward strand.
AACAAATGTTTCTATATTGTAGAATAGATTTGAGAATAATCATTTGAAATACTAAAAACTAAGGTGACCAAATCTATAGTGCCACAATATTATCTCATGATTAACAAGTAAAAGAAGACTCAAAACAAGAGTAATGATCCTCTTCCCTCAGATTTGATCCATCATCACAGAAATAGCTCTTCAGGTTTCATAGTACTGTAAAGCAACCTCCCTAAGGCTAGTTCCTAAAACTCATAACAAATGGATAAAAATTAACAATGACAATTTTGATCAAGAGTTAATTTACTAATTCATAAGAGCTTGAATGATAAATTTGAAACATGAAAAACATTACAACAACAACAACAACAACATCAAGCCTTTATCCCACTACGTGTGGTCGGCTACATGAATCCTTTTTCTAAATTGTGTCCTATTAAAAGTCAAATTCTCATTTAAATCTAATAAAGAAAGGTCATTCCTAATATTTTCTAGCCAAGTCTTTTTAGATCTACCCCTACCTTTCTTAACATAAGTCAAATCTAATACCTCTACTCTCCTAACCGGGTCATCGCAAGGCCGCCGTTTTATGTGACCAAACCATCTAAGGCGAATCTCTCCAATCTTATCTTCTACTGGAGCTACTCCAACCTTTTCACGTATATGCTCATTTCGTATCCTATCTCTAAGGGTAAAGTCACTCATCCACCTGAGCATCCTCATCTCTGTCACACTTAACTTAGTATTATGCTTCTCTTTTAATGGCCAACATTCAGCACCATAAAGCATTGCAGGCCTCACTACCATCTTATAGAATTTTCCCTTAAGTTTGAGGGGTACATTTCTATCACATAACAAGCCCGATGCATTCCTCCACTTCAACCATCCAACTTGAATTCTGCTGATAATATCCCCATCTATTTCACCATCACTCTGAACAATAGATCCAAGATATCTAAAACGTGTACTCTTATTAATGACTTGATCGCCCAAAGTCACAATCCCCTCACTAGGTCTATTACTACTAAAATTACACTCCATATATTTCGTTTTAGATCTACTCAAGCGAAAACCTTTAGACTCTAAGGTTGAATCAATCCTGAGTATAGCCAATGACACATCAGCAACTCTAATTTTTTGTTGCCAACAAAAGGTGTATAGGAATAAATAAAGGTGAGCAACTTGTCATATGATCAAATTGCTCAAAAGTCAAAAATCCAAGGGTCATTTGGCCTAATTTTTTATAGAAAACGCAATTGTTTTACCTTGTTATGCCAAAGAACATGGAGTGCATATAAATTCTAGAGAGTTCAAAAAGAGTTCTTGCATGTGCATTATTTGTTCTTTTGTGAAAGAAGATGTTTCCAAGTCGATGGATTGCTCATGAGAATCTTTAATCACAATTTAAAACCTTGCATAGGGTTTCTTCATCAATTGTTGCCTTTCATGAATTTTCTATCATGTTCACTTTGTGACATAATTTTTTGCAATGCTCATAACATGAATTCTTTTTACTTTTTCTCTGTCAACATTCGATCCTTGAAAGAACAAAGCAAAATTTTCAATCATAGAATACATATTAGGTGTTGTCTTGCTAATCAGTGCCCTTTTTCTACATTATTCACAGTAACCTCATAAAAAGCTTCACGGATGCATAGGAGAGGTTTTCCCTTTAAGATTATTCCCTTCAATTCACTTCATCTAAATTAAAATTTATTCCAACAAGAAAAATATGACATGGTTATTCTCCTTTTTTTTTTTTAATCTTACATGATCATCCAAGTTCTCCTACATAAGTTCACAGCATATGATACACAGTCACAGACAGGTGACATGTCAATTATTGAAAATATAGGACATTGATACAGATTGGACAAGGTATTATAATTTTTATATCTTAAAAATAGCATATTGAAATTGCATAAGCAAAATAAAAGAATAATTCATAAATAATAAATCATTTAACTAGGACTTATGCTCAAAATCATTATCATTAGGATTTCAAATGTCAGGCATCAAGATGGGAGAAGACAATGTTGTCGAGATTCAGGCATCAATGTTGTGTACTTGGGCATCAAGGGTCGGTCATCGATATTGAGATGACGTTGGACAATCATTTGATGTCGAGACTGCATGAGGGCATGATTAAGAGTAAACATTGTTGGCGTCGAGCGTCAATGTAAATACAACGTCAAACATTGATTTTAGAATGGTTTTGAAACATTGATGTTCTAACGACATTGGTTGTCGATGTTGAGATAGCATTAGGTGTCAACCTTAGTCGCACCCTCAAGAGAGAAACGAAGAAAGGAATGTTCTGGAAATGGGCATTTAATGCAGGCGATTGATTTGGGGTTGTACAGAAGCAATAAAAATTTAGCTTTTTTTAATAAATAAATTTTAAAATACAAGAAATTATATTTTTAAAAAATTCATAAAATATTTAACATCCAAGTGTCATACATTCGTGTTCAATTTGTTTTTTATCTTTTTTTAATCAAACACATCATCAACACGTGTACGACATGTGTCGTATGCATGTCAAAAACACATATTATGCTCAATACATGTCAGACATTGCATAACTCTTTAAAGAGATATGTTGGTGCATCATAGTTCATATCAATGATTAAACATTCGACCTTAAGGGGACGTGTAGAACCGTTGCAACACATGAGCCCAAATCAAGAATTGTGGCTAGGAAAAAAATCTAGATTGAACCAAACCAATTCAAGAAATTTAATTGTATTTCTTTAATTTGATTTATTTTAATGAAAAATAAAATTGAGTTTATTTTGATTTAAATAAGGATAAACCGATAATCTTAGATTTTAAGGAATGTCTCGAATGGTCCAACTACAATGGCTCAATAAATAAAAAATTACAATTGAGAAGGAAGAACCAACAACAAGAACAAGATAAAAATCCTAATTTAGAAAATTTTCCTATTGAATTTTTTTTTTATTTAAATGTTATGTGAACTTTATGTAGTAGCTAATATTATGTAGTGTATGTGTGTTGGTTGATAATTGTATACATAAAATTAAGTTTAAAGTCTCTTTTGAAACTTAAATTTAAATTGACAAGAGGGCATAGAAATTATAATTAATTCCTTAATTAAATATAATATTTAAAAAAAAGGTGGAGTAGAACATGGTTGCTGCAATGTGTTTACAAGTGGGCTCCATGGGGGGCCAACCAACCACTCAACTACTCCCTCTATTTTGGATTTTAATAGCAACTTTTGAAAACACTTATACAAGATAATATTCTCTATGGAATGAAGTTTAGAATGTTTTGAAAACTAAAATTTGGATTTAAATTCCAAGGAGGTTACGCATGATGGTCCGCCAAAGGGAGAGCTTGGTGGTCTTCCTATCAATTCACTTTGGTGAATAAATGCATTTGTATCTTGTTGCATTTATAAAAAATTTATATTTTGAAAGTATTCTCTTATGTTCTTATATTAGAAATAAAAAATCCCAATTTATCTCCCATAATCTCATGTTAAATCCCCTCTTGAGTTATCGGCCAAGTAATGACTAATCTTCACAAAAATTATTAAAAAAATTTAGATTTACTTTGAATACATCCCTTTCCCACATACAAGTGTTTTTTCCAAAAGTTCCACCATCCTTGTTGAGTTTTTAAAGCCAAAATCCTATACATAAAAAATTAGCCAGATTAGGATTTTGCAAGACCCAATAACTTCAAAATTCCTTACAAAAATCAATAAAATTCAAATAATTATGAAAATTTTCAAATTATAACAAGACACTTCATTTAAATACTATAAGTGATTTCATGAATTTTGGATGAATATCAAGCCTGTTCTCATCATTTGAAGACAAACTCTTGCTCTCAAATTTGACTAGTTTAAACGGTAGGCTAACCCCTATTGTAATCCCATCCTCCATTCCACCATAAAAGGAACTGCTTCAATCTATTTCTTACACCAAAACACCTCTCGGGAAGGGTTCTTAACCAATTTGAGCCTCTCCAAGTGGTCCTACATCAGGTCATCAATAGTAACAAAGCCAGGTTGAAGGAGATTGCAACTAGTCACTCCATTCAATGTGGAGGAAGAAGAAAGCACTTAGAAGTGGTGAAAATTAAATCCTAACAAGGTTAGCATCTGTAAGTTGGACTTGGTTAACATCGTTTATTGATATTATATTTTTCATTACAAAAACTGTTGCTAGAATGCATGTGGTAAGCAATCCTATGAACAGTTGTAGTTCTGCTAGTTGACACCACTCACTAAACTTAGTCTTATCTTATTAAACTAATCATAAACTTACATCATTTGAGCATCAAATTTGATAAGTGAATGATCACTATAAAGCCTTGACCTAAAGTGTGAAAAACATTTAAAAGTTGAAGTTATATTACTTAGGGTTTTGTGGTAGTATTAATGTCATTCCTTCTAGTTATCTTGTGTTAGATTGAAGGCTACATTAATTTTGAAAATCATTGTGTCATCTTTTAGTGTTCAAATCTGATTATTTCACATATTTAAAAATATATATTTGTATTTGAAATCATTTATATTGCACATTCATTGCATCAAACATGCCTTCAAAGTTAGCTAGCTTAGATCAAATAGATAACTAAGAGGATTGAAGAAAGTGCCATACAAAATGAGAAAAAATTCACTAGGCTTCAAGAAATGGCCATAAACTTAATAAAAAAGGTCCAAAATTTGAACCCTAGAACCTAGAATAACTTTTGGTAAACAATATGTTGAGCTTTGCAATCTATATGAGAAAATTGAAGACAATCCTAGAGATGAAAATCCACTTAGAAGACATCCTTTTTGGAATCCTCATAAGAATAACCACCTTAGGCCTCATGAATCTATAAATGAAACAACACAACAAAAAAGGTTAACGTAGAAGCCCCAATCTAGGATGGAGTTCATAACCAAAATAGGTTCTTAGACTGGCTCACCCAAATAGATGAGTAGCTAGACTGGTATTAGATGAATGATTATCAAAAAACAGCATTTGCAAAAATGAAACTTATTGGTCATTCTAAGATCTAATGGAACAATATTTTGGCTAAGGAAAAAAGCATTAGTAGTACAATCTTACTTGCGTGAAGATAAAATAGATGCTTAGGATCAAATATTGTCTTAAAAATCATGAAAAGAAGCTACATGAAAAATTGATGACTTTAAAACAAGGAAGTATGCAAATAATTGAATAAACAAACACTTTGAAGATCTTGTAGCTAGGACCAATTGCAGAGCTCAGGATTGACAGTTGGTCGATAAATTTTTATTGGTCTTAGAGGAGATAACAAGAATGAAATAAAACTACAAAACCTTCAGACATTAGAGGATGCCTTTGATTATGCCTCATATATATCTAAATCCAAGGATAAAACTCCTAAGCATCAAATTTCCACATAACAAGCACAAAGGTCTACTACTAATCCTAGACCTTTATTATCTAATATTTAGACTAATTGAACTATGACTGACACTACCTCAAAGAATATAAAGGACAATTTGTTTTAGTATCATAAGAAGGATCACACACAAAATCAATAACAACAATACAAGTTTGGTGATGGGCAGGTCGGACCTTGAAGATCACCTGCACATGATGCTATTGATATTGTCAAAGAACCACTAGAAGTGGTTCAAAATGCTCTGCAAGAAGACCTCACAATGTTCTTGTCATGGTAGGGCTACAGTGGATAAGAAAGACATTCGGATATATTTGGCCATGAAGTAATTGTGAGACAGAATAAGTTGATGCAAAATTTGGTTTGCAAACTAATGTAAGATTCTTCAGGTTTTTTGTTGACACTTTTTTAATAAACATTTATTTGAAATAAAACTAGAAAGCTAACTACGATTGCAACCCTATACAACCATATCCCAAAACCTAAATGCTAGGGAAACCCAAAAAGGGATGTTATAATAGGACGACCTGGAGGCGATCGAATTCTAGGGAAATCTTTCCCGGGGTCCGGAGCTTCCTCTTGAGGGCGACTAGGGCATCGGAACAGTGTTTAAGCTGGTCGGCTGAGAGATGGATGGGCGGCGGTGGATCGGAGCGAAGAAGCGCAGGGTCAAACGAGGCACAGGAGCCAACATTACCGGCTCCATAGACGGTGGCGGAGGAGTGAGCGGGAGATGAGCCACCACTCATCCTTCGTCGTCGACGACGGATCGCAGAGTTCCCCGTCGCTGTAGGACTTAGTGAGTCTACCACCGGAACGGCAACGAAGTATGCGTGCGCGAGGTTTCGTAGGCGAAGCCCCTAGGGAAAATTACTCCGATAAGGGTTCGTTCGGTTATTCCTCTAAAAAAATAAAATAAAATAAAATAAAATAAACTTTGCAAAAATGTCTAAGGGAATAGAGTTTTCTACCCAACAATAAAAATGATGTTTTCTGATCTGTGGTCCAATGGCTTTGATCCATTTAATTTAATTAATATTTTTTTATTATGAGAAAGATGATCTGAAAAGGTTCGGAGGTAATATTTCTTAAAAGAAAAATAAGGCTTCACTTCTGAAATTGCATGGAAATGCAAAAGTTTTATGATTTTACGGTCGGAAGATTGTTAAGTGATTTTTTTTAATTATCCGTGATCGATTGCTCTCGTCATCTTCACTCGTATGAGGCACTATTTATCATAAAAAAGGCAATGTCTGTCATCGCTCTCTTCATCCTTTTTATTGTTTAGGGTTTACTAAGACCGTTAAATTAAATTTCTGATTTTTAATTGTAAAATTAAAATTTATGGACTATACTATTTCTCCATTATTTCAATATCAACACTTTGAAGGCCATGAATGGTAAACCTATATTTACTACTTTGGGTTTCTCTATAAATGGCATTTCGTGCACCCTGTTTTACAATTGAAACCTACATTTTATGTTTTGACTCCGCACAAAACAATTTCTAGTTTTACAAGCTTGTACAATTTATGTATAAGATAAAATAATACACAAATTGACATTTTATATTTTGTATTGAAGCAGTTAAGTAGCAAAATCAAATCTTGGTTACATTGTTATGAGTTCATTTGCTATATTTTAAGTTTTTATCTAAATGTTGTCTGCATTTGTATAGAAGTGTATTTTAATTCTCCTTTTTGTACATTGTGTAGAAGTTATACACACATTATCCATTTTTAGATCCCCTTATACATAGTGTGTACAATATTGTACATAGTGTATACAAGTCAGTACACATTATATACAATCTTGTAGTAGTTATGTGTTTGTATAAGATAAATTAATACACATATTAACCTTTTTTCGTTGCAGATGTATATCCCAAAGATTTATTTTCATTGCAGACCCTCAACAATTAGAGCTGTTTGTAACTCTTTGGTAATGATATTATGTGATGAAATCGATGATACTTTAAAGATGTTAAACATATTTCTATTTAGGTAATTCATTATATTTCAGCAAATTACACCACTTATCAACATGCTGGTATCATTTTGAGATGTGCCCAAGCAAGCATTCATGATCAAGGGGAATAAGCTATGATTTATCATATATGAAATGGCTTTAATGACCGGACTTTCAAATAGGGATGAAATAATATATTGGGAAACTAAGACACTAACCAAATATATTATAATCGATATCAAAAATGAAATGAAGAGCATTGACAGAATAAGCCCCCTATAATGTTATTGTAAATATGTACATCAAGTTTCTATTGTCCAATTCATTTTTTTTTCAATAATAATTATAGAACCCCAAAGAGGTTCATTAGTATTGCTCATAATATAGATGAGTTAATAGGGTTCAATTGGGCTATAACTATTAAGGATTTCTCTGTTATTTAGTTTGATTGTACGATCATGAAATTTGTTGATGATGTCATCTTAAGTTATTTGAGTGGATTTGTTCCTATATTAATGGTGAGTCTGCACAACATCTTCATCCCTCTGATTATTACTTTTTTATAAATAATACGTGTTGATCATATAAATATTTAGTTCTTGGAGCACACATGTTGTTCACTATACACTAGCTAACGCAAGACATTGTTTCCTTCGTTGGGGAAGCCACATTCATTTTATAGCCATCTTGGTTTTCAGCCTCTTTAGGAATCTTAAGGATAACTTGGCTCACATGAAGCTTGACACAAATAGGATATGTAATTTGATGTGCTCAACTAACAATGGACTCATTTATGTGTAGATTTGTAATTCATTCCAATGTGTTATTGAAGAGGAAACAACTTTGCTCCATGAGGTGTTCCTAACCTCACAAACCTTCCCAACACATCGTACCTTCTCAACCCCACATCGAGTCTCTCCCCGTGTTACCCATCTTGCTTACTCTCCTTAGCAAGCCCCATATGTCTCCCCTCTTGAAACCCATCTTGTTTAGTCTCCCAAGCAATCCCCATCAATCTCCCCTCATGGAACCCATATATCTCACTCTCATCAGCAAGATTGATCATCCACTAAGACATTTGAGGAAGCACTCATTAAAACATGTACTTTCATTGATCTTTTCTCAAATGAGATGTAGGCTATTGGCATGCTATTTGGGCAGCCAAAATGAAATGTGCACGTTTGAAACTAAATTTACATGGCTTGAAGTGACTTTATTGAAACATGTTACTAATTTTAAAGTACATAAAATACAATATAAGACAAAGTCTCCCACAAAGAGCCTTATTATAACTATATATATATATATATATATATATATATATATATATATATATATATATATATATATATCTGTGTGTGTGTGTGTTGATAGTACTAGCTATAATACAAGTTGACATCAACTTGTATTATAGCTAGTACTATCAAGAATCGAATTAAACAATCAAAGAAAATTGTTAGAATACCTTGCACAACTTGTCACTTGATGAAAAGAATTAAGAAAAATGTGGAATTAAATTTAGATATTGAAGTGGGATTGCCAGTAGCCGAAATGGAGGGTGAGGAGACAAGAGTTGATGAAGTCTTTAATGTGCATGCATTACCTGAATCTCAGCAAGCACAAAGAGAGATTTTAAGGGCAGGGAGCTTATCACTAAGGATAAATGTGCTTTCATGGATTCTTATTTTGCAAAGTTTTATGAGAAGTAAGTTTCAACTGTACATAGTTTCTTAATGTGAAAAAAAGTTGTACACTATACGTACAAAGTTATACAATGTGCGTACAAAGCTTTGACCTATACACATAGTGTACATACCTTTACACAGTTTACAAACCTGTACGCATTATGTACAAGCCTGTACAAACTATATATGTATAAGTTCCAAATAAGATAGGAATGGTATATCATGTCTAATCATATTAATGATGGTTATAAGCTAGAAAATATATACACTACTGGGAAAATCAAGGTGTTTATAAGAGAAATTGATGAACTCATTAAAGATAAATACATCATTGAATTATTAAATAATACAAATAAAAATCCTTGTGCAGATGCTTTCTCCTCCCTCTTAGCCGAAAAGAATATGTTATTATCTGGTCTATATCAAGCCTTCCTCCATATCTCTTATTTGTATTATGTAAGAATTCATGCATTTATTATTTATACATTATTTTTTTCCCTCAAAAATCACCCAAGGTTTTTTATTTATGTAAGACATACGCAAGATAAAATTACATAGCCTTAAATAATATGTGCATAGAAAATATTAACCAACATTCAGTTTAAGAAGCCAAACTCATTCTACTAACATTGTGTCACAAATAGCACTAGACTCTTCTTGTAGAAGTTATTAAGGAAAAGGTTTGGCTATTCTTTAATTTTTTACCCAATGACAGACACAGGGCTATTCTTTCTAACGTCATGAGTGAGACCAAACTTGAGTTTAAGCTTTGTAAAAATTAGTTAGAAAAAAATTAATATGTTTTATTTATTTTTTAAAAGGTAAATAAACTCCATGAGGACATATGGGTTCATTTGATTTAGATATTCGAATTTGGCTTATCAAGAATGCTAATGGTGTTTCAACCCACAAAAATAACATTGATTTGATTTTGGCATGTTCATCTACAATTATATGGAAGTGCTTGTCCAGCATGAAGTGATCGATAGGGCTGAACATCAAGATATGAAAGATAAAATGACACAATTTAGAGTGAAACTATCCTTCGCGTTATTATCTTCTTCTATAAAATGACATATTTATACAATTTTTGCATTCATCACTTAGTACAATTTATAAAGTTTTTTTGTAATAATCTTTATTTTTATATTAATTTATATGCACCGCTATGTATAATTATATAGTTTTTTTTTAAATAAATTTATTTATACACTTTTTTATTTAATCAATATGTTCTTAGTAATATAAGTGTACATAGGTTACCATAGTATGTGCACATTATTCTACATAGTGTATACACGGTTACCACAAGCTTGTACACAGTGTATAATCTTGTACACAGTGTGTACAAGCTTGTAAATAGTCTATATATATGAGGGTCTAGAAAATGATAGTGTACAATCCTATAAATAGTGTGTATATATTTGTACAATATGTGTGTACAAGGGTTTCCTTAAGGCTTTTACACCACAATCTTTTAAGAAGCGTGTGCAAACATGTACACGCACAGTACATACATTATTTATGTACAATTTTTAACATTAATTATTATAATTAACAATAAATGGTGATTGAATAATCAATTATTATTACAATAAAAAATGAATGGTGATTGAAACATCAATAATTACAAAGAATAATCAATTATTATAATTATTCTTCAATACAAGATTATAATGAACAATCAATTTTGAGAATTATTTATAAATTTAAAGTTAATGTCACTCTAAAATAATGATATTCATCATCATCCTCATGTACTCATATGTTAGCTGACTGCTAGCTAACTTGTGCATGAATTCATGACTAAAGCATACATGCTAATTAGAAAACTTCATATGCTTTGAAGGTGAACACTCTCTCGATGCAGTTGTCCCTTGAAAAAGTTTTGAAGGTGAATAGTTTTTTGTTGCAGTTGCCTCTACAAGTTTATTTTATGTTAATAAAATCAAGCTGTTAACATTGTATACAAATCTGCGATCAGTGTACAAGCTTGTACACACATAGCATAAAAGCATGTACACACACTATGTATAAGGAGTTCTGAAAAACTTACTCTTAGGCATTCTCTTCTTTTTCTAGTGACCCTTCAATATTGTATTAAAGATCCTTTTAGGCCTACAATTTGGTGGGTCATTCAATATTGTAATCCCACCTTGTGTATTGCTTAAAATTTTATGGTTATTTATCTTGCCATCTAGAATCAAGTTGATATTTTCAACGACGTCCTTCATTGCATCTAGCATGTACTATTCTGCCTCCTTATTCCCCTTTGCTCGTGTGATAAGTTGATATGAGAATATGCTAATATAATTTTTAAATATTAATCCACTACTAGCTCCAGATGTCTTTCATGTACCGATGAATGCAACATATATATTTTTCCTAGCACTTGCTGACCATCGTAGTATAAGGTACTTTTCAAGGATATTCATAATATCTAACTGCCTTAAAATTCCCATGCAATGAGAATATAGTAAACCCATCATCTCAAATTCTCCACAGGTGCATTGAATGATACCCTCTTTTGCATTTTAATGAATAACCTAGTTCTACTGATTCTTATTCTTTGTGCTCCTAACAAAAAATTAAAGAATCACTTGAGGCATACTCTATACTCATTCCCCAACACCATGTAAAAATTCTACCTCAAAAAATAAATAAAACTTTCTTGAATAAAATATAGCTGCTTACTTTAATATTGGGTTGCTTTTTTATTTACAAGTGCTACTGTGGATTGGCTACATTTATAATCTTCATCCTATTTATTCTAGCACCATGTCATTATCACCTTTTTAGACTGAGAGAATAATCAATTATTGAACTTGTTAGCTTTAAAATGCCATGACACAAATTATTAGTGGACTTACTATGCTGTGTGGATAAAATGCCCATGCTAAAATAGTCCTTATTAAATATTTTTGACCACTTATTTATTATCCTATAAAGCTCCTCCAACTAACCATTTCTATAGAGGCTCCATTATGTAATCATTTCATCTCATATTTTATCAAACTCCTGCTCAGAGTCACACTTACTCAAACATTTATAAAAGAATCATTTGACTATATTGAAGTTATTTAAGCACTAAACTTTTAATGAAGTTTTCTTAGAGATGTGTCATTGGCACAGTCTATGATATGCGCTAGGTAATGTAACTTCTATAGCCCTAGCAATTGTAGCAACTTAGTTTTTATAACTATATTTTTATATCATGTGTATTCTTGATGATTTCAAAATCTTATTGTGTCTATTACTATTTCTCCTAATATATATTAAAAATATTATTTTTTGTTATTTGTGTGTACTGACATTTTAAGGAAATCATACTCCAGACTGTTGAAGAACTTAACACAGATTAAATTAGGGTTTATTATAATTGAAGTCTGTACTTTTAATATATTTCTTGAGTTTGAGAGAGTGTGATTGTAATTGGGTAATCGTGCACACACACTGGGGAGTGTAAAAACTTATATTTTTTAAACTAATCATAATGTACTATCATGGATCATACGGGATGATTTGATCAATTATTCCTCTAGAAAGATGTTGATCAAATCATGCCACAAAAAATTTTTTATGTCCTTTTTGTATTATATAAAGTTACATATATACAGATGACGTCTAGAGAACGAAATGGCTACGTACATATTCATCCCAAATGAACTCAAAATTTTTCTTAACTGATCATACTGTACAAACATAGGTTCATACAGACAACGTCCAGAATATGAAATGGGTATGTACCAATTCGTCCATATGAACAGGTAAATTTTTTGACATGTTCATACTGTACGAACTTGGGTTCGTACAAACGATATCCAGAGTATGAAATGGACTTGTCCTTTTTTGTATTAAATGAAGCATGGTTTTATTAAAATAGATTATAATGTATAATATAAGGTTCGTACAATATGTTATCTAGAGTATAAAATTGCTTCGTACTGAATCGTACCAGATGAATTGGTTTAATTTTGAACTAATCATATTATATGATGTAAATTTGTACATACGTCAACCAGAGTATGAAATCAGTTCGTACAAGATTGTTCGAGCAATTCTTAAACTGATTGTACATACGATATGCAATCATATTGTACAATCCTTGATAGTTAAATTAAAATTTTAAGTTTTCTAGGCAGTTTTTTCTGTCATTCATATATAAGAGTTCTTAAAACTGACTGTCTAAGAACTCTTATGGATTTTCCACTGCAAACTTCTTTTGAGAGTGTACTTATTAGAGAGTGTTTGGGAGAATTTTTGTAATTGGAGAGTGAGAGATTTCTTAAGAGAGAATTATGAGGGGATTCATACGGTTGCCTAACGGTGAGTATCTTTTGCTTGTTCTTCAAAGGTCTTCCCTTCTCTCTTCAAGTTTCATGAAAGAAAATTTTCAAAGGAACACCGGTACTTTACTAACACAAGGAGGGTATGAAAGAATAATGGTTCTCTACCAACTCCAAGAGGGTGTGAAAGGATGATGGTTCTCTGTCGAGATCAAGAGGGTGTGATATGACAATAGTTCTTTGCCGACTCCTGGAGGGTGTGAAAGGATGATGGTACTCTGCCGCATCAGTGATTGGTGGAAGAGAGGTTAAGTGTAAGGGCTTCTCCGCCTTGCTGTAGAAGCAAATGGAGAGTCATTGATATAGAGCATTACCTAAAGAGGGGGTCTTCAAGGAGTGAACGGATGTCTAGTTGGACTGGATCACTATAAGTTTCATGTTCTTCTTTTTATTTTTATAGTATTTTTAATTTTTTGCACTTTCAATTTTTGGTTGAAAATTTTTTTTAATAAATTTTTATTGTGCTTATAAAATTATAAAAAAAAAATTTATAATCTGCCAAGTAATTTTTAAATTATCAATTCACCCCCTCTTAATTAGCATTTGGATAATTGCTTTAGGTCTAATAACCTATTTGAACATACAAGTGGTATTAGAGCCTACTTTTAAAAATTAAGATTTAGATAACTTTTGGAAAATGATCATGGCTACTTTTGGAAACTATAGTAGAACCGAAGGGTATTCGATCACTAGACCACTATTATTTGATAACACCTTTTTTTATTTTTGGAAAATATGTCTGTCTACTTTTATTCAATCGCTTGACTATCGCATATAGATTTTAGTACAAGAAGGCTACACTAGACCAATTAGACTTGTAGATGGTATTATAATTGAAACATCATTTACTAACTAGACTGTAGAAGAAAAAGACTTAGCTCAGTTAAACGCTAAATATTTAAATAGTATTTTATGTGCATTTAAGTCTGAAGACTATATGCGAGTCTCAACTTATAGAACTAGAAAAGAGATATAGAATAGGCTTTGAATTATATATGAAGGAACTAATGAGGTGAAACAATCTAGATTGAACATTCTATTACACGATTATGAACTATTTCACATGAAATAGAATGAATCTATTATTGCCTTTGATGCTCGTTTCACACAAATAGTTACCTCATTTCATGCTTTAGGTAAGGAATTAATTAATGATAAAAAAGTAAATAAAATTCTTTTTTATTTGCCTATTACTTATGATGCAAAGATAACAGCTGTAACATAATCAAAGGACTTAAATATTTATTCTATCGATAATCTTCTTGGATCACTAATTGCTTACAAGCAATGAGTGACTCAAAGATACATTGATGTAGGTGAAAAGCAGAATGAGAAAAAATATAGCATTAAAAGTGGATGACTAAGAATGAGATCAGTCTCAACCTTAGGATGAAGATGACATTGCCTTCATGACAAGATAATTTAGAAGTTTTCTTAAGAGGAAGCAAAAAAGACGCCAATAGTGGAATAAGGGTAAGTTCCACAAAAATGCTATGGCTTCTAATGATGTAATTTGCTATGAATATAGGAAGCTTGGACACATCAAATCTGAATGCCCAAATCTTAAAGCCAATCCTAGTAAGGAGAAGGTCGAGGAGAAAAGCAATATAATGAAGGGCAATAAGAGATTACAGAGAGTATTTTAGGTGGATTTAACTTTAGATTCTTCATAAATAGAAGTAGAGAAGGAAGTCACCAACTTGTGTTTGATGGCCGATAAGCTTGATTAGTTAGATCAAGAAGAGGTATGTGACTTAACCTATGAAGAGTTATTTAATGTTTTTTGAGAAAATTCATACTAGCTATATTGAACATAGAATTTTTAGAATTACAAAAAGAGCATGAACACCTTAGTACAGATCATACACTTATTGATAGTAACCACTGAAATTATTAAATAAGTTTGTTGAGTTGAACAAGCAGCATGAATTATTGAAATCATCACATATTGAACTTGAAAAAGATTTTAAAATATTTATGGATGAATCTGATAGTAGAGAACACTATTTTAAAGTTAACAATGTTGTTTTAGAAAGTGCTAACTCATTTTTAAAGTAAAGTTGAAAGCACTTAAGGAAAATAGGATACCACCCACATCTAAACAATTTTTCAATCATGATTAAAAGCCTAAAATATCAAAACCTATGAAAGACAATTTAATACACGTAGATTGATAAATCCTTTTTCTGAAGTGAAATGTTTTTCTTGTAGATTAATTGGGCATATCTCACATAGTTGTACTATTCATAATAAAACTCATTTAATATGGAGACCTAAGATACATAAAATAAATCATATCAAACATGCATCGAGATTATTTTTGTCAAGAGGAGAACCCAAACTTATTTGGGTTCCCAAGACTAATGTTTGATTATTTTGTAGAAATACTCTCATACAAGATCTCGTGAGAGCATTTGATACTTTGACAGCGGATGTTTAAAGCATATGACTAGAGAAACAACATAATTCATATCACTGGAAGCTAGGAATGGAGGCAAGGTTATATTGGGAGATAATACCATTAGGAAAGTGGTAGGCACAAGTATGATTGGAAATTTGAACAATTTTTCATTGAAAATATCTTATTGTTAGAAGGCTTAAAGCATAACTTATTGAGTATTATTAGCTATATGATAAGGGTTATAGTGTATTTTTTTCCCACTAGCTGCATAATAAGTCAAAATAGAATTAATATTTTGCATGGAATTGGGATAAATAATTTATACATACTTGATTAGAATTGTATTAAATCTTCTAATGCCTTTTATCTAAAAATAATTATTGATGAATCATAGTTATGACATAGGAGACTCTGTCATGCAAGCATGAAAAATTTTAGGAAAATTATCCAAAAAAAAAAGATTGGTTAGAGGAATACCCAAACTAGATTTTAATAAGGATCACCTGTTGATGCATGTCAATTAGGAAATAATTCCATTAATGATCTTATAACTAGAAAACTATTAGAAATCATTCATATGAATCTTTTTGGACAGGTTAGCAATATAAGTTAGGAGGTAAAGTATTTGTATTTGTGATAGTAGATGATTTTTTAAGATTCACTTGTGTTAAATTTTTATTTCATAAGAGTGAGTCATTTGAGAAATTTAGAATTTTTTGCATTTGGATTCAGAGGTAATTAGGGAGTGAGATTTTATCAATTCAAAGTGATCATGGAGGAGAATTTTTTTTTTAGGAGAAATGCATCATTGCATTAAAGACAAAAATAACAAGAAAGTACTTACAAACTAAGTAAAATCATATAGCAAATTGAAATCTTTCTTCAAAATGTACAAGAATGAAGGAGGAATTTCAATACTAGACAGATCATGCCAAATAAAGCTTTTTCTCAAAGAAAAATTAGTGCCACAGCCCGCTAACTTATTACCTTTTCTAGTAGTAAAACTAAAAGCAATTTGATTAAACTCACTTACAAAGGATAACTCGTCTTCAAGAGTACCTTTAACCTTGAATCTTTTCCAAGCTTGTTGAAGTCTTTTTATGATGTTGAAGTATCTCCTTCTATAATGACTCCTTGAGCTTCCACCATCCAATCTTATAAAAAATTCTTTAACATGTACTGAAGTTCCAAGTGGCCAATGTCCCAATGAGCATGTTGGGTACCAAAAGCAAGTAACAATCTTCCTTTATCATCTCTACAAATTCCTGCGGTACCGGCCAAGTAATTACTACACATGGCAGCATCAACATTGATTTTAACCCATCTGGGAGGAGGAGGACGCCAAGAGGAAAACAGCTTTTACTGGTTGACTTCCTAGTTTTCCGAATGGATGTTTATTGACGGAACAATAACAGCCAAAAAGAGAGAGTTTGCTGCAATGTGAAAATCTGTTTCTTCTCTCCTTTCATGAATTATCAAATTTCGACTCTTCCAAGTCAGAAAAACCACATTGCAATAAATGTTAACAAGGATAGGATTTCTTTTTGACAGTATATGCAATGCATTTAAGCATTCTTCAAAGTTGTCAAATTGAGGAACTTGATATCCCCACTTAATAAGCCAAGAAATAGTATTTTTCAATTTAATACAACCTGCAGCTATATGATCATTATTTTCTTCAGCATTGCAACCCCTCGGGCATCCAGTAACCAGTGAAATCTTTCTATGAAAAAGAAATGAGTAGGTCAGAATTGCTGCATTAAGAAGCCTCCACAAAAAAAGTTCAACTTTTGGTCTTAATTTGACATTTTTCATCCATTTCCAGAATTTACAATCCACATCATACCTCTGTATTGAATCATGTGAGAGAGCTGCAACAGACTTTCCCGTATGCTTCCATTTAATTTCTATGTGATCAGCTCCTTGATCCAAAAATATAGGAATTTCTGCAATGATTCTAATGAGATCATCGTTAAAAAACATCCTAAGATGGTCCAATATCCAATTTCCATTGGAAATAAAGAATTTCGTTTGTTGTTTTTAGTCTCCATATTACTAACAAATGTTGGCCATTTAGAGATACTTTTAACAAGCAACCAAGTATCATTCATCCAGTCAATAGAGAAACCATTACATATTTTCCATCTTACTATATTAGTAAGATGCATAGCTCCATGACACAAAATAAAAATTTTCTGCACTTAGGACTCTCAATAGAATGGTATAGTAGAAAGAAATAATAGAATATTAATTGAAGTAGCTAGAGCCATATTGGTAGAATACTCACTTATAAAATATTTTTGTGTTGAATCGGTTAGTACAATTTATTATGTTCTGAATAGGGTGAACATTAGATCCAAATTGAATAAAACATCCTAAAAACTTCTTAAGAAGAGATCACCAAATTTATCACATTTGCATATTTTTGGATGTAAGGTGTTCATTTATAATATTAATAAAAACTCCTTAAGAAAAATTTGATCCAAAATCTGATAAAGGAATTTTTCTTGGATATTATAGTGTTAAAAAATCTTATAAAGTTTTTAACAAGAGAACTTTGATAGTTGAGGAGACCACATATGTTATGTTTGATGAATATGGTATTTTGGAAGAGCTAAGGTTAGAAGATGATCATATTAAAAATATCTCCCAAGGAATTAAAAAGACAAATTTGGAAGAGAATGTTGGATTAGAAAACCCTTTGCCTAGATAATGGAAATTTTATAAACATTATCCTAAGGAATTGATTTTAGGAGAACCTAGTGAGGGTGTTAGGACTGGGCATGGACTTAACAAAGAGGTGAATCATTTTGCCTTTATATCGATGGTTAAACACACTAATATAAATCAAGTATTTTTTTAATAAACTTTTGATATTAGCCATGCAGGATAAATTAAATTAATTTTTAAGAAATAATATTTAGGAATTTATTGAAAGGCCTAAGGATCAAAGTGTTGTTGAAACTAAGTGGGTATTCAAAAATAAAATAAATGATTAAGGAGTTGTGATTAGAAATAAGGCAAGATTAATGGCTAAGGGGTATAATCAAATAGAAGTGATAGATTGTGGAGAAACGTTTGCTCCTGTAGTCAGACTTGAAGCAATTATGGTTTTCTTAGCCTTTGCTTATTTTGAATGTTTTAAATTATATCAGATGAATGTTAAGAGTGCCATTCAAAATGGGTGATATAAGAGGATATTTATGTTGAGCAACCTTTAGGTTTTAAAAATTCAAAATTTCATATATTGAAAAAGGTATTATATGGATTGAAACAAGTACCTAGGTCTTAGTGTGAGAGGTTAAGCATGTTCTTATTAGAGAGATCTTTTGTAAAAATAAGTGTGAACATCACTCTCTTTTTGAAAAGAATAGGAGATGATATACTCATTATTTAAATTTATATTGACGATATCTTATTTGGATCTACAAAAAAAATTATGTGATTATTTTTCAAAAACAAATGAGTGATGAATTTTAGATGAGTTTGATGAGAGATTTGAGTTATTTTCTTGAATTTAGCATAAAGCAATATAAGGAAGGAACTTTTCTTTGTCAGCCGAAGTATATGAAGAACATCCTCAATAAATATGAAATGGATAATGATAAACCAGTGACTACTTCAATGAGTTCCTTAGTGTAGTTAGATAAGGTCCCTAAGAGAAAATTTGTTGAAAAAAAAAACTTTAGAGGAAGAATTAAATCATTTTTTTACTTGACTTCTAGCATACCATATATAATGTTTAGTATTTATTTGTGTGCTTGATTTTAATCTAATCTAAAGTAATCATATTTGGTAGTAGTTAGAAGAATTTTGAGATAACTTTTGGGAACTCAAAATTTAGGGATTTGGTATCCTAAGCACTACTCTTCTTTTTAAATAGTTGGATATTCTGATTTAAATTTTACATAATGTAGCATTGATAAAAAAAAGTATATCTAAAACTAGTTAATTCATAGGAAACTCATTAGTTTCTTGGTCTAGTAGGAAATAGAATTTAGTAGCCCTATATACTACTGAAGCAGAATATATTGCCTTAAGTAGCTGTGTGGCACAAGTTTTTTGGTTAAAATAATAATTGATTGACTTAGGATTTTCCTTTTGGCACAATTCTGATTTTCTATGATAATACTAGTGTCATATGTATTTCAAACAATCCATTTTAACATTCAATAACCAAGCATATAGATATAAGGCTTCACTTCATTAGAGATTATGTAGATAAGGGAGAAGTTTAATTGCATCGCGTTGCTACAGAAAATTAACTTGCACACATTTTTACAAAACCATTGGCTTTTGATACATTTAGCACTTTAAGGATCAAATTAGGTGTGATTGATCTTATTACTTAAATTTAAAATTCTATAAACTTGATTTATTGTGAATATATGTTTATTTAGTTTTTCTCTGTTTGTTTGTTACAGTTTATTCATTTGTGTGTTTTTTTTATTATTATTGTGATTATTTTTCTTTTAGGATTTTATTTTTTTCTTTTGCTTTTGTAATTTTTTGCATGTCATTGGATTTAAGGTGATTGGGTTTGAAAAGATTTTCTGATTATCATGTATTTTTTCTAAGTGTTCTTTTCATATTGTATGAAATGTTTTCATACTGTATGAATTATGTAGCTTGTACATGATAGGTTTCTGAGTTGAGTTCAAAAATTTTAGTTTTTCAAAGGATTTTGTTTTGTATGATGTTGTCATCATACTGTATGATATATGTTGTTTTTTCTATACAAGTAGGGACAGTTTTCTAGTTAATGTCAGTTATTGATTATAGATTATATATACGAAATAACAATCCATTTGTACGATCCTATTATTAGTTTTTATGGGGAAAGAATCTAACCATCACTAAATGATCTTTAATATTTTGATCAACTTGGACGGACACATGTTCGTCTGAACGGTTGTATGGTCAAAAATTCTGTATGAAAGGATGACTCGAAAATGGCATTTTATAAAAAGCCGTTTCATTTTTGGTCGTATCGATTCATATGTATGAAATCATTTTTGTCCCGTATAATTTTAAATTCATACATACTATCTAAATTTCATACTATACGATATGTCATTTTTCTTTAAATAGAAGGGTCTTTGGATACATTTTTCATCACTTTCTCATCCGTTCCAATCCTTCTAAAGCCCACATGTTAGGAATGGAAAGTAGTAGAAAATGACCCCGCCTCACTAAGGGATCTTCCTCTAGATCTGGTAGGGATGTTAATTTTCTATCCAAAGAGAATGAGGATGCTTTCTTTAGGAATTATGCTACAAAAATTACCCCTTCTCGACTCCTCATTCAGGGTGATATCCATTTCTCTGTCATGCCCCCATTCACCTCAACTCAGTTGTCTTTAGTCCTGATTCTCATCTATACTTACTATAAAGAGACATTCCAAACTTTTCTAGCTAAAATGAAAGTAAATCAGGACCACATTAGGATTACCTTCTATGTTGTTGTTATTGTTATTTATAAGTATTTGTGTTTGTTATTAAGAGGTATTTCCTGTCATTTTAGTGATTTTCTGTGTTATTTTTGCATTTCCAGGGTTATGCTATGTGTGATAATGTTAAATGAAAAAATGTGTGTATGTATTTTGAATGATAAATGAAATGATAAAATATTTTGTTGACATACATTAAATTTTATTTCTTAAAATGTCAAGTTTTTTTAAAAAATCATTTACGATTAATCTCTTAGATGAAATTTTGAACTATTTTATTATACAAATTAATTTCCTTATAAAATTTAATCTCTCAAAATTTAAATTAAAATTATGACTAGATGTAGATAAAGAGATCAATTTTATGTTCGCATAGATGGCATTATTTTCATATAATTTTTGCAAAATAGATGTCTTATTTATTTTTATTTTCTTTTTCAATGTGTTTATTTTTATTATTAGTGAAAATTGAATTAAGATTATTGATATTTGAAAGACCAAAAAAGTAAAAAAAAAAAAAAAGGGGAATGCACAAAGCGTGCAAAAATAGAATGTTGCTCAATGGTTCGCAATGTGAAAATAGGTACAAAATTAGCCCAAATAGAATCGATGCGCAAAGTGTGCCACAATCATTTGAAAAAATGTGCAATGTCACCAATTAAAAAAAATTAGTATTGTTTTTTTCGTTATCATTATATCTCTAATCGATTATTATATCTCTAATCCAAATCGATTTAATTGACAATCATCTTCACTATTGAATTAGAAACTATTTAATCTTTATTTCATCATTTTTATAATAATCATTATTATTTAATTTGTCTAGAATGAACAGTGAACCTGGTTGACTTTCCTTATCTTAGTTGTTATTTTATTTAAACTTTGAATTTTTCTTTTTAGCAATAGGAAGTTAATGTTGCATGTGCAATTTGTTTAAAATCTTCATCTTCATCAACTTTTTTGATTTATCCTTAAAAACTTTTCATTTCAAGATTTTATTCTCTTTTTGTTGTTGCCAAAAGAGGGAGTCATAATATTATTTTAATGTGTGTATGTGTGTTGTGCGTATGTATGTGTTGTGTGTATCTATGTGTTGTCTTGTGTATGTTTTTGTTCGCATTCATATTTTTGTTCGAGTGTATGTATGTGTTGTCTTGTATATGTTTTTGTTCGCGTTTGTATTTTTGTTCGAGTTATTTTTAATTTTAGTAGTTATTCTTTCTTTTTTAATTTTTTAGGTTGTGTTTTTTTATCTTCATGGGAACCCCTTATTTTTAAATTTGTCAATCATTTCTGAGGAGCTAAGAAGAAAATTCTCTTTAATTGTTAACTCAAATAATAATAGTTTTGTCATCATAAAAAAAGGGATAGATTGTTGCAACTAAGTTTTCATAATTATATTTTTATATCATGTATGTTTTTTATGATTCCAAAATCTTATTGTGTTGATTACTATTTCTCCTTATATATATATATATATATATATATATATATATATATATATATATATATATATATATATATATATATATATATATATATATATATATATATATATATATATATATATATATATATATATATATATATATATATATATATATATATATATATATATATATATATATATATATATATATTAGATTTTTTTGTGTACTAACATTTTAGGGAGATCATACTCCAAACTGCTAAAGACTTCAAGACATATTAGATTAGGGTTTATTGTAATTAAAGTTTGTACCTTTTAAAATTTTCTTGAGTATGAGAAAGTGTGATTGTAATTGGGTAACCGTGCACACACATACTGGGAGAGTGTTAAAACTTGAAACTAATTATACTGTACGATCATAGCTGGTATAGGACAATTTGATTAATTGTTCCACCAGAACGAAGTTGATTAAATCATGCCAGAAAAAAATATCTAAGTCCTGTTTGTACTGTACAAAGTTACATTCATATAGAAGATGTCTAGAGTATGAAATAGCTACGTACCAGTTCATCCCGAACAAACTCAATATTTTTTTGAACTGATAATATTATACAAACATCATTTTTTACAGACGACGTCTAGAGTATGAAATGGGTGCGTGCCAGTTCGTCCATACGAACTAGTAAACTTTTTCACATTTTTGTATTATACGAACTTGGGTTCGTATAGACAATGTCTAGAGTATAAAATGGACTCGTCCATTTTTTATAACAAACAAAGCAAAATTTTGTTAAAATATATCATATTGTATGATATAAGATTTATATAGTATGTTATCCAAAGTACGAATCGGTTCATACTAAATTATACCAGACAAATCAGTTCAATTTTAAACTGGTCGTACTATACAATGTCAGTTTGTGCATACACCAACCAAAGTATGAAATCAGTTCGTACATGATCGTTTGAGCAATTTTTGAACTTATCAAATTGAAATATTCAGTTTTCTGAATAGTTTTTTTTGTCATTCATATATATATATATATATTTTTTTTTTGAGAAAATGCATAAATTTGCATTAGAAAAAAAAAAGATAACCTAATAAATGATCCTTTTTTTAACAACAAAAGGATCTTATTTAAAATGTAATTTGTTACTTTAAAGTTATTATAATTGTAATGAAATCCACTAACTCCTATTTTGAAACTGTTGAGATGCATTGGATACCAAAATATAAGACAACCCGAAGGTTGATTAGTATCCCAGAGTTCCCATCCAGTTAGAGAATAAGAATTAGTAAAAATCTCATAAACAATTAGGCAAAGTTTAAAACAACAAATTAAACTAAGAAAAAGGAAATGAAATCTAAAATTAAAATTACATTTCAATAATAAATTCTAAAAGTTTGATATAATTATATCAAACTTTAAGATCAAATTCTCTAACTTCAAAAATAACTATGTATTGTTGCTATCAAGTGAAGAATCAAACTTCATATTAGTGGGCTAAGAGGGAAGAAGAACCTTTCCCACCGTTCTTCTCTTTGTGATAAGTTATCTTCCTTCTAGGTAGATCTTTCATCGGACCCAAAGTTTGAAGTTCTTTGAATAAGACATGCTTTGATCTAGAGGAGCCATTCTTAACAATTTTTTCCTCTTTTTTAAGATTAGCCTTTTTGAAATTCAAGCTAATAGCTGATGGGGGAGAGGAAGAATAATGGAATGTAGTATGATTACCAATTCCATTATATTCAGCCGCCAAGGTAGTTGTGGATAAATCAGTTTTGACTCCCTGAATTTTAATATAAAAAGGAGATACGGATGTCTTTGAAGGAGTTTGAACATCCTTTATTACAGCAACTGAATTCTTTGTATTTGTTGGAGAGGAGACCGGTTTTAGAGCCTCTATATCTGAGATTTTAAAAACCGGTGAATCAGCTTTCTTCTCAACTTCTGATTTTCAAAATTTAAATTTTGAATATCCAGATTTTCAGCATTTTCAGTTCCAATTTCAATGATTTCTTCTAACAAATTTGCTTCCATATTATCCACCTCAGCTAAAGTATTGAAAGTATTTGTTAATAAAACAGAATCCCGTGAATCCTGTTGGACAGGTTTGATTTTCAAATTCTGTTTAACAACCACTTCGTCTTCTTCCTGAATTTCAACAACTTCTTCATTTAGAAGAATGGAATCTGCATTTTCAGCTTGATCTATCTTCTGATTTAAACCATTCCCGTCTGCCAATGTTTGAGTAATACCGTCTGGTTCAATAGGAAGACTTGATCCAGATTTTACTGCAGCTGAAATACCCTTGGCATCGAAATTGTTTTTCAATGATTTCTTTTTGTTTTTGAATTTCACTTGCATCCAAGGGCCATAAGGATTAATGATATGGTTTGAGATGGATGGAATCACTTCCTCATTAGGACAAACTGATTCAATATGTCCTATTCTTCCACATTTGAAACAAAGTGAAGATAGATTTTTATATTCAAATTTTTGAAAAAATCTACCATACAACCCTTCAACCCATATTCCAGTAGGAAGTTTAGAGTTCAAATTAACTCGGATGCATGCTCTAGCAAATTCTCTTCTTCCCCACCTGAACATATTGCCATCTAGTAGTAATGGAGTTCCAATCCTAGAGACAATTCTAGTGATATTGGATTCATCCCAGCAGTGAAGGGGTAGGTGAGGAAGACGAACCCAAATTGGGGAAGAAACCCCATCCAATGAACTAGGGGAGAATTTAGGAGTCCATTTGTCTAAACCAATTGCAAAACCTCCTACAAACCAAGGTCCTCCATTGAGGACTTCTTCCATAGCTTCATGAGATTGAAATGAACATAATAGCCAATCTAGACCAAGTATGGTAATATGAAATCCTCCATTATTCTTCCATTGTTTTCTCAGTTCAATAGAACATTTAGAGAAAGGAACATTTTTTGCAAGGATTTTAACCACCAAAGATTTGTTCAAAACTTGCATATTGGATTTTTCCTTCTCAATATCCAGTTGAACCACATTAGAATCTCCAAACTTATCAAGATTTTTATTCCTAGTGATTTTAATGTGTGGTTTTTTGATCCACACATTAGAATTATCCGAATTTGAAGAAAAATTAGGAATCTTGATGTTGAGGTCAATATCCTTGTTGTTCTTCAAAATATCAACAAATGTACTCTTTGAAGAAGAGGCTTTTTTGTCATTAGCAACAAACAAAGAATTTGGTAAAGGAGATGAAGGTAAATTATAAGAAATGACCTCTTTTCCTTTACTAAATCTGGCAATGGCTTGTGTTTTGTCAACAAACCTCCTTCTTTGATCACAAGAGGAGTTTCTAAAATCCGAAAATTGTGAGGGGAGATGCGTTTGAAGGAGAATCTACCTTTTGAATCCAACATTATTGGACTCGCGGTAGATAAAACGGCTCTGGTGTTCCGATCATCCTTGGATGATCGGTCACCTTCAACCATCTCCAATTCAAGCACCCGAAATCTTCAAGTTGATCTTCCAATTCCTTCCTTAATTTGTGGAGCTTCTCTCTCTTCCTTGGACGGCTCCTCTTCTTAAAGGTTTTTTTATATGTCATGCATATATAAGAGTTCTTAAAACTGACTATCTAAGAACTCCTATGAATTTTTTACTACCAACTTCTTTTGATAGTGTACTTGGAGAGTGTTTTTGAGAGTTTTTGTAATTAGAGAGTGAGAGATTTCTTAAGAGGGAATTATGAGGGGATTCATAAGGTTGCCTAACGGTGAGTATCTCTTGGTTGTTCTTCGAAGGTCTTCCCTTATCTCTTGAAGTTTCTTTGAAGACAATTTTCAAATAAGTGTTGGACTCTACCTACACTAGGAGGGTGTGAAAGGACGACGATTCTCTACCGACACCAGGAGGGTGTAAAAGGATGATTGTTCTCTGTCGACACTAGGAGGGTGTGAAAGGATGATGGTTCTCTACCGACACCAGCAGGATGTAAAAGGATGATAGTACTCTACCGCACCAGGGATTGGTGGAAGAGATGTTTAAGTGTAAGGGCTTCTTTGCCTTGTTGTGGAAGTAAAAGGTGAGTCACTTTTGTATTGTGCAATACCTGAAGAGGAAGTTTCAGGGAATGGACGTAGGTCAAGTTTGACCGAACCACTATAAATTTATGTGTTCTTCTTTTTTTTTTTACTACATTTTTAATTTTTTGCACTTTTAATTTGTGGTTGAAAATTTTATTTTGATAAATTTTTATTATACTTATAAAATTATGAAAATGATTTTTATAATCTATCAAGAGATTTTTAAACTACCAATTTACCCCCCTCTTAGTTAGCCTTAGGATAATTGCTTTAGGTCTAACAACCTTTTAAAACTTACAGCCATTACTTGGCCTTATCATAAATATTATTATTGGATAATCATCATTATTCATACAAATGCTCTAAATAGCCATGTAAATTATTTAAATATTTTCTCTAATAAAAAAGCCACCCTAAGAAGTATGTTCTGCCATTTATTATCAACTTTGATAAATGGTATACAAACTAAATTATATTTATTAAGCTTATAACTAGTATAAAAATTATATCTCCAAAGTAGTCATAATTTATCCTGCCCATCCCATCAACAAAAAAAAATTCAATAATCTATTAATTTCATCAATTTGGACGGCCAATACGAGCATAGGGTCATCAACTTGCTGTTCTTTAAATAATTTAATTAAAGAATTAGTGTCCTCTTATTTAATCTTTGCACTTTTCTCTTTTTGAATGTAGTTGTAATTATCTCTTTTAAAGAATCCAAAATTCTTGATTCCTCTAACTTCATTGGCAAGATAGGAAAAAGCATCTACAGTTCTAATTATGGCCTCTATCATTATTTTAAGAACTAATGCTTTCTAATAACTCAATGTTCCTACATGATCTAAGTAGAAGTTTGTCTTCTGGCATAGCTAAATCTTGATTATGACTTTCTATAAATTTTTTCACATTCTAATTTCCATCTTCATCTACTATATACCTAATCATAGCTGGACAACATGTTATGGCATCTAATCTTCGATATTTCATTTATAAGTTCAAATCAGGACCATTCTTGAAACTAACTTTTGAACATACAAAGTCCTTACATCTTATATTTTTTAAACTTGGCTAGTTACTGTGAAGTTACGTGCAAACACTAAAACTAACATTATGTGTATACCTACATTACATCTCGTATGCCTCTTTCTCACACTTATACACACCTTCTATACAATGGAAAAATATCAAGAGGAAAAATTTTGTAATGATTATTTCTAATAATGTTTTGTAATAAGTCTCTTCACACAGTGTACAACTTATACACACTATGTATAAATATTTTTTACACGCTATGTGTAACACTATGTACAAGTTATACACAATGTGTGCAAGGGAATTAATACAAATGGTTACATAAAGATTAGATAATTTTTCATAAAATTCACCAAAAATACAAACTGTGCATAAGTGCAAAATGAATTGAAAAGTGAAAAGACCCCATAGAAATCATTTAGCATGGTGTATCTCAAAGGAAATGTCATCTGCTCCTTTAATCTATCAAACCGAACTTCCAAAGCTTTCAAAAATAAAATAAAAAAATTACTGATGAGTTTAAGCCTACAGCTTCTCCAACCAAATTGACTTACCAATCATCCAACCTTACAATCTCCACACTATCCTGTAAACTCTCCATGGTTTGTTATACGCATCTTATTTGAAGGTATTTAGCCTCCATGTCATGTGAGCATATCACCTCATCACAGAATTGAATGTCCTCTAAATGAATCTACATCTTCTTCGCTTGTTCCTCCTTTCCTTTCTCAACATGTCTAAAAATTTTAAGGACGATCTGCAAAAAAGTTTTATTCTGTGAGATCCTAAAATTTGAGAACGGTTCACAGGGTTTTTCAAATAAATGAGAACAAAATAAATAACTCGACAGGGTTGTTGGGTTACACGTCATTAAAAAAATTCATGTGGCTGCAAAAAGAATTCATTACAAAAAACACGTGTCAACCACTGATTGGAGTCTGAACGTTGCTCTTTGTCTAGACTTGGCGTAAAAGAATTCAATGAAGAGGTTTGTGATTTTATACTTATTGAAGCTTGAAGGTAGAATTTAATTGTTTACATAGAAATTAAGGAACTGTCGACTCGACATATAATTATTAGTATCCCCAATCAGAAGGCTTTTGATGACCTGACACCCACATACCAAGTTTTTAGATTAGTACAGATTTAAGTAAAATGGGACATAAACCATACTCATGACTTACTACTAGATTAAAATTTTAACATCCTAATCACATTAGATGTCACTGATACAATTGATGCCCCAACTGTGAACATTGAGGGAGGTTTAGATGGCATCATTCCATAATAATTATATGACTGGCTTACTTTTAGGTATAAAGAAACTCTACAGGTTGCTCTGAATGGGTGATCAATCATCAATAAAATGGAGAACATCATGTCTAATGCGATCAGGCTTACAGTTATTTGTGCACAGCATGAACATCCCTCTTTTCCATGCTTATGGTGCCTCCACACTTCAAAGGGAAAGCGACTAGGTGGAATATGGAAAGTCTCACCCAGTATACTTGCATGCACCCTATCATACAAGTGGGGCATCATAATTGCACCTCAAAATTTATTTATTATTACATCCCAACTATTTTTTTCAATAGTTGGATCTGAAGCCATATAAAATTATTACTTGTATGGAATCTAAGTTTAACATAAAGATTTTGTACATCAAGGCATGGGATGTACAGAGGAAGGACATCAAATCAAATTTTGGAAGTTATGAGGAGTCATATTTCTCATTGCACTGTATGATAGAAGCTACTAAATCTATAATTCTAGGATCATGTCACAACATACAAGTTATTAGAAACACTCAATTCGAAAGGGATTTTTTGGGTTTTTGGTCTCACAACGGAGGGTTCATGATTCTGTTAGCCTATGCTCAGCTTAGATGGGGATTTCTTATTGGATAAATATGAAGCACTCTATCGGCTATAGTAGTTATTGATAGAAATGGTAAACTATACCCCTCATATTAGCTGTTGTGGAGGTCGAGCCGAATGAGTCTTAGAGATGGTTCTTGCATAGGCACTCCAGAACTGTACGAGGATGTTGAGAGGTCTTATCACATATAACACGCCACCACTACTTAAAGTAATTTTCAAGAGAGCATCAACAAGTTTATATATCATCTAATAATAATTGATTGTGACGCCATCTATAATAAGATTTATTGTGTTGGAAACATTGATGAATTATCTACTTTCAATAGGAACACGACTGACATTAGTAATTTTAAGAGGGAGGCAAATGATTATTGTGTGTAATGAGACATAAGTAAATGGAATCTTTTATATAATGGTGGGCATTACTATGGGATAATGACTATGGATGCTTCATAGTTCTTCATTGGGATACTCATACGTGTATGTGGACTCCCAATTCAGGGTTTATTAATAGTTGTGTACTATAATACAGTTGCACTGTTCATTAATAGTACGGGCAATGTGACTTCTTAGCTTGCATCTTGGGGGTCTCAATTTGTCCCTCATATCAGGAACTTGTTCGAGAGATCTCAATGTGAGGCACACCATTGTCTAGACCCAATATGCATAAATAATCATAAGTATTAGGTATTTGATATGTCCTGTAGATCCTTTTAAGGTGAAAATAAATGGGACACTCATATGTGTGTGCATGTGAAACAAGCCATAAATCTACCATATGTTGTGCCTTCTTGTAATCGTTATTGTAGGTGCAAAATAATGGGACTATATTATGTTTATTTCTCCCTACTTTAGCCAAGAATTCTACCATCAAAGTTATGATGGCCTATTTCATGTGATATTTAAGAAGAATTACTGCCCTCTATATAATAACAGGGAAGGCCTTATCCCGTTATTACCTCTTACTTTTTAGGCTCCAAGTTGGGCGGCCGAGATTGACTAGTTAATAAATACCATGGATGAACCCCATAGACCAACTAATTAAGTTTGCAAAATTTGTCATGTCAGTAGTCATAACAGCACCATATGCTCTAACAACCCAAGTACATCAAGGTGGTACTATCATTTTTACATGTACAACTCATCAGGTCATAACTAACAATAAATATTTGTTAAATTGTAGGCATGCTGGAGTACATAAGTAGACTTATAGCTCGAGTGAAATGTAAATATTCACTTTGAAGAATTACCATTTCATTTTTTTATTCATTCGAATTATCCAAGTTCAATTGTATGCATGTGGAACCTTTACTATATCATCTAAAGAAGATGCCAACTTATAAAATTATGTAAGCTAGCTAAAATAAATTATAGTTGGTATTACATCACTTCATAGAATAATTATATTTATGGTACATTATGGAACAATTTTTTATCATAAAGTATTATGAAAACTTGGAAGAAATTATTTCAAAAGGACAAACATTATTTTACTTTATATTACTTTCAATTAAAGTTTACAAAATAAAGCAAATTTCTATATATGATGCCAATTATGTTATACTTTACATTACTTCAAAATTATATACTAAAGATAAGGCTTGATTGTTTTTTATAAAGTAGAGGTCAAAATAAGACTCTGACATCTATAAGATCAATGTCAATTATAGCGGAATATAAGGGATTTCATGAGAGGGTTAACAAAATTAATTGCCACATAAAATAATAAAAAAGATATTTAGTTTTGTTTAAACTCATAATATTTTTTTGGTAGACATAAAAAATCATACATTTTTTGGGCGTAATAGCTAAATTGCTATCACCCTCCTCAATGTGACAGGATAGCTGAATCCTTTTCACCATCCCGATGTAGCAAACAAGTTGAATCCCTTTTACCATCCTCTATGCGGCGGAGTTGCCTGTGGAACTTTAACTCTAAGAACTTCATGGAGTTTCCTTCAAGAAAGAATTTAACACATGGAGGAACAAGGTGAACTTTGGCTGGAGAAACCATGTGGAAACACCCTCTCACACCCCCTTGTACTCACAAGCCTCTTCTCCCTCTCACAACTTCACTTCTCTCTCTCTCTCTCTCTTGCTCAAATCTCTCTCTTCAAACCATTTCTTATAGAAGACACACACATTCAAATAGCTAAACGACTCCCTCAATTGATTAAAAGATGTTTAAGTAGTAGGATTTTAAGAAAAAATAAGTTTTAATTTAGTCATCATTGTTTGCATAGTACGATCTATGATTATAAATACAATTAATTTAAATATCCCATTGTAGTACAATGTGATGAATAGTGCCTAGGATGATCAGTTTAATTTCTTAGTTGATCATAATATCTGAAGGAATAGTAGATCAATATGATTTATAAAAATCATGTAAAAATCGTGCATGATGTATCAAATGTCATCCAGAGAGCCCTCGGTTCAGTCGTACAGTATGACCCTATGAATATACTAAATGAACCAAACATAATTCAGAGACTCCTCGGGTGAGTCATACAGTATGATTTATGTTGATACAGTGTGATCTATAATCAATTCATATCTGATTTGACTGCTCAATCAATATACCTAATTAAAGAATGATTTAAAAGATCATTTAGTATGAATGTATTCATATTGTATTAATAGTATGAAATTCAAAATTAAAATTTTCCTATTTTATGTAAGTTAGATTTAATGGTGGGATTTCTGGTTATAACTGGTCATCCAATATGATGTGGTGTTCGTAGTGTATAATTAGTTATATTTAAATTTAAGTTCTTATTTAAATTAAATATTTTAATTAATTTTTGTTTAAATTGATAGTGTAATACCATTAATATTGTACAATCTAATTTAATAGAAAAATTAAAATATTTATTTTTCACTCCACTTATGTGTGTGCATGATTACTAAGCTAACATACATCTTTTTACATACATTAACTCAAGAAAATAAAAAAATTATAGACTCTTCAAAGGATAGTCTGTAATATCTCGTTCCCTTATTGTTCCTCTATGAATTGGATTTTCCTCCCAGAATCGGCCAGGACGAAGTTGAGATCGTCCAGGCCAATCAGTGCATTCAAACGGCTAATTTCTGAAGTGTTTTGGAAGGATTTCTGGACAGGATCGTCCGGGACGATGTTGAGATCGTCCAGGCCGATCTGTACTGTTCAAAATATCATCCTGATCATAGCCCTGGGAACGGTCCAGGACGATCAGAAATTGGTCGTATCGTCCCGGGACGATAGGGCGATCGGCTGGGCCGATCTGTGTATGATATAAGGAAATGAGCTCGTTTTGAGGAGAGAGAAAATCAGATTTTAAAATCAGATATTTTGAAGAGAGAGAAAAAGAAAGGGAAAAAGAGGAAAAGCTGGTTTTCGGAGACCGCGGAGCGCTTTTCGTCCGACGCTGCTGTTGGAGAAAGTGTAGATCTCGTGGTAAGGACTCCAAACCCTGTTTCTGTTTTCGAAGATATTGTGTTTTGATCGAGTTGTGCACTATTTTGTGTTTTCGTAGTCTACTTTTAGACGTGATTTTGATTTGACACGACTTTCACCGCACAACTTTTAGTATGTTATAGATATGACTATTGTACACGATTTGACTGTATTCTACGAAGATTTTATCGGTCGGAATTGATTCTACGCGATTTTAATTGAATAGAAAATTATCAGGACTTGATTTGATTTGGATTCTTTACATTGATAGTCTTGTATTGATGCCGTGGATATTTGTTGGTAATTTGGAGAAATTCAGAATTTGTATCTTTTTGCAGGATTTTTGTGTAAATTCGATAGACTACCGTTACTCTGCCCGATTTTCGTATGATTTCTGATTTGTCTGAAACTGATAGATTGAATCGATATGCATATGATTATTGATATGATTGCTTTAATATTGATTATTGATTGATTATTGATACTGAAACACGTATAACCTGGTTGAACATTGGTTGGAGATGATACCTGTACAGGATGGTGGGCCGACGGGCTTTCCTTTAAATCATTGATCATGGATCATGGATATAATGATGGGAGTCATAAGGAGATTATATGCCGACGGGCGGCCGACGGGCAATAGAGTGACGACTCTTTCTTTTCATAGAACCAATGTATGAATATCTACAACAGCAATATGGATTCTACAACAGCAACATGACCATTGATTGTACTTGTTCAGTATATAGTATTGAATTGCATGTTTACTGTATTGACTTACGGATCTATTGCTTTATCGATTTCCGCTTTACTATTTTGATCGGATTTAATGTATAGTACGATTTCATTGATTTCATCGATTGAATACTGAGCATTGATATGGACATTGATAGATATAGATACATTGATAGCATGAACATGGACATTGCATAGATTTATTGACTACTGCCTATAGATTTTATAGATTCGCTATCGCTACTGTTTCTGCACTGTATTGACTGCTATATAGATTCATTATTTCGTATTGCCTTCCTCGATTGATTTCATTGAATAGATTGTATTGATTCGACAGCCTCGATTTGATTGACGGATATTGATTGATTGAGTTGATTTATCGATTTGCCTGTCGCTGCATTGACTGGTTTTATTGACTATTGATTTCCGCTGCATAGACTCATTGACCATTGACTGATACGGATTTGATAGATTGACATGCATATTGATAGCATCGCCGTGCTTTGATTTCAGTTATAGGTATTAGGTGACCTGCTGGGCTTTGTAAAGCTCATTATATGTGGTTGATATTTTCAGGTCAGGGCTTGGGAGCAGGAGATAGGAGTTGATTCAGATCGACAAGTTTTAGTTCTTTTGATGATTCTTTTGTACTCAGGACAGGATAGTTTTCTTTACTTGTATTGATAGTGTAGTTCCTGAGTATTGTACATGATGTTTTGAGATATGAATCGACTAATATATTGATGTTTAAATTTTATAGATGTTTGATAGATTGCTTACTGAAGGTTTAGATAACTCTGGTAAATGGTTGGAATAATTGATTGACATTCTTTCCAAGTTTGATCTTGGGGTCGTTACATAGTCTAACTCACACACTCACAACACATAATCTTTAGCTTGAATCTTCAATCTTTCTTCATGTATGCTATTACTTGAAGGTTAGTTGTGCACAAAAAAAAATATCCATAATAAGTAGATAATCATCCAATAATATTTGTAATCTTCAAAATATAAGATCAGCCTCTCGGATTGTAACAATTTTTTTATTCATTTTGTGTTTTATGTGCATTGTGAAAATTGATGTGTATTAATTTTTCATGAGTTTACTAATTATTAGTTTTTACTACATGATTATATTATATTTCTATAAGTATTTTGAATATGTGCTAAAATTGATCAGGTGCCACATCATTGGGCTTTAGAGCACAATTACATTAGTACTCCATGTGCTTTGGCATCTAAGTTTATGCCGCAATGTTAAATTTAAAAAAAAAAAAAAATTTGATGTTAGATGTAATGCAAAAATGTTGTACACTTAAGCATTACATTGCTATTTATGTTTTCATAAGTGCTCCATCACCAATATTTGTTGCACCATGACACCAAAACAATATTATTTACATTATTAAGTTATTGCATTCAGTGTCACTATAACCTCTCACCTTTTCATTGTGAACATTTATTGAGCAACGTAGCATTAAGTCAAAATCATAATTATGTTTGTTTTTTTTTAGAGAATGCTAATGCAATTTTATTAAAAAGCAAAGAGATTACAACCTAATAAAAGGATCACATTCCTTCTTAACCAAACTTATTACACTCTCTATCACAAGTAAAAATAACATGTTAAAATATGTTTAGGAAGTCCATTTCATCACCTCCAATTGAAATTACCCCTTTTATTGTATCCTTCATCAATTTGTGAATAAAATTGATAATATTTGCATTATCACCTTCAATAATAATACCTTCAAAATCTAGCATCCAATCTTGCAAAATAATCTTCAAAGCTTGTATTGCCAAAAACTCCAATCGAGATACATCCCAATGCAATCCTTTAAAGCCAAAAGCCATAAGAAACCCTCCTTTGCAGTCTTTGAATACCCCTCCAACAGTGTCTTCATATGACTGAAATTAAGAAGCATCCACATTAAGTTTAAGGCAATCGAGTGGAGGAGGGTTCCAATTCTTCAAAAATAGCTTATGAGGCTGATTAGCACCCCAGTTGCCCGAATTTGGATAAGCATTTCTAGAAAACAAAGCTATAGCAATCGTTTGAGCTACTATAAATGAGGTAGATTCTTCTTTTCCATCATAAACATATTTACTTCTTGATTTTAAATTGAGGTAAACAATAGTGCAGTAGATTTTGGCTACTAACGACTTTATCTCAGCATTAACATCTATCCAATTACAACAACTCTGTAAAGATTGAAAAACAAGAATTTTGAATCCCCGCTCATTGATAATTTGAATTATCTTAATCAATTTAGGACAAGCAACCATCATATGGTTAATATCTTCTATCTCTGAACAACCCATTGGACAAGTATCAATATTTTCCAATCTTCTCCTTGCTAGAAATTCAAATGTCTGAACAGCTCCATGGTATACTCTCC
Source organism: Dendrobium huoshanense (assembly GCA_016618105.1). NCBI lineage: Eukaryota > Viridiplantae > Streptophyta > Magnoliopsida > Asparagales > Orchidaceae > Dendrobium > Dendrobium huoshanense. Next base: position 41,596,316 of record CM028347.1, read on the forward strand.
TTCAGAAGTTTTCAATCTTCAGGATAAGCTTTAACCTCTTAATCAACTTCCAATAGGTTCTATTTATCATTGAATTTCCTATTATATTAGCGTCAGCAATCTTGGATGAAATACTTTTTCCTGTATACAATTTAATCAACTCCAGGTGATCTTTTGGTATATTTGAAAAAAAATATGAATTTGAGTGAGAAGCTTGACTAATTTTTCACCAAAATAGATCTTTAAAATATGCTCATTCCAACTACCATGTGAAATAAGCTTCTCAACATACATATCTTCTAGCACTTGAACCGAAATAAAAGTAGGCCACTTGTTGATGCATTTATCCAATATCCATACATCACTAAGAATATTGATGCTTTTACCAACTTTCACTTTCCACTTAACCACCGAAGAAATGGCTTTTGCTCCACTACACATAATTTTCCAAACCACAGAAGAACCTTTCTTAATATGAGCATTCCAATTACACAAACCATACTTAGCTTCCAGAATTTTATAAGGAAAAGAGGACAAACCACTAAGAAGATTCCAAGCCAATTTAGCTCTTAAAGGACCAACCATATCTTCACAAGAAAGAAGTCCTCTACCACCCAAATTATAAGGAAGACAAAGAACATCCCATCTCATATAGTGCAAACCATTTTTCCCATTTTTTTAAGCCAAATGAAGTTGCTACACAATCTGCCTAGCTCTGAAAGAATGCTTTTAGGAACAAGAGAATGAGTACTATGGAAATAGGAAGAGATAAAATTAGTGCTTTAACCAAAACCAACTTTCCTTGCATTGAAATAAACTTGTTCCCCCAAGCATTAAGTTTATCCATTGACTTTTGAAGAATAAAACAAAAATCTTCAACTCCAAGTCTTCTTAAAGCCATCTTTACTCCTAAATACTTCATCTCCTTGACTCTTCTTAAACCCATCTAGCATGAAATAAACCTTTTTATTATTTTTTTTACTGATTTAGCAAAAAGTGCTTCAGATTTTTGGTAGTTGATCTTTTGACCCGTCCAACTATAATAATCAATTAATATACTTTTAACCTCCTTCACCATCTTAGTATTAGCCTCTAAAAAAATTACAATGTCATCCACATAAAGTAAGTGAGAGATCCTAGGAATACTTGCATGTATCTTAAATCCAATTATATTTTACTTTTGATTCAATGCATTAGGGAGCAATTGAGAGCAAAGAATAGAAAGAAATAGAGATAGAGGGCATCCTTGCCAAAATCCACAGTAAGCACTGATCCAGTTTGAGTAATTCCCATTTATTAGTATAGAAAATGTATGGGACTCCACACATTCCATAATCAATTTTTCAAACTTAATGGGAAAACCAAAGTAATGGACTTGCTTTAATGTAGTCCACCCCATACTAATATATGCTTGCTCCATATCCAATTTGAAAGAAACCAAGCCTTTTTTAGATTTTGAAAATCTGAATTTATGGAAAATCTCTTGTGCTAATAACACATGCTCAAACATTGAACGACCTTTCAAACAAGCTACTTGTTCTTATGAAATCAATTTTAAAATCCCTTTAAGTAATATATTCAAACGAAATTTTGCCACAATTTTATAGATAGTTTTACACAAACTGATAGGCCTGAAATTAGATGGAACTAATGGGTTTTCCACCTTAGAAATCATTACAATAAGAGTTTCTTCCCACTTATTATCCATCACACCTGAGGAGCAGAAATAATGGATTACATTCCACACATCATGTTTAAAGATATTCCAATAAAACTTAATGAAAGAATAAGTAATTCCATCATTATCTGGAGATTTAAAGCCTCCTAACTGATTTACCACTTCACAGCTTTTGGTCCAAGAGATTTTTTATTCCGGCAGTTTCCTATCCTCTTCATCTAACATACTTACCGGTTTAGGCCAATCATCTAAATAACATTCCCTTTGATACCATTTTTTTGGTAAATTAGTCAATAAACACCTCTTCAATTTGCTCTTGATCTTCCACCATGTTTGAACCTCCATCTTTGATTTTGTAAATCTAGTTTGCATTCCTTCTTACACTTGCGTAAGAGTGAAAAAATCTTGAGTTAAGATCTCCTTCCGAAAGCCAATTAAGTTTAGAGCATTGTCTCCACCAAGGGCTGAGTCTTGCCAAAGTACAATTCTGCTCTTTTACCTTGGATCTAAGAATGAATATTTTCTCCAATGAGAGAGAGCCCATGGATGCTTCTTTTAATTGTAAATAATGAATTTTCACTTTGAGGCGATCTTTCAAAGAATTCTGATCTACAAGCTTTTCTTTACTCCAAAAGAATAGTGCTCTCAAAGTTCTTCTAGATTTGATATTAAGAATCCGAAAAGCTACCCACGGCTTTTCTAGACCAAGCTTTAGCCACAATTACATATGAGGCATGATAAAAAGCCCACAAATCTTCAAATATTGTAATTTTGGTAGTTTTGAACTTATTATTTAAAAGATTTACGAAGATAAGGCAATGATCCGACGCCACCCTAGCAAGATGTCTCACCACCACCCATTGAGACATTTCAATGGCCTTAGAATTAAAAAAAATACCTATCAAGTCTTTTTAATATTTGAGCTCCATCTACTTTGTCATTATGCCAAGTGTACCTAGGCCCAATGAAGCCCACATCATGAAAATCATTAATTGAGAGAAAATACTTCATCTCCTTCGATCCTTGGGAAAAGCAAAATCTTCTACCTCTCTTATCTTCTTTTTCTAGCAAACAATTGAAATCCCCTCAAATTAAAGAAGGCAAATCCTTGGAGTAAAGATCTACTTTCCTCCATAATTCCCTTATTTTATTGGTATCATTACTTCCATAAACAGTAGTAATACGCCAAACTCCTTTATTATACACCTCAAAATCTCCAATAATACCTTGAGAAAAAAGTTCCAAAGTATTAAAAAAATATATTTTGTTATTCCACAACACCATAATACCTTCTGATAATCCTTCAGCAGGAATAAAAGTGAAATCCTAGTCAACACCAATAAGCATACCCACTCCCTTTCTATCAATAAAGGAGAGCTTAATTTCTAACATACCAATAAAAAACACATCCCATTCCGTCACAAACTCCTTAAGGTATAGAGATGCTTGATCTTTCTTGGCTCCTCTACAGTTCCAAAAGGCTATGGTTGACATTTATTTGATTGAAGGGGAAACTATCCCCGCCATTATTTTCTTACCCAATTCATTCCTTCTGATCCTAGCCAAAGATTTGATAGGACCTAGTGATTTTAATTCTTTAGCAAGCACCTTTTTGAAAGAAGAAGAATTGTCTTCCTTAACCCCTCCTCCTTATGAGCAATTTACCATACGATCATCATAATTCCCCTTAGGAGAACTCCTATCAACATGATTAGTTTTCCCATAAGAAATCACCATTTCACCTTATTCTATATCCGAATCAAGAATAGAATTCCCTTCTTCATTAATTTCTGTCAGCACTCCAAACTTATTATCATTTGGAGCAGAACTAGACATGTTCCCTCCATTGATAATTTTTTTTTTCCAAATTGACATCAGAAACTTCAGTAACAGAGTCTGCATGAAAGTTGTTATTTTTTAACTTAGAATTATACCAATCTACCATCTTATCAACAGTTTTCTACTCTTTCAAACTTGAAGCAACAATCATATTATCAACCCTATCCACTTTTTCCAATGTTTATTCTTTGGCCCATTTATAATACCTGAATTATTTTGGAAAACATAAGTCATCTTCATCAAAATTTCCTTAGATAGATCATTTTCAGTCATTATTTCACCTTCTTCCACCATTGCATTATTTCTATTTCAACCACCATTTCCTCTTCCATATTTGATTCCATCTCATTTGTTTCATGTCTAACAGATTTAGCATTTTCCATAATTATTGGATCAAAGTTTACCTTCTTAATGAACATCTTATGTGATTTCCTCCCATTGTTAATACTTTTAGAAATCTTCTTGTTTCTTTTGTGATTTACTTGGATCCATGGCCCATAAGATGTGTTATTCTCATTTCCTTGTAATAGTCCACCCTGGTTATCTTGAACTTCATTTGTGGCATCTTTAATGTGATTTTTTACCAATGTGCTACCATTCTTGAATTTTGTCTTCAATGGATCTATCATTCCACAGTCAAAGCATGTTGTGAAAATCCTCTCATTTTCCAATTTTTGAAAAAATCTCCCCGCCATGCTCTCCACCCAAACACCCAAGGGAAGAGGTTTATCTAGTTTCACTCTCACGCAAACTCTTATAAACTCTCTTCTCCCACATTGAAACATGTTTCCATCCATCATCAATGGTACACCTACCATTGAAGCAATTTTAGACACATTAATTTCATCCCAACATTGCAAAGGCAATTGGGGCTTCCTAATCCATATAGGAGAAGTAAGACCTTTCATTGATGATGGTGAAAACTCCATCGACCATCTCTCCATTCCAATTATGTGACCATTAATGAACCATGGGCCTCTTGAAAGAACTCCATCCAATGCTTCCTGATTTTTTAAAGAGCATAAAAACCAACCCAATCCAAATGTGGTGAAGTGAAATTGCCCAAATTATACCCATTATCGCCTTAATTCCCAAGCCACAACATGGGGAGGTATTTCTCTACCAAACACTTTGGCTACAAAATAAATCCCAAGTCTATTAGCATTTATCATTTCAATTTCCTCAAGCAATTTCACAGCCTTTCCGTAATCACTCAAAACAACATCTCCTTCCTTAAAGTTTAGCCTAATGTAAGGCTTCTTCGTTCATGGGTTTACTACACAAGGATTTTCCCCTGTGTTCACTGGAATTTTCTCATTAACTGCAATGCATTATGGTTCATACTCAAAGTAGAATCAACATTTAACTTCTCAGAGTGCTTCTCATCGTTATTACAAATAATTTTGTTATCAAAGCTCAGGGAATTCACATTCATCATACTGCTGCTAGGGATTGCTTTTGAATTTCTAAATCTATTAACAAAAATATTCATACCAGATGATGAAGTGTCGATTTCAAGAACTTTATAATGAGACGTTAAAATTGATTTCAGCAACCAAGGTGTTTTATATCCATTTTCCTTAGAATTTTCTTTACCCTTACCCTCCACATGAATGATTTTAATCAGACCATGATCAACATTTTCATTGATTACTAACTCACCTTTTAGTCTTCTCCTGCAGGCATCTTCTGCATCGCAAAAAAAGTTGGCATACAACCTATCATGATCAACTTTATTATGAACAAACTCTCCAACCTTTGGGATAGGATTCACAGATGAATCCAATGATGGTCGGCGGCCATCTGCCGCCTTGGCTAAAGAACTAGCATAAATAAGAGATTGAAAATCGGGAACCATTAATTTGAAAATTTTTATCTCAAACCGGAGCTTCTCTCTCTAGCTGGTGAAAATTTGTAAAATTTTATTCAATCAAAATTATGTTTGTTAGATCACCATGGTGGAAGTCTTTCCTAAAACTGTAGTGTTAAGAAGTGTCAAATGTTATAGCATTTCTTTGGTAAAAAAGCTAATGCTTTGAGTTCCAAAGCCAGTATTGTAGTGACACATGTCATTTCTTACTGCGGTGCTAGTGTCAGTTTCATCATTTTATCATTTAGCCTTCTACAACACCATAATGCTTCAATTTGCAGTTTTGCACCACTCACTGACTCTTATAAATATAAGGGGTTGTTGAACCATTGTCTTCACCATGCTTTGTATATCTAATTCTTCTTTGAGTAGTGTGATTTTGAGTTCCTTGGGTCCCTTTACATTCTTCATGGCCACTAAGGTTCATGCAACTAAGAAGAGGGCTTCCTCCTCTTTTGACAAAATGGGGTTCATCTCAGTTGAGGCAAAGGAGCTTTATAAACAATTTTTTTGTCAGTAAGTAACTTATCCCATAGAGAGGGTTCTAAATCTAAGGGAGGGCTATCATGGGTAATATTATTAACATGGCTAAAAACCTTTTAGTAAAGAACCCAATACATGTATAGTTTATATTGTTAGGGAAGTCTTTACCAATGTAAATGAGGCTTAAAACAACAAGTATTTTGTGAGGGGGAAATGGGTTCCATTTGCTCTTGCTAGCATTAACCAAATTTAAAAACTTAGAGACATTGAATTTGATGATTATTTTTTCTTTATTCATACACCCATTGACCGCCAAGAATTGCATAGAGTTTTGACTTGACCCGATAGTGGAGTAGTTTGGAAGAAAATAGTGAGAAAGATAATTAATTTTTTAGCATCTAATTTAAATAAAGTTTCTAAAGCTTGACATCATCTTATTTATGCAACATTTTGCGAAGTAAGAATAATAGTGAAGTGTCTAGAGAGCGTGAAGTTTTAAACTATACAATTTAAGTGGGTCACTCTATGGATGTTGGGAAGTTAATTTAATCTACCTTGATAAATATTATTAGGGCTTCCACCTCTATAGGTTTAGGTCATGCCTCTTTAGTTTATTCCCTTTATACTGTTAAGAGAGTTGCTATTTGCATGTTTTATCTTCTTGCAACTTGTATAATTTTGATGATTCCAAATATTATTATTTTAAGCTTTGTTTTCTCCTAACACTTTTTTAAAAAATTATTTTTGCTCTTGTGTGGACTAACATTTCAGGATAATCTAACTTCAGACTAATGAAGACTTCAAATCAAAATTCAGCATGAGATAGTTTATAAATTAAAGTTTGTAATTTTTATTGTAATTTAGTTTGAGAAAATATGATTTTAATTGAATAAGCTTAACACACACACACTTGGGGAGATCTTTAAAAATCACACTGATCGTACGGGATGAACCTTGTTCGTACGGAACGATCAAGTCAGTTAATCCTCTCGAAAGAGCAATGGAATGAACAGGAAGTGAAAATTTTTTTATAAGTCCTGATCGTCAAGACGAATTTCTCAATTCGTCCTGGGATGATCTGCTCTAGATTCTCATGTTATACTGAATAGTCCAGAAGATTCATCCTGTTCGTACTAGGATGAAATGCTCTAAGGAAAATTTTCATCTAGACGAACTTCTATTCGTCCCAAAATGAAATGCCCTCTAAAAACTTTTTGTCCATACAAGCTCCTATTAGTCCCACGATGAAATGCTCTCTGGAAAATTTTCATCCAAACGAACTCCCATTCATCCCAGGATGAAATGCTCTATCTTTTAAAATTTTGGTAACATCCTGCAATTTGTCGAAACCAACACATGAAAAAACTATTCATACCGGACGAATATAGTTAGTCAGGATGATGATAGGGTATGAAGTTAGTTCATACATATATATATTGGGTTCGTATGCAACTGATTTAAGTAGATTCGTACGAGACAATCTGACGATCGTACGAGACGATCCAATATGTACGGACATGAAAATCAGTAGTCTTTGGATGGTTTTTTGTGTCTTTCCTATATAAAGTCTAAATAAAACTGTCTCTTTATCTATTTTCCTACTGATCTTCATGTCAACTAAAGGGAGAGTGATGAAGAGAGTGTGAGAGAGTGTTTGAAGGAGGATTCTTACTACTAGAGTGTGAAGGATTCACTTGGTACTCAAAGGTAAGAATCTCCACTTGTTATTTGTAATTACTTCACTCTTTTCTCTCGTCCTTCTAGATTTTGTGTGAGAATATCTGTCAAAGAGATCCGGTTCTCTGCCGACACTTGGAGAGTGCGAATAGCTGAAGGGTTCTCTGCCTACACTAGGAGAGTGTGAACAGCCGAAGGGTTCTCTTCTTATACCGGGAGAGTGTGAAAGGACGGAAGGTTATCTGGCAACACTTGGAGAGTGTAAAATAACAACTATTCTCTTCCAACACTTGGAGAGTGTAAAAGGATGACGATTATCTGCCAACACTTGGAGAGTGTAAAAGGACGACGGTTCTCTGTTGCACCGGGTAATGATGGAAGAGAGTTTTTGTAAAGGCTTCTCCGCCTTGCTGTGGGTGCAAAAGGAGAGTCACTAGTTGTATTAGTGCAATACCTGGAGGGTGCCTCCGGGAGTGGATGAAGGTCATATTTGACCGAACCACTATAAATCTTGTGTCTTTTTATTTTCTGCTGTATTTATTTTTGCTGTTTTAACTTGTGGTTGAAAACCTTTTCTACAAAAATTCACTAAAGTTATTCTCGATTTTTAGTTTCAAAAGAGGGATAAATTTTTAATTACCAATTCACCCCCTCTTGGTTAGCTGTTGAGACATAATCTTAGGTTGAACAACTTAATTCATATTGAACAAGTTTTAACAAGTGGTATCAGAGCTTTGTTTTAAAATTATAAGTTTAGACTACTTTTTGATTAAGATAGATGGCTATATTTGAAAACCGAAATACACCTGAGGGTTACTCTATAACTAGACCTCCATTGTTCGACAATATTCCTTTTGATTTTTGGAAAACATGCATGTCTATATTTTTACAGTCACTTGATTACTCTATGTGGATCTTAGTTCAAAAAGGGTATACAAAACCAACTAGACTAGTTGATTGAGTTAGAGTTGAAACACCTTTTATGGACTGGACAGTAGAAGAACGTGACTTAGCATAATTAAACACCAAATGCTTGAATAGTTTCTTTTGTGATCTTAAATCAGGAGACTACATACGGGTTTCTACTTGTAAGAGTGGAAAAGATATATGGGATAGACTTTGTATAACTTATGATGGGACTAATGAGGTTAAGCAATCTAGACTTAATATCTTGTTGCATGATTATGAACTCTTTTGCATTAAACCAAATGAATCCTTTTCTGATATGTACACAAGATTCACAGAAATAGTTACCTCTTTACATGCATTGGGTAGGGAACTAACAAATGCTAAAATGGTTAATAAGATTCTTTGTTGTTTGCTTACTGCTTATGATGCTAAAATTACTACAATTACAAAATCTAAAGATCTAAACATTTACTCTATTGACAATCTTCTTGATTCGCAAATTGCTTACGAGCAAGGAGTTAGACAAAGAAAGATTTATGCAGGTGAACCACGTAGGGAAAAGAACATAGCACTGAAAGTGGAGGAGTCAGAGAGTGAACACTCATAATTTAAGGATGAAGATTGCATCACACTAATGACTAGACAATTCAGAAGTTTTCTGAAGAGGAAGTAAAAGAGATGCCAGTAATGGAATCAAGATAAATTTAATATAAATATCAAGGTTTCTAATGATGTTATTTGCAGTGAGTGTAGAAAACCTGAACATATTAAAATAGATTGCCAAAACTCAAAGCCACTCCTAGCAAGGAAAAGGTAGAGGAGAAACCAATTGTGAAGAAGGGCAAGAAGAAATTCCAAAGAGCTTTCTGGGCGGACTCAGCTTAGAACTTGTCAGAAACGGAAAAGGAAGAGGAAGTCACTAATCTATGCTTAATGATCAATAATTTTCCTCAGTCATATCAAGAAGAGGTATGTGACTTGACTTATAACAAACTTTTTGAAGTTTCTGAACACATGCATGATGAATATAAAAAGATAAAGAAAATGCATACTAGTCTGAGATTAGAATTTGAGGAACTACGAAAGGAACATGAAATCCTTATGAAAGATCATGCTTTAATTGATGACAATCACATGAAATTACTTGATGAATATGATGACTTGAATAAAAATCATGAAAGTTTAAAATCATCCTATGCAGAACTTGAAAAAGAATTTAAAAATTTTAAGGATGAATCTGAGAGAAAAATTTATAGATCTAATTATATAAATTGAATTTTAAAAGATATGAATTCATATTACAAATTGAAGATAAATACTCTTGAGGATAATAGGATACCCCTTAAACTTGAAGATTTTACTAATCCTATTTTGTATCCTAAATTTATGTAATCCCTTAAAAGACAGATGAATAGTATAAGACTTAGGAATCCATTTCCAAAAGTCAAATATAATAATTGTGGATTGATTGGACACATAGCTCACACTTGTACTTTGAAGAAGAAAACTTATTTGGTGTGGAAACCTAAGATTTATAAACTTAGACATATCATACATATATCTTTTTATAAATTGCCAAAAGAAGAACCCAAACTTATTTGGGTTCTGGGTCTAACGTTTGATATTCTTGCAGGGTTGCTCTCACACAAGACCTCATGAGAGCATATGGTATCTGGACAGTGGATATTCAAAGCATATGATTGGAAGTACTATACAATTCATATCACTGGAAACTAAGGGTAGAGGCAAGGTTACACTTGGAGATAACACCATAAAGAAGGTGGTTGAGTCAGATATGATTGGAAATCTTAAGAACTATTTTATTGAGAATGTGTTATTGGTAGAAGGCTTAAAGCATAATTTGTTAAGTATAAGCCAGCTATGTGATAAAGGATACTGTATAAAAAATTTTTCTACTAGCTGCATATTAAGCCTAAATGGAAATGATGTTTTGAATGGTATAAGGGTAAACAATGTGTATATACTAGATTTGAATTGCATTAAAACTCCTACTGCTTTTTGTTTAAAAACTATTTTTGATGAGTCATGGCTTTGATATAGGAGACTTTGTCACTCTAGCATGAAAAACCTTAGGAGGATTACCCAAAAGAACCTAGTGAGAGGTATACAATAACTAGACTTTACTAAGGACCACCTTTGTGATGCATGTCAATTAGGAAAATAAGTGAAGTCCTCTTTTTAGTACAATAAGGATCTTAGAACTAGTAAACCATTAGAAATTTTGCATATGGATCTTTTTGGACCAGTTGGAACTGTAAGTCTAGGAGAGAAGGTATACGAATTTGTGATTGTGGATGATTACTCAAAATTCACATGGGTTAGATTTCTATTTCATAAGAGTGAATCATTTGAGGAATTTAGAAACTTTTTGACTTGGATTCAAAGAAAGCTAGGAAGTGAAATTATGACTATACAAAGTGATCATGGAGGAGAATTTGAGAATGAAAGATTTCAGAATTTTTGTAAGGAGAAAGGAATTGATTATAACTTTTATGCACCTAGAACCCCTCAACAGAATGGGGTAGTCGAAAGGAAAAATAGAATATTAATAGAAGCCGCCCGAGCCATGTTGGCAGAATACTCACTTCCTAAATAGTTTTGGGCTGAGGCGGTTAACACTGCATGTTATGTTATGAATAGGATAATGTGAGATCTAAATTTAATAAAATGCACTATGAGTTACTAAAAGGAAGAACACCTAATTTGTCACATTTACATGTTTTTGGTTGCAAGATGTTTATTCATAACAATAAAAAATCTGCCTTAGCAAAATTCGATCAAAAATCAGATGAAGGAATTTTTGTAGGATACTCAAGTGTTGAAAAATCTTATAGAGTATTAAATAAAAAAACTTTAGTAATTGAGGAGACCACACATGTTGTATTTGATGAATTTATAATTTTGAAAGAGCCAAATGATGTAGAAGAAGAGATTGAGATTAACTCCAAAAAGATTGATAAAATAAATTTGGAAGAAAATTTGGAGATAGAAAACCCTTTGTCTAGAGATTTGATATTTTCTAAAAATCACCCAAATGAGTTGATAATAGGTGAACCTAGTGAGGGTGTAAGGACTAGGCATGAACTAAATAAGGAAGTCAATCATTCAGCCTTCATTTCAACCATAGAACCCACAAATATTGATCAAGCACTTTCGGATGAATTTTGGATTTTGGTTATGCAAGAAGAGTTAAATCAATTTATAAGAAATAAAGTTTGGTAATTGACTGCAAGACCAAATGATCAATGTGTAGTTGGAACTAAGTGGGGATTCAAAACTAAAATCAATGACTCAGGAGTAGTCATTAGAAATAAGGCAAGATTAGTTACTAAGGGGTATAATCAGATTGAAGGGATTAATTTTGAGGAGACTTTTGGCCCTGTAGATAGACTTGAAGCAATTAGGGTTTTATTAGCCTTTTCCTATTTTAGAGGATTTAAACTGTATCAAATGGATGTAAAAAGTATATTTTTAAATGGGATAATTCAAGAGGATGTTTTTCTAGAATTACCTCCAGGTTTCAAAAATTCTAAATACCCAAATCATGTTTTCAAATTGAAAAAGATATTATATGGATTGAAACATGCACCTAGGGCTTGGTATGAGAGATTGAGCACCTTCTGTTGACCTCATTTTTGTATGAGGTCACTAAGACCCGTCCAGAAGCCAGATTTAATCCTAGACCCTAGGATCCACTCCAGACCTTAGGATTCTTTCCTAGAACTAGACCTTAGAGCCTATTATAGAGCCTAGGATTCCCTTAAATCCTAGATCTTAGAATTCTTCTAGATCTTAGGATCACTCCAACTTCAAATCAATCTCCACTCTTGATCAACCTCAATTTTAAATCAATTCCTAATTTTAATACACTCCAATTTCAATTTAATTCCTACCTGTGATAAATTTGAATCTCAAACTCCTTCCAATTCAAGTCCAAATTAATTCAAACTTCAAATCAAATCCAAACCCAGAATTCAGAATCAAATTCAAACTCTAGAGGCCCTGTCCTAAACACCCTTTTGAGAGATTTTTTTTAATCATTTCAAAACCCAGTCAAATGATCTCTGATTCAGGGTCTATCACTTGCAAAGTGATAAGACATGTCTCTAGAGGATACCCTCCAACTTTGAGCTGATTCTGAGGTCTCTAACCCCAGAATCTGATTTAAAATTCAAAGGCTGTAAAACCTTCAAATATTTACAGCCTATGCCACTGAGCCTAACCCCTTTGAGATCTTGACCTTGGAACCCTTGTCCAAGCCTCCAATCACTTCCAGACCCTTGATTTTAACCAATTGAGCAGTAAACTGCATTTTTCAGACCCATTTTTGACCATAGTGGACCAATAGGTCAAAATTGACCAAAATACCCCTATGGGGCTCAAATAGGGATTTCAAACCAAATGAGCTCCAAATGGGATGCAACCACCTCCAACAAATTTCAAATGTCATTTCAAATCTTTTGAACCTATTTCCAACCCTTGAGTCAACCTGGTTGACCAAGTCAACTGGTTTGACCTAAGAGGCCCTTTAAGGGTCCAAATAGGTGTTTTGACCCAAATGACCTCTTTAGGCCAACCAACCACCTCCATTGTTCTTAAGATATCATTTCAAACCTGTTGAGCCCAAACCCAGACCCTGGGTCAACCTGGTTGACCAAGTCAACCCAGGTTGACCAAACAGGCCCTTAGGGGCTCAAATAGGGATTTTGATCAAATTGACCTCCCCATACTTGGGTACCGCCTCCAATGATTTTCAAATATCATTTCAAATTTATCCAGCCATGACTCACCCCTTGGGTCAACCTGGTTGACCCAGTCAACATGGTTTGACCCAATGGACCCTTATGGTTTCAAATGAACCATTTCAACCTGTTTAACCACGTCAATATCTTCAAACCCTTGAAATCATTCTATTCAAAGCCTTGAATATTTCTAAACCCATTTTGAGCTCAACCCAACTTGGTTTGACTAAGTCAACCCTCAATTCTAGGTCAAAGCTTGGTGGTGTTTGCTCCTATTCCTACCAAGCCTTGACTTTGACCTTTGACCCTTGATTGAATTACTCCAAATATCCCTCTTTTTCCTCAAGTGCCACATCATCAATTTTGACCTGGTTGACTGGTCAAACCAAGTTAACAAAGCCCTAAATCCCTCCTTGAATTGGTCAAACCTTCTATTTAACTTCAAGGAGTGTGAGATTAGGCATGGAAGATCTCCCATTGACTGCCCCTACTTCCCCTCATGCCACATCACCAGCCTTGACCTGTTGACTGGTCAACCTAGTCAAACTCAAGCCTAAAACCCTTCTAGAAAGCTTTATCACATGCTAAGCCCCTTTCCCTTGATTTAAGCTGCTTTAGGCCGACCTATTAGTGCCCTAAAGCTCCCTAATAGGCTCCCTAACCGAGCTCCATCCCTTGTTTAGCCATAAGTGGCAATGTCTCCTCTCACTCATCCTAAGTCCACCCAATAGAAGCAAGGCTTGTCCAGCCCTTTCCGCAGCCTTCCAGCTTTCCCAGGGACAGGTGGCATCATCTGGAGAGCCCCTGCATCAATCCTAGCCATCCAATCTAGCCCAGGTCGTTTGAATAGGGAGAAAGGCAACTTTTGAGCATATTGATCAAAACATCTTCTCTCACTAACCCTAGCCTCCCAGAGCGAGTTCTCAATTCGTTTTGGATCTCCAGAGCTTCCTCTACATCCCCACTACAAAATCCAAGTGGTTGCACGTCACCGGCGGCGAGTTCTCCGGCGAGCCCACCACCTAGACCGTCCCAAGCCTATAGCAGTCGATCCAGACGTGTTCGAGCTCGGATTTCTGCTGGGAATCTTCACTTGGACAGTCTACAAGCTCATCCATCCAGAAATTTCGAAGATCTAACGGTATAACTCCCTAAAACCCTAGATCTAGTTCACATTAGTTAGATCTAAATAACTTTATGCTTTTAGGGTTTTATCTAAAACAAATTATTCCCCATTATTTCTGTTCATGCCTACCCTTTGTGTTTAAAATTTCAAGTGATTTGGTCCACCCGATCGGAAGAACGAACCAAAAAACGGATCCTAGGGCGTCATTCGCAGTTCGCTGCAGATGTACATTTTCTAGACTGTTGATCACGCGATCAACGGTCTAGATCGCGCCGTTCCGCGCTTTGGTTCGACCGTGTATTCGGTTTAGTGTTCGATCGATCGACCGACGAGATCAGGGCCGTCCATTCGGAACAGCGGGATCAAATCTCCGCCGTTTGATCTTCTCCTGCTGAGATCAAACCGCGGGATCTGATCTCAGCCGTTAGATTGAACCCGCGGTTAATCCAACGGCTGTCAAGAGCCGCTGACGTGGTTAAGTGGAAACCGCGTGAAGCGGCCCGCGGCCGACGCGTGTCCCTGCCGTCACGCGGTTTCGATCCCGCCAATCCGAGCGCGTCGCGTGTCCGACCGCCGCCAGTTAATTAAGGAAAATGTGTTTAATTAGTTTTAATTGCAGAAATTTTAAAAAATTATAGTAAATTAAATACACAACCAAAAAATGAGTATAATATATCATTTTCTTCAGTTTTTCATCTAGTTTATTTTAAAAATAAAATCAAACCCTTTTGGTTATTATTTTATTATTAATTTTGAAAATACAGAAAAGGATACTTCATTTTTAATTAATTATATATAATTTATTTTTATCTGAAATTTGGCATGCATGTTTTTGAGTGGTCTCCAAAAAAATTTTCAATATTATTTGAGTGGATTTTGATGGTATTTAGAATTATTGGAGCATGTTAACCTTTTTTTTTATATTTAATTAAATATTAAGTATTTTGAAAAATACAAGGAAAATCTTTTATTATTTTCAAATTTCTCTGGAGATCAGTGGATCTTTCAACTCATCAAGATGTATTTTAATAATATATTTAATTATTTTATAATATATATTTATATATATATATATATTTATCCATTTATATTTATATATTTTAAAATATATTTTTATACTATATATATGTAAATTTTTAAGTGTTTTAAGGAGTCACTTGAGATTTTAAATGTTGGATGACCATGTTTGAATAGAAATAAAGGGGATGATTAGTGGATAATCATTCCTTGATTATTCACTAATTTTGTCTTAATTATGTTAATTAAGTTAATTGCATGCTTAAGGTGCACACACCACCTAGCCTAGGATCTCCTAGACCTAAGGACTTGTTTGCTTGCTATTTGTGTATGCATTCCATGTTTACTCAAAGGGTTAGGGGAACTTTGATTTGAACCTATTCAAAACTAGTGACACAATTAAGGACAATAATTAAGAACTTTGAGTAGAAAACTTAGAAAATATATTATGCTTGGAATTGATATCCATTTGACTTGGAATTTGAACCATTTAAACTTAGTGACATTCTTAGCCCTAGACAATTTATTTTACTGATTTTTGAAATCATTAAGACCATTAATTAATTTTCTAAGTCTTAAACCCTTAATTAAGCCTTTAAAACGTCTAAAAATGTAATAAATTCAATTTAAATCCAAAAATTACATATAAACCCTCAAACTGACCAGAATCCAGTCCTTAATCTATGATAATTGGAAGCCCCTTGATTTGACAGCAAGTTAAACCCTAATTTAATTTTAAGTGAAAATCAATATTTAATTAAGATAATTAATTAATAATAATTAAAAAATCCCAAAATTTCCCAAACACTTGGGGATCCCTCCTTAGGTCATTTCTGACCTTTGGAGGTGTTTTCAAGAGATTGGGAACTTGTTTGAAGCAAAATCACAAAAGAGGCCTTCTAATTAAGAAATTCCTAAAATTCATTAAATGCCCAAACTTCGATAATCCATAACTAATTCTAGAAAAATCCAAATTACCCAAACTCACTTGCATTCAACTCATAGTGATGTCTAGTATTTATTAAAAATATTAAATTCCAGAAATTCGCAACATTTCAAAAAGTCAACAAATCGGTCAACTTTAAGTCAAAACTAGTTCAAAACTTCAAACCTTCGTAATAAAATGTAGAAAAATCCGATTTCAATGTACTTACCTTTTAACTGATCATAGTAAGGTCTAGTATTTTAATAAAATACAAACATTCCAGAATTTGGGCTTAATCAAAAAGTCAATTTTCAACCCCTTAATTAAATCATTAAAATATTCTAAAAAATTCATAAAACTCAAATTTATTCTAAAACTCAGAAAATATTGGTTTAATGCTTAAAACACTTAACAAATCCTTTAAAACACAACAACCACCCTAAAGTTGAAGTTTATTGGCTGGACTACTCCGGGCTGCGGGGCTAAGTGTCCTAAGGAGGCTGGTTCCTCGAGCCTGGTGGCACAACGCCACGAATGAATTCTAAAGGGTGTCAAACCTTAAAATGGATTAATTTTTAATTATTTAACACTTTAAAAATCTCTAATTCAATTACATTAATTTGGTTTATCGGCTGGACTACTCCGGGCTGCGGGGCTAAGTGTCCTAAGGAGGCTGGTTCCTCGAGCCTGGTGGCACAACGCCACGAATCAATTAATGGCAAATTTAAATTAACCTAACTTTAAAAATCAGTAATTAACCTTTTTTTTATATTAATCCACTCTTTTAATTCTAACCAATTTAAATAACTTAATCAACCCTAATTGCTACTGGGTAACCCAGGCCTACGAGGCTATTAGCTTAGCCCCAAGGAAGGTGAAATAAACTTCACGGCCTCGGTGTGAAACAAAGGTAGCAATCAATTAACTTTTAAAATATGTTTAATTAAAATTCTTAATTCATTAATATTTAAATTTTAATTTAAATCCCCTTCTAAGCCTTAACAAATCCAAACTTTTAGACAACTTTAACTAATCACCCACTTTAGGATCTATCCCAGCCACACGACCTTTCTCACACACTTTAGATGATGTGCTAGGACAACCAACTTTAGATCTAGGATAGGCCGGTGTTTACTTTACTGCTGTGTGCCGGATTTTTCGTAGTTTTCACTGCATGTTGTAAATGAAATTGCTTTGCTGTGTCTGCTTACTTTTTCTGTACTCTGTAGATAGATTGATGTGTTTGGCGACTAGATTACCCTTAGGTTAGGTACGATCTGGATGTTGACACAGTTTTCTGCAGGTGGCCACGCTCATGCAGGGTAATATAAAAAGGGGGCAAATCAAAAAATGCATATATATTATAAACTCTTTGCACAGGTGCTTCAGCTGCTAAAGCCCCCAAATCATAAAAAGAGCGTGGCCAGTGTGTTTACTTTCTTTTCTGCTCATATACAACTGCTTTTTTTTTTATATATTAATTGCTTAGGATAACCCTGCAGGTGAGTCTAGATTTTTATTTTGATATCAATGTAATTTGTGCAAGTGTCAAGTGTTGTGAAAGTTTATTTTGAGTTGGGATACATAGATCCAAAGCTTGGATTCCAAAGAGGAAAGGATACCCCTTTGGGGAACACTCCTTTTCCATTTGGAAATCCAAATTTGGATCATACCTCTTCCTTACCCAAAGAGGAAAGAGTGGCCTTCCCCTTAGAGGGAAGTGCCCTCTTGTCCATTTGGGTAATCCACTACGAAGATTCCAAGAAGATTGAAGAAAAGGAGTCCAAAGAAGAATGAGATTGAAGATTTGATGATTTGAAGATTGAGAGTATCCCACTCAAAATAACTTGCGTCATTACTAGGTTTAGAATCCGGGTTGTTGTCAGTGGTGCCCGGCCACTTTACTTTCTGTAATATTCTGGTTTGTAATAAGCAAGGCAACTTTGCCTATGGACATTTATTAGTTAATTTATATTTGATGTTATGATTTGATTGCCTTTAGGATTACTTGTTTTTACTAGTTTTTTGGCGATTGCATGCCGCTCTTTGTTTTCGCCTGGATACGTGAGACTCGTGAGGGTGTGAAACTTTTCTACTCATAATTCTAAAAGTCTAAAATTTTAGTGAGTCTAAATAACATAGAAAGATAACGAATCTAGGGAATTAGCCGGGGATCGACCCCGGGGTCGCATGCATATTTCTGCATTACTCTTTCCTTGCTTTAGACCCTTCCCCGCCTGCGGGTAGAGTCCGGATAGTCTGACCTATGAGGACGAGGTGCCGGACCTGGGGAAGTCCAGTCTTCTAAAAAATTATTTTATAAGCCTGTTTTTAAAAATTTCAAGCATATTTGATTTGAGGTTGTTAACCAGCATGCATTGCATTAGATACAAATTAAAGAGTCAAAATTTTAATTTCATAGTCCTTAACATTTTAGCACCCAACATAAGTCAAAGGGGCCAATTAGGAAAATCTCTAGATGTCGGCCCCGCCTCCCCAAAACTTTAATTATAACGTCCCTATCACTCTTTCATAAAAGACCGGATTCATGTATTTTAAATCGATTAGGTGGTTAGCTGGCTCCCCAATCCAGGCCGGGGTAAGTCCAGATCTTGCACTGCATTAGTTAGGATCGGACGATTGTGGTCCAGTGTCCAAAATAGATTTAGGTTCCGGGGCAGATCTTTGATTATAAGACCCCAAACTTCGGGAATCTAATCCCAAATTTCTAATAAAATGCTCAACTCTAATTAAATATCATTTCAATCCAAAAAATAAAGTTCAACACTTAGATTAAGTTGGGACATTTCCGGATGGTTCTGGAATCTCAAAGTGTCCCCTACCTCTCATCCTTTAACTCCATTAATAACTGCTCAATTTTGATCCATTCCCTTTTGATTTTCCAATAATTCTATTCATACTTTGATATCACTCCTAGAAACTCTAAATAAAATTCTGCCATTATTTTAATCGAGAGTTTTCGTAGGAGATTTTATCTCCCTACGATGTAATTAACTACGAGGGCTTGCGCTCGTAGGAGATTTGGAACCCCACACACACCTGATTTTAAAGAAAACTCAATTTCTAAAACTTCATTAGATTTCTTTGGGAAAAGTTAAATAATGATCATCATGGTCGCATTAGAAGAATTATCGTAGAATGGTGACATTTCCCTTTGGGGAGATACATCCTTCTTCGATAAGGCTTTGGATGCGAATGCGACGATCATGTTTCTTGAATATTGTAATTGGGTACTTAGTTGAACTATACTTTGTCCTCTCGGGGCCATATAAAGTTCTTCTTAGAACCCGATCATAACATTCAAGATGAGTTTTCATAATTCTAAGTCTGAACACCGTTATGAAAGTTTATTTTCGTCCTCCGGGGTGATATACTCTTTCTAACGAGTTGATTCGACCTTAGAATTGGAACTCAACCTTAATCTTAAAATCCCCAAAGAAAACTAATATTTTCGAAACATGTTTTTCAAAATTCCACCAACAAAAAATGGCACGCCCGGTGGGACAAATCTCTCTCTCCATCTTTAATAATGGCAAAAGTTTGTTTCATCGGTAGTTTTAACTATCATTTCTTCTGTTGGTCCCTTGCTCATTTCTTCCTTGGGTTAGTGTGGCCAACATCTAAAATAATAACAAAATATTAAAAGAGAGGTGTTACCTCTAAATTTGGTTTTATTTAGATTTCTGTTCTGATTTTGACCTTCTGCCCCAGCATAGCCTGTGAGGCGACAGTGTCAAATCAGATCTCTGGATATCCTTTTTAATTTTATGGATTTATGGTCGATAAATTTCTCGTTCAACATATAAATCCTTAAAATTGAAAAGAATGCAAATTTTTTATTTCATCCCAAAACTTGTTAGTTTTAACCCCCTCACTTCCCCTTTGACTTCTAAGGGTGGGGAGGGTTAAACTATTCCTTCTTACTTGGGCTTTCTCACAATTCTATAAGCCTTCGGGCAAGGGGAAACTCTGTCCGTTGTGTTTTGGAACCTGTAAGAAAACCCCTTTCAAATTCTCAAAATTTTCAAAAAAAAAAAAATTATTTCTCAAACTCCAAGTTGTCATGTGTTACCCCATACGATTCCTTCGTGGGCCAACATATGTCATACTTTCAAGATAATAATAAAATACCTTTTTATCACTCTTTTCAAAAAGATCTAATTTCAATCATTTTCTTTAACTTTCAGAAAATTTCAAATGGCTGGCCAACTGATTTTCTCTTTTGACCGAGAGTTGTCCTCAACTGTTAATGACCAAGGGAGCACTATCATTTTTGGAATGGGATTCACTACTCTTGAGCTCTCCATGGATGGACATCAGATTGTTAGCTTGGATGCCAGTAAGGAAATTCCCCCAGTAGTTGAGTTAATTGTGGGATCTGCACCCACCTTGCCAGTAGTCAGTAATGAACAGGAACAGTCTGAACCGGTTGTTGAGCCTCCCACTGAAATTAAGTCTGTTTTTGAAGAGGGGTCTAGTTCTGGACTTAGATTCACCACGAAGAATCAGAAGAAGAATTATTTGAGGAGACTTAGAAAGAAAATCTCTAAGGCTAAGAGAGTTCTACCCTTTAAGACCTTGGCTCAAGTAGAACCTGAGGCTGTTGAGGAGCTACCTATTCCTGCTTCCTCTCCCCTCCTAAAGGGAAGTCGCTTTTACCCCTTGGCTTCAGCTCAAGGGGAGGAGAGGATAGCTAGGATAGCCCGTTCTCCACCATGCCCGGTCGACTACTCGACCAAGAAAACTCAGAAAGAAAAACATCTTCAAAAGACAAGGACTCTGAGAAATATAATTCATACTTGCGCTGCACAGACTGGGCAGACTAAAGAAGAATATGTGAAACAGTTGAAGGGAGTGATCTCACATCGCTTCCAAAAAGAAGTGCTGAAAGAAGAAGTATCTGAAGCAAAGAATTTAACCCCTCAATTCGTTAGAAAGAATAAGAAGTATGCTAGACAGCCCGCTACTTCAGTACTGGTTGATGGATATCACTGGGTGCCACGCCCTCTGTCCTCTCAAACAGAGGGTATTGTGTTGACTGGGTCCGAGAGAGGCCGCCACTCTACTGGTAGACCCCCGGTACCCCCACATAAACCTGTAAGATTGGCCTCTGTGATTGTCAAACCAAAGGGGGTTGAAGTTCAAAAGTCTGTGGACTTTAAAGGAAAAAGACCTAAATCTCCTGAAAGGAGATATGTGCCAAAGAGAACTAAGTTGGAGAGTCTGGCACCACCTCCTAGAACTTCTAAGTTCATTCTGCAGCTCCAACGAGTTTCAGCCAACCCTACTCCGAGTTCAGTTGAATTGATGGATGTTCAGGCTAGTACTCCAGTTGTTACAGTTGATAGTCCTGCCACAGCCAGTTTGACTCCGGATCCAATAGTCACCGTTCCTGCTACCCCAGTTGATGATCCCCAAAGTCCGAGTGTCATTCCTAGGCCCCTTAGTCAGGTGTCTGAGGACCTTACCTTACCAGATGTGGGAACTATCACCTTACAAGCTCCTACTTCTCCTGAGGAATATGTCCCTCTCCCTGTAGAGGATGCCACTCTTCTGACTACCAGCTCTGGGATAGTCGAAGAGGAGAGAATTGACCAGGATTTAGAAATGGAAGATGAACCGGATACAAAATCTCAACCAGATCCTAATCCAAAACTTACAGAAATCATCGCCCTTATGGATTCTGAAGAGTTGTTTGATATGGCTGAGTATAAAGGATACTTACCCCTTGACCCTAAATCAATTGGGGATAGACCGGTCGAGGAGGTAGTCCAGGAAATAAGAAACATCTTGTTGAACAGAGAGGGAATGGCTTCTTTTGACCCTGATACGGATGATCTCCTTGGAGATGAAGATGATTATGTTGGGGGCATTCATGTGGTTGAAACTAGATGATCTAATAAAGAAGCTGAGCCCAGCAAGCGAGATTTGTTAAGGATGATGATCCGTATGCTGTTGAGTCAGAGTCAGATGAGTCTGTGAAAGATAGAGATGAAGAACATATAAAAAACTTGGAGACTCAGCTTGCTAGCATGATGTCACAAGTTAGAGAAATGCAAGAGAAGTTGGACAAATCACAGCAAGAATCTTTCATGATCCACCAGTCAGCTCGAGAGCTCACAGAAAAGGCCAAAAGGGCAGAACTTAATTCCAAACCTCTCGCGTCACTACCTGTGACTCTTTCTTGTCCAGTAGAGACACCTCCAGTTCACCCTGCGGTTTCCACCATTCCTCCGATCCCACCTCAGAAGGATATCAAGCAATTAATTGAGGACCAGGTAAGGGAGGCCTTAGCCCATGCTCAAGGAACTGTGTCTATTTCAAAGGGTAGACCCTACCCCGAGGAATATGACTTAGTTCCTTACCCAAAGGGCTTTGTGCCACCAACTTTTAAAGTTTTCACTGGAATCGAAAACCCGAGACAGCATCTGGCCCACTTCCGAGCAAGCTGTTGCAACGCAGGAGGGTCAGATGCTTTACTATTTCGCCAATTTGTAAGTAGTCTGTCCGGCATTGCTTTTGAATGGTACGCCGATCTGCCCAACGGTTCAGTAAGAACCTTTAGCGACCTAGAAAACCTCTTTCTTAAGAGATTTTCTGGAGCGCAACAACGCACCACCGTGGGCGATCTCGTGGTTGAAAAGCAAAAGCCAGGAGAGTCTCTAGTTGAGTACATCTTGAGGTGGCGAAACCTCTCGATGAAGTGTGAACCCCAGTTGCAAGAACAACATGTTGTGGAGATTCTTTTGAAGAATATCCACGGTCTTGTTGCCTTTCTCCTGAAGGGTTTCACTATTAAAACTTTTGAGAAACTTCTTAATAAGGCTAGCAATTTACAGGAAGAGGCTCCTAGGATGCCATTCTTACGAGAGCAGTCTGAAGAAAGGAAGGGTCCAAAACTGGTGAAGACATTTGAAAAGAAAGCTGTGGTCTCAGCAGTAGATAAAGGAAAGAGGCCAGTGATTAGTCAGCCTAGCACTCCACTTCCACCACAGCCGCCTCAGAAGCAGCCCTTTCAGATAGTTCCTCAACATACGAGAGATCCCTCTTTCATCCCTTTTAGAGAGAGATTGGCAAAGCCTTATCCATTTAAAAGGGAGTCAGTTAAGAAGATCTTCAGAAGTCTGCTAAAGAAACCAGATTTTCAGTTGCCAGAGGCTAGGAGGCCTGAGGATGAGAGCAAGAAAGATGACCCCAAGTATTGCCCGTACCACAGGATGCTTAGTCACCCTCTTGAGGACTGCGTTGTGTTCAAAGACTGGCTTGAGAGGAACTACACCCAAGGTAACATCATAATACCTAAGGAATACTTGGTCGATCCAGAAAAGGCTTCAATTAAGACCATTTCAGGTAATCCTCTTAACTCTTCTTGTTTTGTTGAAGATGGTTGGGACATTGCTTTGTCCCGGGCACTTAAAAAGTTGATTAACAAGTCTTTTCATCTTTCTCAACAGCTGACTACGATAGCCCAGGCCCCGGTGTGGAAAGTTGACCTGGATGCTTCGCAGAAGGATGTTGAGCCACTTCCCTCTCCAGTAGTCTTAGGAACTACTGAGAAAAATGTAAAAGAAGAGAAATCTGATTTTGTAGAGAGGAAGTGTGTAGATGAGAGATGTATTAGAATGGCGGATGGTGGTGTTAAAACTCTTTCCCCTCTTTTGTTATCTGATTTTTACTTTGCCCCATCAAAGGCGAAGGGTCAAAAGATGAATAAAAAACATCCTTCTACTTCTGTCTTGATGATTAACCATGAATCTCAAATACAAATTGATGACTCTCCTGTTTCAAATCAAACTCCTAATGAACCAAATATCGAGGTTAGTCAAACCAACCTCACCGAATCGACTATTCAAGAAGAGGTCAAATGTGAAGCTTTATCAGAAAGTGATTTCCCTCAGATCAATTTCCAAGGAAATCCTATCTTGATAGAACTTTCAGATTCTGACTCGCTTTCAGGAAATGATGATCCAACACCTATGGTGTGTGTAGACACTGCCCTAGTTTACCCGCCCGAAGACGTCGAGCAGGTGCAACTCCGTGGCGGTAAAGTCTTACCCCCTAGGTTGCCCCCTCAGGACAAAGGAAAGCAATCCTCATTCGAAAATCTAAGTCCGGATTCCCCTCAACAACCAGAATTCCCTTTAATTCCTCCGGGTTTCGAGTCTGTCGTTCCTAAGGTTGATTACAATGTTCTAGCCCACCTTAGAAAGTTGCCAGCAAAATTAAGTATTTATGACGCCCTTCTTCTTTCCAAAGAAATGAGGGAGTCTCTAATTAAAGCACTTCTCGATCCCGAGATTTGCTTAACACAGTTGGCTGCAACTTCAGAAGGTGAGGCTCTCTACTTCAAAGAGGTCCCTGGGGTTACCTTTTCAGACGAAGATTTACTCTTGGGAACTGCTGACCACAATCGTCCCCTCTACATTACTGTAGATATGGGAAATTTCAAGTTATCAAGAGTCCTTGTTGATCTGGGTGCATCGGTCAACGTGATGAACATAAAGACCCTTGCTTATCTCAGAGTTGATACTAGCAAGCTTTCAACCGACAGGTTGGTGCTTCGTGGGTTCAACGAGAAGGGCGAGAGAGCTTTAGGTTCAATCACTCTACTCCTGGAAATAGGAGGTTTAAAAACTGAAGCTAAATTTCATATAATTGATTCGACCACGTCCTTTAACGCACTTCTAGGTAGACCTTGGATTCACGAATATAGAATGGTTCCATCTACCCTGCACCAATGCATTAAGTATCAACGAGACGGCATTGAACATGTGATTAAGGGTGATTTGCAACCATTCTCGATTCAAGAAATTGGGATCTACGAAGATGCTGCATATTTCGTACCAAAAGGGTCCTCGTCCCGTTCTAAATTAGAGATCAAATTTGAGGAGAAAATGGTTGGACAAAAATTTGACCAAAAGAAGGAAAAAGATAAAAATATCAATCAAGAAATGATTCAATCGAGTAGTGAAGACGACTCTGATATTGTTGTCCTTAGACCTCCAAGCACATTACCTCAAAGAGGTGGGAGGATGGCTTTAAGGGCACGAGGTCGAGGCCGCGCTTCATTAGACAGGAGAGCAGCACCCGTATACATTGATTTGGAATCAGATTCCGATGGTGAACTAGAAAGCCAAGGTGCTGCCCTCTCTCTCGATTATCAAAACATAAATACTCCTCCAAAATTTGATCTCACCTTAGACCAGGACAGTGACCCTGAGGTAGATATTTCAAAAGTTAAAAGTGACGAGCCCGAATTAACAATGTATGAAAAGCTCACTAGAAGGATTGAGGCCCTTTCTCTGACCCCACTGTCGGCAGGCAGGGTTGTAGGGTTG
Organism: Dendrobium huoshanense; assembly: GCA_016618105.1. Classification (NCBI taxonomy): domain Eukaryota; kingdom Viridiplantae; phylum Streptophyta; class Magnoliopsida; order Asparagales; family Orchidaceae; genus Dendrobium; species Dendrobium huoshanense. The sequence goes on from CM028347.1 coordinate 41,621,941, forward strand.
GAAGTCAAAGTGGCCCCCAACTTGGATGGTGAAGTTAAGAAAGTCCAGAAATTCTTTCCTGGCTCCTCCTCCGCAAGGGACGAAGGTGATGTAACCCTTGAGGAGGCAAATTTTAATGAATTAATGGAATTACCTTTCGGCTACTGTTGGTGGAATTTTGGAAAACAGGTTTTGAAAAATATTAGTTTTCTTTGGGGATTTTAAGATTAAGGTTAAGTTCTAATTCTAAGGTCGAATCGACTCGTTAGAAAGAGTATATCACCCCGAAGGACGAAAATAAACTTTCATGACGGTATTAAGACTTAGAATTATGAAATCCAACTTGAATATTGTGAGCGGATGCTAAAGAGAAATTCATATGACCCCGAAGGGTCAAAATGAGGTTCAACTGAATATCCAACTACAATATTCAAGAAGTGTGATCGTTAGGTTCACATCCAAAGCCTTATCGAAGAAAGATATATCTCCCCGAAGGGAGAAAATATCACTCGATGATAATTCCTTGAATATGATAATAATGATCACTAGTATTTTAAGTTCTCCCAAAAAAATCCAATTGAATTTTGAAAAATCAATTTTTAAAATCAGGTGTGTGTGGTTCTAAATCTCCTACGAGCGCAAGCCCTCGTAGTTAATTACAACGTAGGGAAATAAAATCCCCTATGAAAACTCTCGATTAAAATAGTGGCAAAATTTTGTTTAGAATTTCTAGGAGTGATATCAAAGTATGAATAGAATTATTGGAAAATCAAAAGGGAATGGATCAAAATTGAGCAGTTATTAACGGAGTTAAAGGAGGAGAGGTAGGGGACACCTTAAGATTCCAGAACCATCCGGAAGTGTCCCAACTTAATCTAAGTGTTGGGCTTTATGTTTTGGATTTGAAATGATATTTAATTAGAGTTGAGCATTTTATTAGAAATTTGGGACTATATTCCCGAAATTTGGGGTCTTATAATCAAAGATCTACCCCGGAACCTAAATCTATTTTGGACACTGGACCACAGTCGTCCGATCCTAACTAATGCAGTGCAAGGTCTGGACTTACCCCGGCCTGGATTGGGGAGCCAGCTAACCACCTAATCGATTTAAAAGAGATGAATCCGGTCTTTTATGAAAGAGTGATAGGGACGTTATAATTAAAGTTTTGAAGAATTGGGGCCGACATCTAGAGATTTTCCTAATTGGCCCCTTTGACTTATGTTGGGTGCTAAAATGCTAAGGACTATGAAATTAAAATTTAGACTCTTTAATTTGTATCTAATGCAATGCATGCTGGATAACAACCTCAAATCAAATATGCTTGAAATTTTTAAAAATAGGCTTATAAAATAATTTTTTAGAAGACTGGACTTCCCCAGGTCCGGCACCTCGTCCTCATAGGTCAGACTATCCGGACTCTACCCGCAGGCGGGGAAGGGTCTAAAGCAAGGAAAGAGTAATGCAAAAATATGCATGCGACCCCGGGGTCGATCCCCGGCTAATTCCCTAGATTCGTTATCTTTCTATGTTATTTAGACTCACTAAAATTTTAGACTTTTAGGATTATGAGTATAAAACTTTCACACCCTCACGAGCCTCACGTATCCAGGCGAAAACAAAGAGCGGCATGCAATCGCCAAAAAACTAGTAAAAACAAGTAATCCTAAAGGCAATCAAATCATTACATCAAATATAAATTAATTAATAAATGTCCATAGGCAGAATTGCCTTGCTTATTACAAACCAGAATATTACAGAAAGTAAAGTGGCCGGGCACCACTGACAACAACCCGGATTCTAAACCTAGTAATGACGCAAGTTATTTTGAGTGGGATACTCTCAATCTTCAAGACTTCAAATCTTCGATTTCATTCTTCTTTGGACTCCTTTTCTTCAATCTTCTTGGAATCTTCGTAGTGGATTACCCAAATGGACAAGAGGGCACTTCCCTTTTAAGGGGAAGGCCACTCTTTCCTCTTTGGGTAAGGAAGAGGTATGATCCAAATTTGGATTTCCAAATGGAAAAGGAGTGTTCCCCAAAGGGGTATCCTTTCCTCTTTGGAATCCAAGCTTTGGATCTATGTATCCCAACTCAAGATAAACTTTCACAACACTTGACACTTGCACAAATTACATTGATATCGAAATAAAAATCTAGACTCACCTGCAGGGTTATCCTAAGCAATTAATATAAATAAAGCAGTTATTCCCAAGCAGTTGTATATGAGCAGAAAAGAAAGTAAACACACTGGCCACGCTCTTTTTATTTGGGGGCTTTAGCAGCTGAAGCACCTGTGCAAAGAGTTTATAATATTTATGCATTTTTAATTTGCCCCCTTTTTATATTGCCCTGCATGAGCGTGGCCACCTGCAGAAAACTGTGTCAACATCCAGATCGTACCTAACCTAAGGGTAATCTAGTCGCCAAACACATCAATCCATCCACAGAGTACAGAAAAAGTAAGCAGACACAGCAAAGCAATTTCATCCACAACATGCAGTGAAAACTACGAAAAATCCGGCACACAGCAGTAAAGTAAACACCGGCCTAACCTAGATCTAGAGTTGGTTGTCCTAGCACATCATCTAAAGTGTGTGAGAAAGGTCGTTTGGCTGGGATAGATCCTAAAATGGGTGATTAGTTAAAGTTGTCTAAAAGTTTGGATTTGTTAAGGCTTAGAAGGGGATTTAAATTAAAATTTAAATATTAATGAATTAAGAATTTTAATTAAACATATTTTAAAAGTTAATTGATTACTACCTTTGTTTCACACCGAGGCCGTGAAGTTTATTTCACCTTCCTTGGGGCTAAGCTAATAGCCTCGTAGGCCTGGGTTACCCAGTAGCAATCGGGGTTGATTAAGTTATTTAAGTTGGTTGGAATTAAAAGAGTGGATTAATATAAAGAAACGAGTTAGTTACTGATTTTAAAAGCTAGATTAATTTAAGTTTGCCATTAATTGATTCGTGGCGTTGTGCCACCAGGCTCGAGGAACCAGCCTCCTTAGGACACTTAGCCCCGCAGCCCGGAGTAGTCCAGCCGATAAACCAAATTAATGTAATTGAATTAAGGATTTTTAGAATGTTAAATAATTAAAAATTAATCAATTTGAAGGTTTGACACCCTTTAGAATTCATTCGTGGCGTTGTGCCACCAGGCTCGAGGAACCAGCCTCCTTAGGACACTTAGCCCCGCAGCCCGGAGTAGTCCAGCCAATAAACTTCAACTTTAGGGTGATTGTTGTGTTTTAAAGAATTTGTTAAGTGTTTTAAATATTAAGTTACCAATTTCTGGAGTTTTAGAATAATTTTGAATTTTATGAATTTTGAATATTTTAATGATTTAATTAAAGGGGTTGAAAGTTGAATTTTTGATTAAGACCAAATTCTGGAATGTTTGTATTTTATTAAAATACTAGACCTTACTACGATCAGTTAGAAGGTAAGTACGTTAAAATCGGATTTTCTACATTTTATTACGAAGGTTTGAAGTTTTGACCTAGATTTGAACTAGATTTGACCGGTTTGTTGACTTTTTAAAACATTGAAAATTTCTGGAATTTAATATTTTTAATAAATATTAGACCTTATTAGGAGTTGAATGCAAGTGAGTTTGGGTGATTTGGATTTTTTAATTATTATTAATTAATTATCTTAATTAAATATTGGTTTTCACTTAAAATTAAATTAAGGCTTAAATTGCTGTCAAATCAAAGGGCTTTCAATTATCATGGATTAAGGACTGAATTCTGGTCAGTTTGAGGGTTTATATGCAATTTTTGGATTTAAATTGGATTTATTACAATTTTTAGAAGTTTTAAAGGCTTAATTAAGGGTTTAAGACTTAGAAAATTAATTAGGGGGCCTAATGACCTCAAAAATTAGTGAAAATTTCTCTAGGGGCTGAGAATGTCACTAAGTTCAAATGTTCAAAGTTTCAACTCAAGGGGAAGTGAATCCTAATTTTTCCTAAGTTTTCTATACATGAGTCCTTAATTATTGTCCTTAATTATGTCACTAGTTTTGAATAGGTTCAAATCAAAGTTCCTCTAACCCTTTGAATAAACATGGCATGCATACACAAGTGGCAAGCAAACAAGTCCTTAGATCTAGGAGAACCTAGACTAGGTGGTGTGTGCACCTTAAGCATGCAATTAACTAATTAACATAATTAAGACAAAATTAGTGAATAATCAAGGAATGATTATCCACTAATCATCCCCATTAATTCCATTCAAACATGCTCAATCAACATTTAAGATCCCAAATGAAATCTTGAACACTTAAGGATTTACATATATATAGTTTCAAAATATACATTAAAATACATAAATATAAATAAATTTATATATATAAATAGAAATATAGATTATAAAATAATTAAATATATTATTAAGATACATTTTAATAAGTTGAAGGATCCACTGATCTCCATAAAATTTTGAAAATAATAAAAGATCTTCCTTATATTTTTTTTAAATATTTAATATTTAATTAAATATAAAAAAGGTTAATAAGCTTCAATAAATCAAAATATCATCAAAATCTACTCAAATAGTAATGAAAATATTTTTGGAGACTAGCTATACACTCAACAACATGCATGCCAAATTTCAGATAAAAATAATTTGTATATAATTAATTAAAAATAAAATACATATTTCTGTATTTCTTAAATTACTAATAAAATAATAACCATAAGGGTTTGATTTTATTTTTAAAATAAACTAGATGAAATTCTGAAAATTTTGATATATTATACTTAATTTTTGGTTATGTATTTGATTTACTATGATTTTCCAAAGATTCTGTAATTAAAATCAATTAAAACACAATTTTATTAATTAAATGGCGGCGGTCAGACACGCGGCGCGCTGGGATTGGCGGGATCGAAACCGCGCGACGGCGGGGACACGCGTCGGCCGCTGGCCGCTTCACGCGGTTTTCACTTAACCACGTCAGCGGCGCGTGGCAGCCGTTGGATTAACAGCGGGTTCGATCCAACGGCTGAGATCAGATCCCGCGGTCTGATCTCAACAGGAGAAGATCAGACGGCGGAGCTTCGATCCCGCTATTTCGAATGGACGGCCTAGATCTCGCCGGACGGCTGATCGAACGAGAGATCGAATGCGCGGTCGGATCAGACCGCGGAAGGGCTCGATCTGGACCGTTGATCGAACGATCAACGGTCCAGAAAACGTACACTCAACGGAAACCGTGAGTGACGCCCTAGAGAACGTGTTTCGCCTCGTTCTCTCGATCGGATCGATCATTTCAGTTGAAATTTTAAAAGTAGATTAAGGGCATGAACAGAAATCGTGGGGAATAGTTTGTTTTAGCTAAGACCCTAAAAGCGTAAAGCTATTTAGATCTAACTAGTGTGAACTAGATCTAGGGTTTTAGGGAGTTATACCGTTAGATCTTCGGAATTTCTGGATGGTTGAGCTTGTAGATTGTCCAAGTGAAGATTCCCAGCGAAAATCCAAGCTCGAACGCGTCTGGATCGGCTGCTATGGGCTTGAGACGGTCTAGGTGGTGGGTTCGCCGGAGAACTCGCCGCCGGTGATGTGCAACCACTTGGGTTTTGTAGTGGGGAGGTAGAGGAAGCTCTGGAGATTCAAAACGAACTGGGGGCAGGGCTTGAGAGGGCTTGAGTAGTGAGAGAAGATTAGGGTTAGAATGGTGTGCATTAAGCCCTTTTCCCCCTATTCAAACGCCCCCAGGCCAAACGAATGGCTGGGATTGGCTCCTGGGCTCTCCAGATGTTGCCAAGTGTCCCTGGGAAAGCTGGAAGGCTGCCCCAAAGGCTGGACATGCCTTATTTCCATTGGGTGGACTTGGGACAAGTGGGGGGGCATTGCCATTTTAGGCTAAACCAGGCCCTGAGCTTGGTTAGGAGAGCTCCAAGTGAGCTTTAGGACATTAAGGGGTCGGCCTTGGGGAGTTAAATCAGGGAAAAAGGTCTAAAAGGTTGATTAAGACCTTTTAAAAGGGTTTAAGCTTGGGTTTGACCAAATTGACCAGTCAACTGGTCAATGGAGCTGATGTGGCATCCAAACAGGTCATAGAGTCCTTCTAAGTGGCTGGATGGGTGTGGCTTGAGCTAGGTCCAATGGGTTAAAGGGTTTGACCACACAAATGGTCCCTTAAGCCTTGGGTTGACTGGTTGACCAGTCAACTCCATCAAGGGTTATAAAATTTCAATTAGATGATTCAAATGAGTTGATTAGGTGGATTGGAGGGTGGTTCCAAGAGCCATGTATGTCAAATAGATTAAAAAGGCTTAATGGGCCTTTAATGGGCTTCTAGGCCAAAACTGGTTGACTTGGTCAACCAGTTGGGTTCAAGGGCTAGAAATGGGTTCAACAGATTCAGAATGTCGTCCTGAGTCTATTGGATGTGGTCCCAGGGTTTGGAGGGGTCAATTTGGTCAAAATCACCATTTGAGCCCTTAAAGGCCTGTTTGGTCAACCTAGGTTGACTTGGTCAACCAGGTTGACCCAGGGTCTGGGTTTGGGCTCAACAGGTTTGAAATGACATTTGGAGACCATTGAGGGTAGTTCCTGGGTCTGGGGAGGTCAAATTGATCAAAATCCCTATTTGAGTCCCTAAGGGCCTGTTTGGTCAACCTGGGTTGACTTGGTCAACCAGGTTGACCCAGGGTCTGGGTTTGGGCTCAACAGGTTTGAAATGATATTTTGAGGTCAATGGAAGTGGTTGGGTGACCTAAAAAGGTCATTTGGGTCAAAACACATGTTTGGACCCTTAAAGGGTCCCTTGGGTCAAACCAGTTGACTTGGTCAACCAGGTTGACTCAAGGGTTGGAAATGGGTTCAAAGGATTTGAAATAGCATTTGAAATTTGTTAAAGGTGGTTGCATCCCATTTGGAGCTCATTTGGTTTGAAATCCCTATTTGAGCCCCATAGGGGTACTTTGGTCAATTTTGACCTATTGGTCAACTAAGGTCAAAAATGGGTTTGAAAAATGCAGTTTACTGCTCAATGGGTTAAAATCAAGGGTCTGGAAGTGATTGGAAGCTTGGACAGGGGTTCCAAGGTCAAGATCTCAAAGGGGTTAGGCTCAGTGGCATAGGCTGTAAATATTTGAAGGTTTTACAGCCTTTGGATTTTAATTCAAATTCTGGGGTTAGAGACCTCAGAATGAGCTCAAAGTTGGAGGGTAACCTCTAGAGACATGTCTTATCACTTTGCAAGTGATAGACCTTGAATCAGAGGCCATTTGACTGGGTTTTGAAATGTTTGAAAAATCTCTGAAAAGGGTGTTTAGGACAGGGCCTTAAAGGTTTGAATTTGAGTTTAAACTTCTGGATTTGGATTTGATTTGAAGTTTAAATTAATTTGGACTTGAATTGGGTGGAGTCTGAGATTCAAATTGGTCACAGGTAGGAATCAAATTGAAATTGGAGTGGATTAAATATAGGAATTGATTTAAAATTGAGATTGATCAAGGGTGGAGATTGATTTGAAATTGAAGTGGTTTTGAGATCTAGGAGAGTTCTAAGATCTAGGATTTAAAGGGATCCTAAGCTCTAGAATAGGCTCTAAGGTCTAGTTCTAGAAAAGATCCTAAGGTCTAGAGTGGATCCTAGGGTCTAGGATTAAATTTAGAATTTGGAAGGGTCTTAGTGACCTCATACAAAAATGAGGTCAACAGCTACTTCCCTGTTTGTGTAAAAAATACTTTTTCTAAAGGTTCTATACCATACCGATGGACTAAGGGTCAAGCTAGATACCACGAGAATATTTGGCGAACAAAAATAAATAAAAATCCAACAAGTGGTATTGGCTTTGGAACAGTTAGTTCATTCGATGATGATGAGTATTGCCTAATGATAACTTACCATCTCGATTCTCCAAATGTCCCTACAGATCCTCCTTGTCCTTTGGATGGACTCTGTTTGGAGACTTTAGACGATCCCGATGATCTTCAAGTTCGGGATGCACCCCCTGAATTTGAAGAGGAAATTAAGTCGACAGTTGATGAGTTGAGAGAAATTAACTTGGGAAACGATGATGACCCCCGTCCGATTTTCATAAGTACTTTGTTGAGCGAGGGTGAAACCCAAGATTTAATCCAGTTGTTATTTGAGTTCAGGGATTGCTTTGCCTGGACATATGACGAAATGCCAGGTTTGCCTGCTGAGGTAGCAGTTCACAAACTTGGGGTTCGGCATGATGCCATCCCTGTTAAACAAGCTCCTCGACGCATGCGCTTAGAGATTGAGCAACAAGTCGTTTCTGAAGTCAAGAAATTGGCAGAAGCCGGATTCATTCGAGAGGAACAATACCCCTCTTGGGTGGCCAGCGTCGTGCCAGTTCGAAAGAAAAATGGTCAGATTCGGATTTGTGTCGACTATAGGGATCTGAATAAGGCATGCCCTAAGGATGAGTTCCCCCTACCAATACCAGAACTCATGGTGGACATTGCCTCCTCACATGCTATTTTCTCCTTCATGGATGGCTCGTCGGGTTATAACCAAATCAAGATGGCCCCTGAAGATGAGAGAAATACGGCGTTCAGAACCCCTATTGGAATCTTTTGTTATAAGGTAATGCCATTCGGCTTAAAGAATGTCGGAGCAACCTACCAACGGGCCATGACCCGTATCTTTGACGACTTAATTCATAATCAAGTTGAATGTTATATTGATGATTTAGTTGTCAAGAGCAAGGTTAAAGAGGCTCACCTGTATGACTTAAGAGTTGTTTTCGAACGGTTGCGCCGCTACGATTTGAAAATGAACCCCTTGAAGTGCGCCTTCGGCGTCGCTTCGGGAAAATTCTTAGGATTCGTAGTAAGGCACCGCGGAATTGAGATAGATCCTGCTAAAATTGAAGCCATCTTAGATATGCCGTCCCCTAAGAGCCTTACTCAGTTAAGGTCTCTACAAGGTAGATTGGCATATATAAGGAGGTTTATTTCTAATCTTTCCGGGAGATGTCAACCCTTCTCTGTCCTTGCAAAAAAGGATACTAAATTCGTATGGGGCGAGAAGTGTCAGAACGCTTTTGACGATATCAAACAATACCTTTCTAACCCGCCAGTCTTGGCAGCTCCGATTCCGGGAAAGCCATTAATCCTCTACACCGCAGCTCTAGATGAGTCTTTAGGTGCCCTGTTGGCTCAAGTTAACGACGAAGGAAAAGAGAATGCTCTCTACTACCTTAGTCGAAGACTCCTTCCTACTGAAATCCGATACCCGTCAATTGAGAAGCATTGTCTTGCTTTAGTTTTTGTAGCTCAAAAACTGAGGCATTACATGCTTTCTCACTCAATCAGTTTGATTTCAAGAGTTAATCCTTTGTAATATCTTATGACCCGACCTACGTTGTCAGGACGTTTAGCCCGTTGGTTTATGATATTGTTGCAATTTGAGATTACTTTCACTCCTCTTCGTGCTGTGAAAGGACAGGCTGTTGCCGACTTTCTGGCAGCACACCCGCTGCCAGCGGATTCTCCTCTGAATGATGACTTACCCGACGAACAAATCATGAGTTTGGGGGAATCTGGCGAGGCTATCTGGGAATTATATTTTGACGGGGCAGCATCCTCTCGTAGGATTGCGACTCAACAATCTGTAATTCCTGGAAAGGCTGGAGTCGGTCTAATATTTATTACACCAGAAAAAGGAATGATGCACTTTTCCTACCACTTATCGGAGCCTTGCACAAACAACGAAGCTGAATACGAAGCTCTGATAACTGGTTTGGAACTTGCAATTCTAATGGAGATTAAAGAGATTAAGATCTTTGGAGATTCCCAACTGGTTATTAACCAAGTCGCCGGAACTTATAAAGTCTTGAATCCGAATCTCCTAAAATATCACCAGTATACACTTCACTTGCTGGAACAAATCCCCATTGCTACTTTGTATAGGGTTCCCCGTGGAAGCAATTCTGCGGCGGATGCCCTAGCAAAACTTGCAAAGGAATTTGCATGTCCTGAGGAGGATTCCATCCCTTTAGAGATACAGGGTCGTAAGACTCTCTCTCTTATAGATTTGGAACACATTAGTAAGACTCCCCTTCAGATCCTTTCTGCCTCTTCAACAACTGACGAAGAAGGCGATTAGAGACGACCCTTAGTCGATTACCTTAAAGAAGGGAAGCTTCCTCAGGATAAATCACTCTCCAACCAGATTAAGAAACGTGCCCTATCATATGCACTAGTTAACGATCTGTTGTACCGTCGGTCTTTCGATCACATGTGGCTGCGCTGTTTGAACAAGCGAGAAGCCCAGAAAATTGTTAATGAAGTTCATTCAGGACTGTGCGGTGCACATCAATCGGGTCCAAAAATGAAATTAAAGATTAAGAGACTTGGATACTATTGGCCTACAATGATTGACGATTGCATGAATACTGCAAAGCACTATCATCAATGTCAGGTCCATGGTGTGGTTTTACATCAGCCGCCTAATGTGTTACACCCTACGATAGCCTCGTGGCCCTTCGAGAGTTGGGGCACGGATATCATTGGACCGATTGACCCTCCCTCCGCGAGAGGTCATCGTTTCATACTAGCAGCGACTGATTACTTTTCAAAGTGGGCGGAAGCAATTCCCCTACGAAATATAACATCACACCATGTCTTAAAATTCTTTCGTGACCACATTGTATATCGATTCGGCGTACCTCGCAGAATCATATCCGATAATGGGTCCGCATTCAAGTCTACAAAAATCAATAGTTTTGTAAGGCGCCATAATATTGATTGGAGATATTCCACGATCTATTACCCTCGGGCGAATGGATTGGCCGAAGCCTTCAACAAAACCTTGGTGCAAATTGTCAAAAAGACCCTCGATGATAACAAACGGCAGTGGGATGAGCGGTTGGTGGAAGCTTTGTGGGCTTATCGTACCACTTATAGAACCCCGACCCAATCCACCCCGTTTGCACTAGTGTATGGATCTGAGGCTGTTCTGCCCTTGGAAATACAAATCCCTTCGCTTAGAATTGCAGTTCAGAATCAAATTACCAATGAACAAAATGCAAAACTACGATTGGAAGAACTCGAAGGCCTTGAAGAGCGACGTCTCCAAGCTCAACAAAGTTTAGAGTTGTATAAATCCCGTATGGTTCAAGCCCATGATAAGTTAGTGCGACCTAGGACCTTCCAAGCGGGAGACTTGGTATTGGTCCTTCGGAGGCCTATCTTGGCCCATCGGAAGCTGGGAGGCAAGTTTGAACCTACGTGGGAAGGACCCTTCGTTATAGAGACTGTCTACGAAGGAGGCTCGTATCAGTTAGTAGATTGTAAAGGGAACCACCCGATGCTACCTGTCAATGGGCGTTTCCTTAAGAAATACTATGCTTGATGTAGCTCATTTTATCAATCAATAAAACTTCCTTTTCTTGATTTACAACTTGATTCTACCTTTTCTTCTTAAGTTTTTTTTTACGCTCTTCGCCTTCTCCTTAAGGTTAGATCTTTCCTTCCCTTAGAATTAGACCCGCTAGTGGTGGAGTACGCCCTCCGTGGCACCACCCTGGCATTTCACCCGGGGATTAGTGGTGGAGTACGCCCTCCGTGGCACCATCCTGATTCCCATTCGCTAGTGATGGAGTACGCCCTTTGTGGCACCATCCTAGTTTGCCAGTTAATCTGCCTATTTGGAGTAAGTCTTCTATCAGCATCCTATAGGCCTAAGGTTGGGTGATGTCCTTCCTTAGACCCAAGGTTAGGTATTCCCTACCTTGGTTTCCAGTTGATCCGTCTACTAGGAGTAAGTCTTCTATCAGCATCCTGTAGACCTAAGGTTGGGTGATGCCCTTCCTTAGACCCAAAGCTAGGTATTCCCTACTTTGGTTTCCAGTTAATTTGCCTATTTGGAGTAAGTCTTCTATCAGCATCCTATAGGCCTAAGGTTGGGTGATGCCCTTCCTTAGACCCAAGGTTAGGTATTCCCTACCTTGGTTTCCAGTTGATCCGTCTACTAGGAGTAAGTCTTCTATCAGCATCCTGTAGACCTAAGGTTGGGTGATGCCCTTCCTTAAACCCAAAGCTAGGTATTCCCTACTTTGGTTTCCAGTTAATTTGCCTATTTGGAGTAAGTCTTCTATCAGCATCCTATAGGCCTAAGGTTGGGTGATGCCCTTCCTTAGACCCAAGGTTAGGTATTCCCTACCTTGGTTTCCAGTTGATCCGTCTACTAGGAGTAAGTCTTCTATCAGCATCCTGTTGACTTAAGGTTGGGTGATGCCCTTCCTTAGACCCAAAGCTAGGTATTCCCTACTTTGGTTTCCAGTTAATTTGCCTATTTGGAGTAAGTCTTCTATCAGCATCCTATAGGCCTAAGGTTGGGTGATGCCCTTCCTTAGACCCAAGGTTAGGTATTCCCTACCTTGGTTTCCAGTTGATCCGTCTACTAGGAGTAAGTCTTCTATCAGCATCCTGTAGACCTAAGGTTGGGTGATGCCCTTCCTTAGACCCAAAGCTAGGTATTCCCTACTTTGGTTTCCAGTTAATCTGCCTATTAGGAGTAAGTCTTCTATCAGCATCCTATAGGCCTAAGGTTGGGTGATGCCCTTCCTTAGACCCAAGGCTAGGTATTCCCTACCTTGGTTTCTCCAGTTTCCTTGCCTATTAGGAGTAAGTCTTCTATCAGCATCCTATAGGCCTAAGGTTGGGTGATGCCCTTCCTTAGACCCAAGGCTAGGTATTCCCTACCTTGGTTTCTCCAGTCTCCTTGTCTACTAGGAGTAAGTCTTCTATCAGCATCCTGTAGACCTAAGGTTGGGTGATGCCCTTCCTTAGACCCAAGGTTAGGTATTCCCTACCTTGGTTTTACCAGTTTTCCTTATCCAATAGGTGTAAGCCTTCCATTAGCATCCTATAGGCTTGCGGTTGGGAGATGATCTCCCCTTCACTCTCAGAATTCTACTTCCATTCGGTCAACGCCAATGTGTGCAGCAGAAGTTCCTTCTACTACACGCATTGGGGGTCCATTTATTGACCTCATTTTTGTATGAGGTCACTAAGACCCGTCCAGAAGCCAGATTTAATCCTAGACCCTAGATTCCACTCCAGACCTTAGGATTCTTTCCTAGAACTAGACCTTAGAGCCTATTCTAGAGCCTAGGATTCCCTTAAATCCTAGATCTTAGAATTCTTCTAGATCTTAGGATCACTCCAACTTCAAATCAATCTCCACTCTTGATCAACCTCAATTTTAAATCAATTCCTAATTTTAATCCACTCCAATTTCAATTTAATTCCTACCTGTGATCAATTTGAATCTCAAACTCCTTCAAATTCAAGTCCAAATTAATTCAAACTTCAAATCAAATCCAAACCCAGAATTCATAATCAAATTCAAACTCTAGAGGCCCTGTCCTAAACACCCTTTTCAGAGATTTTTTTTAAATATTTCAAAACCCAGTCAAATGATCTCTGATTCAGGGTTTATCACTTGCAAAGTGATAAGACATGTCTCTAGAGGATACCCTCCAACTTTGAGCTGATTCTGAGGTCTCTAACCCCAGAATCTGATTTAAAATTCAAAGGCTGTAAAACCTTCAAATATTTACAGCCTATGCCACTGAGCCTAACCCCTTTGAGATCTTGACCTTGGAACCCTTGTCCAAGCCTCCAATCACTTCCAGACCCTTGATTTTAACCCATTGAGTAGTAAACTGCATTTTTCAGACCCATTTTTGACCATAGTTGACCAATAGGTCAAAATTGACCAAAATACCCCTATGGGGCTCAAATAGGGATTTCAAACCAAATGAGCTCCAAATGGGATGCAACCACCTCCAACAAATTTCAAATGTCATTTCAAATCTTTGAACCTATTTCCAACCCTTGAGTCAACCTGGTTGACCAAGTCAACTGGTTTGACCTAAGAGGCCCTTTAAGGGTCCAAATAGGTGTTTTGACCCAAATGACCTCTTTAGGCCAACCAACCACCTCCATTGTTCTTAAGATATCATTTCAAACCTGTTGAGCCCAAACCCAGACCCTGGGTCAACCTGGTTGACCAAGTCAACCCAAGTTGACCAAACAGGCCCTTAGGGGCTCAAATAGGGATTTTGATCAAATTGACCTCCTCATACTTGGGTACCGCCTCCAATGATTTTCAAATATCATTTCAAATTTATCCAGCCATGACTCACCCCTTGGGTCAACCTGGTTGACCCAGTCAACATGGTTTGACCCAATGGACCCTTATGGTTTCAAATGAACCATTTCAACCTGTTTAACCACGTCAATATCTTCAAACCCTTGAAATCATTCTATTCAAAGCCTTGAATATTTCTAAACCCATTTTGAGCTCAACCCAACTTGGTTTGACTAAGTCAACCCTCAATTCTAGTTCAAAGCTTGGTGGTGTTTGCTCCTATTCCTACCAAGCCTTGACTTTGACCTTTGACCCTTGATTGAATTACTCCAAATATCCCTCTTTTTCCTCAAGTGCCACATCATCAATTTTGACCTGGTTGACTGGTCAAACCAAGTCAACAAAGCCCTAAATCCCTCCTTGAATTGGTCAAACCTTCTATTTAACTTCAAGGAGTGTGAGATTAGGCATGGAAGATCTCCCATTGGCTGCCCCTACTTCCCCTCATGCCACATCACCAGCCTTGACCTGTTGACTGGTCAACCTGGTCAAACTCAAGCCTAAAACCCTTCTAGAAAGCTTTATCACATGCTAAGCCCCTTTCCCTTGATTTAAGCTGCTTTAGGCCGACCTATTAGTGCCCTAAAGCTCCCTAATAGGCTCCCTAACCGAGCTCCATCCCTTGTTTAGCCATAAGTGGCAATGTCTCCTCTCACTCATCCCAAGTCCACCCAATAGAAGCAAGGCTTGTCCAGCCCTTTCCGCAGCCTTCCAGCTTTCCCAGGGACAGGTGGCATCATCTGGAGAGCCCCTGCATCAATCCTAGCCATCCAATCTAGCCCAGGTCGTTTGAATAGGGAGAAAGGCAACTTTTGAGCATATTGATCAAAACATCTTCTCTCACTAACCCAAGCCTCCCAGAGCGAGTTCTCAATTCGTTTTGGATCTCCAGAGCTTCCTCTACATCCCCACTACAAAATCCAAGTGGTTGCACGTCACCGGCGGCGAGTTCTCCGGCGAGCCCACCACCTAGACCGTCCCAAGCCTATAGCAGTCGATCCAGACGTGTTCGAGCTCGGATTTCTGCTGGGGATCTTCACTTGGATAGTCTACAAGCTCATCCATCCAGAAATTTCGAAGATCTAACGGTATAACTCCCTAAAACCCTAGATCTAGTTCACATTAGTTAGATCTAAATAGCTTTATGCTTTTAGGGTTTTAGCTAAAACAAATTATTCCCCATTATTTCTGTTCATGCCTACCCTTTGTGTTTAAAATTTTAAGTGATTTGGTCCACCTGATCGGAAGAACGAACCAAAAAATGGATCCTAGGGCGTCATTCGCAGTTCGCTGCAGATGTACGTTTTCTAGACCGTTGATCACGCGATCAACGGTCTAGATCGCGCCGTTCCGCGCTTTGGTTCGATCGTGTATTCGGTTTAGTGTTCGATCGATCGACCGGCGAGATCAGGGCCGTCCATTCGGAACAGCGGGATCAAATCTCCGCCGTTTGATCTTCTCCTGCTGAGATCAAACCGCGGGATCTGATCTCAGCCGTTAGATTGAACCCGCGGTTAATCCAACGGCTGTCAAGAGCCGCTGACGTGGTTAAGTGGAAACCGCGTGAAGCGGCCCGCGGCCGACGCGTGTCCCCGCCGTCACGCGGTTTCGATCCCGCCAATCCGAGCGCGCCGCGTGTCCGACCGCCGCCAGTTAATTAAGGAAAATGTGTTTTAATTAGTTTTAATTGCAGAAACTTTAAAAAATTATAGTAAATTAAATACACAACCAAAAAATGAGTATAATATATCATTTTCTTCAGTTTTTCATCTAGTTTATTTTAAAAATAAAATCAAACCCTTTTGGTTATTATTTTATTAGTAATTTTGAAAATACAGAAAAGGATACTTCATTTTTAATTAATTATATATAATTTATTTTTATCTGAAATTTGGCATGCATGTTTTTGAGTGCATGTCTGGTCTCCAGAAAAATTTTCAATATTATTTGAGTGGATTTTGATGGTATTTAGAATTATTGGAGCATGTTAACCTTTTTTTTTATATTTAATTAAATATTAAGTATTTTGAAAAATACAAGGAAAATCTTTTATTATTTTCAAATTTCTTTGGAGATCAGTGGATCTTTCAACTCATCAAGATGTATTTTAATAATATATTTAATTATTTTATAATATATATTTATATATATATATATATATTTATCCATTTATATTTATATATTTTAAAATATATTTTTATACTATATATATGTAAATTTTTAAGTGTTTTAAGGAGTCACTTGAGATTTTAAATGTTGGATGACCATGTTTGAATAGAAATAAAGGGGATGATTAGTGGATAATCATTCCTTGATTATTCACTAATTTTGTCTTAATTATGTTAATTAAGTTAATTGCATGCTTAAGGTGCACACACCACCTAGCCTAGGCTCTCCTAGACCTAAGGACTTGTTTGCTTGCTATTTGTGTATGCATGCCATGTTTACTCAAAGGGTTAGGGGAACTTTGATTTGAACCTATTCAAAACTAGTGACACAATTAAGGACAATAATTAGGAACTTTGAGTAGAAAACTTAGAAAATATATTATGCTTGGAATTGATATCCATTTGACTTGGAATTTGAACCATTTAAACTTAGTGACATTCTTAGCCCTAGACAATTTATTTTACTGATTTTTGAAATCATTAAGACCATTAATTAATTTTCTAAGTCTTAAACCCTTAATTAAGCCTTTAAAACTTCTAAAAATGTAATAAATTCAATTTAAATCCAAAAATTACATATAAACCCTCAAACTGACCAGAATCCAGTCCTTAATCTATGATAATTGGAAGCCCCTTGATTTGACAGCAAGTTAAACCCTAATTTAATTTTAAGTGAAAATCAATATTTAATTAACATAATTAATTAATAATAATTAAAAAATCCCAAAATTTCCCAAACACTTGGGGATCCCTCCTTAGGTCATTTCTGACCTTTGGAGGTGTTTTCAAGAGATTGGGAACTTGTTTGAAGCAAAATCACAAAAGAGGCCTTCTAATTAAGAAATTCCTAAAATTCATTAAATACCCAAACTTCGATAATCCATAACTAATTCTAGAAAAATCCAAATTACCCAAACTCACTTGCATTCAACTCATAGTGATGTCTAGTATTTATTAAAAATATTAAATTCCAGAAATTTGCAATATTTCAAAAAGTCAACAAATCGGTCAACTTTAAGTCAAAACTAGTTCAAAACTTCAAACCTTCGTAATAAAATGTAGAAAAATCCGATTTCAATGTACTTACCTTCTAACTGATCGTAGTAAGGTCTAGTATTTTAATAAAATAGAAACATTCCAGAATTTGGGCTTAATCAAAAAGTCAATTTTCAACCCCTTAATTAAATCATTAAAATATTCTAAAAAATTCATAAAACTCAAATTTATTCTAAAACTCAGAAAATATTGGTTTAATGCTTAAAACACTTAACAAATCCTTTAAAACACAACAACCACCCTAAAGTTGAAGTTTATTGGCTGGACTACTCCGGGCTGCGGGGCTAAGTGTCCTAAGGAGGCTGGTTCCTCGAGCCTGGTGGCACAACGCCACGAATGAATTCTAAAGGGTGTCAAACCTTAAAATGGATTAATTTTTAATTATTTAACACTTTAAAAATCTCTAATTCAATTACATTAATTTGGTTTATCGGCTGGACTACTCCGGGCTGCGGGGCTAAGTGTCCTAAGGAGGCTGGTTCCTCGAGCCTGGTGGCACAACGCCACGAATCAATTAATGGCAAATTTAAATTAACCTAACTTTAAAAATCAATAATTAACCTTTTTTTTATATTAATCCACTCTTTTAATTCTAACCAATTTAAATAACTTAATCAACCCTAATTGCTACTGGGTAACCCAGGCCTACGAGGCTATTAGCTTAGCCCCAAGGAAGGTGAAATAAACTTCACGGCCTCGGTGTGAAACCAACTTTAGATCTAGGATAGGCCGGTGTTTACTTTACTGCTGTGTGCCGGATTTTTCGTAGTTTTCACTGCATGTTGTAAATGAAATTGCTTTGCTGTCTGCTTACTTTTTCTGTGCTCTGTGGATAGATTGATGTGTTTGGCGACTAGATTACCCTTAGGTTAGGTACGATCTGGATGTTGACACAGTTTTCTGCAGGTGGCCACGCTCATGCAGGGCAATATAAAAAGGGGGCAAATCAAAAAATGCATATATATTATAAACTCTTTGCACAGGTGCTTCAGCTGCTAAAGCCCCCAAATCATAAAAAGAGCGTGGCCAGTGTGTTTACTTTCTTTTCTGCTCATATACAACTGCTTGGGAATAACTGCTTTTTTTTATATATTAATTGCTTAGGATAACCCTGCAGGTGAGTCTAGATTTTTATTTTGATATCAATGTAATTTTGTGCAAGTGTCAAGTGTTGTGAAAGTTTATTTTGAGTTGGGATACATAGATCCAAAGCTTGGATTCCAAAGAGGAAATGATACCCCTTTGGGGAACACTCCTTTTCCATTTGGAAATCCAAATTTGGATCATACCTCTTCCTTACCCAAAGAGGAAAGAGTGGCCTTCCCCTTAGAGGGAAGTGCCCTCTTGTCCATTTGGGTAATCCACTACGAAGATTCCAAGAAGATTGAAGAAAAGGAGTCCAAAGAAGAATGAGATTGAAGATTTGATGATTTGAAGATTGAGAGTATCCCACTCAAAATAACTTGCGTCATTACTAGGTTTAGAATCCGGGTTGTTGTCAGTGGTGCCCGGCCACTTTACTTTCTGTAATATTCTGGTTTGTAATAAGCAAGGCAACTTTGCCTATGGACATTTATTAGTTAATTTATATTTGATGTTATGATTTGATTGCCTTTAGGATTACTTGTTTTTACTAGTTTTTTGGCGATTGCATGCCGCTCTTTGTTTTCGCCTGGATACGTGAGACTCGTGAGGGTGTGAAACTTTTCTACTCATAATTCTAAAAGTCTAAAATTTTAGTGAGTCTAAATAACATAGAAAGATAACGAATCTAGGGAATTAGCCGGGGATCGACCCCGGGGTCGCATGCATATTTCTGCATTACTCTTTCCTTGCTTTAGACCCTTCCCCGCCTGCGGGTAGAGTCCGGATAGTCTGACCTATGAGGACAAGGTGCCGGACCTGGGGAAGTCCAGTCTTCTAAAAAATTATTTTATAAGCCTGTTTTTAAAAATTTCAAGCATATTTGATTTGAGGTTGTTAACCAGTATGCATTGCATTAGATACAAATTAAAGAGTCAAAATTTTAATTTCATAGTCCTTAGCATTTTAGCACCCAACATAAGTCAAAGGGGCCAATTAGGAAAATCTCTAGATGTCGGCCCCGCCTCCCCAAAACTTTAATTATAACATCCCTACCACTCTTTCATAAAAGTCCGGATTCATGTATTTTAAATCGATTAGGTGGTTAGCTGGCTCCCCAATCCAGGCCGGGGTAAGTCCAGATCTTGCACTGCATTAGTTAGGATCGGACGACTGTGGTCCAGTGTCCAAAATAGATTTAGGTTCCGGGGCAGATCTTTGATTATAAGACCCCAAACTTCGGGAATCTAATCCCAAATTTCTAATAAAATGCTCAACTCTAATTAAATATCATTTCAATCCAAAAAATAAAGCCCAACACTTAGATTAAGTTGGGACATTTCCGGATGGTTCTGGAATCTCAAAGTGTCCCCTACCTCTCATCCTTTAACTCCGTTAATAACTGCTCAATTTTGATCCATTCCCTTTTGATTTTCCAATAATTCTATTCATACTTTGATATCACTCCTAGAAACTCTAAATAAAATTCTGCCATTATTTTAATCGAGAGTTTTCGTAGGAGATTTTATCTCCCTACGATGTAATTAACTACGAGGGCTTGCGCTCGTAGGAGATTTGGAACCCCACACACACCTGATTTTAAAGAAAACTCAATTTCTAAAACTTCATTAGATTTCTTTGGGAAAAGTTAAATAATGATCATCATGGTCGCATTAGAAGAATTATCGTAGAATGGTGACATTTCCCTTTGGGGAGATACATCCTTCTTCGATAAGGCTTTGGATGCGAATGCGACGATCATGTTTCTTGAATATTGTAATTGGGTACTTAGTTGAACTATACTTTGTCCCCTCGGGGCCATATAAAGTTCTTCTTAGAACCCGATCATAACATTCAAGATGAGTTTTCATAATTCTAAGTCTGAACATCGTTATGAAAGTTTATTTTCGTCCTCCGGGGTGATATACTCTTTCTAACGAGTTAATTCGACCTTAGAATTGGAACTCAACCTTAATCTTAAAATCCCCAAAGAAAACTAATATTTTCGAAACATGTTTTCAAAATTCCACCAACACCTTCCTACTTGAAATATCATTTGAAAAAGGAAGTATGGATATAACTCTCTTTCTGAAGAAATTTGGAAAGGATATACTCATTGTACAAATTTATGTTGATGACATCATCTTTGGATCTTCAAATAAAAATCTTTATGATGATTTTTTAAAAATAATGAGTAGTGAATTTGAAATGAGTTTAATGGGAGATTTAAATTACTTTCTAAGCTTTAGCATTAAGCAAATTGAGGAGGGTATATTTCTTAGTCAGTCAAGGTATGTTAAGGATATCCACAAAAAGTATGAAATGGATAATGCTAAACCTGTTAGTACACCTATGAGTTCCTCAGTTCAGTTGGATAAGGACCCTAAGGGAACATCTAAATCAAAAGAAATTTAGAGGGATAATTAGATCTTAGCTTTTTTTGATAGCTAGCCGGCCTGATATTATGTTTAGTATTTGTTTGTGTGCTAGATTTCAATCAGATCCAAAAGAATCATATTTGACAGCAGTAAAAAAGATTTTAAGATATCTGTTAGGAACTTAGAACTTAGAAATTTGGTATCCTAAGTTTAGCTCTTCAATTGAAATAATTGATTATTCAGATTCTGACTTTGCAGGTTGTAGGATGGATAGAAAGAGCACTTCTGGAATATGTCAGTTTATTGGAAATTCTTTAGTCTCATGGTCCAGTAGAAAATAAAATGGGCTCTGGAGCTTGCACGAGTGAAGGTCGTACGAATGATATTTTTCAATCAGACCAGGATGATGGGCTCTAGAGCATGCACGAATGAAGTTTGTACGGATGATATGTTTCGATCGTACCGGGACGAAGGGCTCTTGTGTGCTTTCATTAATTTTATTATGCTGTTTCGTACATACAAATTTTGACATTTATTCAGTTCGTACCAGACGAACATAGTTCGTATCGGATAATAATCAGTTACAAAATGATTTCATACTGATTCATAATGAGTTCGTACGAACATTTTTTGAACTGTTCGTACGTACAAAATATGATCATACGGGATGATTGTGGATGGTCAAAATTAAAAAATTCAGTTTTCTAGACAATTTTTCAAGTTTTTTCTATAAAAGGTCCACTAAAATCTGACCCTTAATCTTTTTGTCACTTCATCTTCATGAATGGTTAAGGGAAATTAAAGGAGAGAGTGACAAAGAGTGTTTAAAGGTGATTTCTTCCTATTGGAGCATGAAGAGTTCACTTGATTACTCAAGGGTAAGAATCTCTGTGTGTTGTTTTATATTTTCTTCACTCTTTTCTCTTGTCCTTCTAGATTTTTTGTGTGAAGATCTTTCAAGAAGATCTGGTTCTCTGCTGACACTCGAGGAGTGTGAACAGCCGAAAGTTCTCTGCCTACACTTGGAGAGTGTGAATAGTCGATGGTTCTCTGCCTACACTTGAAGGGTGTAAAATGATGAATGTTCTCTGCCTACACTTGGAGGGTGTGAAAGGATGAAGGTTCTCTGCCTACACTTGGAGAGTGAAAAAGGACGACGGTTCTCTGCCGCTGCGGGGATTGGTGGAAGAGAGTTTTGTAAAGGAGAGTCACTTTGGTATAGTGCAATACATAAAGTTGGAGACTTCAGGGAGTGGATGTATGTCGTGTTTGACCAAACCACTATAAACCTTTTGTGTCTTTTTATTTCCGCTGCGTGTTTATTTTACTGCAAGTTAACTTTTCTGTGGTTGAAAAATCCTTTTTGAAAAACTTTAAAAAGAACTTGCTCAAGTTCATTAATCGGTTTCTATCTTTTAAAAAAAAATTAAGAAAGGGATAAATTTTTTAAATTACCAATTCTCCCCCCACCCCCCGCGCCTATTTGTTAGCCTTGGGATATTAGTTTAGGTCTAACAACCTATTCTAGAATCAACAAGATTCAACAATTATTTCATTTTACTTTCTTTGCATATGAAGTTGTAATTGTGTAGCTCAGTGGGATGTGAGCATAATTAGTTTTGTTAGTTGATGGTTACGATAGTCAAAGTAATTGAAGGATTTATGTGTCAATGTTCATGTTTAATAGTAAGCCATTTTAGTATTTTTCTCTTATTTTATTAAATGTGTATTTTTATTTCGTTATAGGTTTATTATGTTATTTTATAATTTCATGATTTTTATGTAGTTTATAATTCCTATTTATTTAATTTTGTTTGTTTCTCCATCAATTTCAAAGGCCCTTTGATACTCATTTCGACAATAAAAAATTTTGTAATTAAATTAAAAGTGCTTAATTGAATGAGCAAAGTATAAAAATTCTTAATTTGACAATCATAACTAGCAACCAAGAAAATTTTTTTAAGTTAATTTTTCATATTATAACACCAAAGCATATAACCATTGGTTACAAGATTGAATAACTAAGTTTAGAAAAATGGACTAAGATTAATTTATAACATTCGTTATAAACCAAGGTATGGAATTAATGAACTTATAATAATCCTTACATTTTTTTCATGTACAAGCATTTCAATTAAAATTGTAACTAAAATGGACTAAGTTTAGAAAAGGAAATTGTAAGTAAGCTCGTACATATGACGTTTATAAATAAATTCCAAGTACAAGCATTTCCTAAAGGAAAAATCATTCAACCCAACTTAGTAGTCAAACATTGTACTTACACTTATAATAAATGAGTTCAATTTGGATATTGGCGAAAATGATTCATTAGGATTACGTTATTTTTATGATTGCTTAAATTAAAATTGTCAGTCTTTGATCATTACAATTCACATCTACATAGTGAAGTATTGTATTACATTTTTAATCATTTTTAATTTATAACTTTTATTTGGAATAATGAATTGATTAAAGGTGTAATCACATTGCTTGAGGACAGGTAATAATGTAAGCTGGGGGGAATTTGTTAGTGAAGATTAAGTTTATTTTTCTTATATTAAATTTTAGTAAAAATGTCTGTTTTAGTTGATGTTATGCAAGAATACCTCAAGAAAAAGTTAAAAAAAAAAATTTAAGTTAGATAAGCATCGTAGCGCCCCAAACACCGGTGCAGTAACGCCTTCAATGCCACGACATTGGAACTAGACATCACAACGCTCAAGTATCAACACAATTATAATTAATTCAATGCCCCAATGAAAATACATGCAGTGTCACGGTGCTACTGGTGCCTTAGCACCTCATAAGGAATACCACTGTACTCTGTTCTCTTTCATTTTTACAAATAATTCAATACCGAAGAGTCAACCTCTAGACTGCTGCATTGTTAGATTAAATGTCCGAGTGCTATGGTGCACATTTTTTATAGTACTGAGGTGAGGCAGTTAAGAGCATACTTGGGGAATGTCACACAAAGAGAGCCCAACACCACAACAAAGCCAAGTTAGTAGCGCCGAGGTACTAATTCATCATTAACATTGTTGTGCCACCTTATCGAGCATTGTGGCACTTGAGACAGTTTGTGTGAGTAAATATAAATAGTTTTCTATTCTTTTAAGAAGAAACCAAAAAAGAGTGTGGAAAACTATTTAGTGAAGTGGCTTGTCATCTCTGTAGTGGGAAAAACACTACTCATGAGTGGAAGATAGTGTGGAGCTTGTGAAGAGAAAATCATTCTGAAAAGAGTCCATTTGTAGGATCTATTTGGGATTCTCAAAGTAGGGTGATATTTTATTCATTTTCTTTTTTGTCTCTTTTCTTGAAAGTAAGTAATAAAAATTATTTTGCTCCAACTTAATTTTATGGTTGTCAAACTTCTAAGTTTTGGGCTAATTATGTGAATAATCTTTGCAATTTTTTTAATGTAGACTCTTGCACGCAAATGTGAATGGTTGTTCTCAATCATTATCATACCTAGTTTAATTCATACAATGGCCATGTATAAAGTTAAATTTTAGTGTGATACATTGTCTCAATGAAGGAATGTTGGAATAATTATGAAGATTGTATAAATATTTCATGACTTTATATAGGATGAATATGATACTAAGGTCTTTGGAGATATAATCAACATAGAGATGTGAAAACGTTTCTATACACCCTTACAAGCTTGACAAAGATCTAAGTGTGCACTGTCTTGGACACAAGTCATATTCTTATGGGAAAATAAAGTACCAGCTTTAAATTTTTTATTTTTGTAATCAAATATGACATATAAAATGACATACTTTCTCAAAAGATAAAAATATTCTTCTATAATGAATCTAAAGATAAATATAGGATTTTGGAAATATGCCAACATTTATACAGATTTTCTTTTATCTCATGTGAATAAGTTAAGATCAATTTTATTATAAGGTGAATGTTCCCCATATAATTACATCTCATTTGAGGTGAATCTCCTGAGAACACTCTTGATTAAAGTATTGATTTTTTTCTTTTAGGATTTAAAGTTTAGGACAAATAAGTGATTTTTGATATTTCACTTAAATATGGAACAATTTTTTTTAAAAGACAAACAAAGAAAAATAAGGATTGTTGGGTTCTACGAAGCTCCAAAGTACCCTAAACTATCTTATATTAGGATTTAAAATATTTAAATTAGAATTTTAATTTTAAAATTTTCATTTTATTATAAATTTGGGCCATATATTTTGTAAATTATAATATTGAGAAATGTATAGGAAGTGAGGGCTTACGATGTAGTAGAACAGCCTCAAACTCTAAGACTAAGGTAATTACTAATAAGTTGTAACATGATCCTAAGTCTAAATAAATGCAACTAGACTTAAAACCTTTATCCCAATAAGGGATTATGTAAACCTACTTAATCGCTTCAAAAACCATACACTCAAGTTCTATATGCAATGCATAATAGGTAATGCTTTTGTTATTTTTGGAATTGGGACTTACAACTTAGCCACTAGGCTATGTTTCTTGGATATGAGATTTGTGATAATGCTTCTAGCTAATGGAAAGTTTTATTTATATTTATCCTAAAGAGGTTTTTTATTTATTTGTCTAGATCCTTAGATACCAATTCTAATTATTTTTATTTCATTATTTTAATTCATAAAAATATATTGACTCTAAGAAAAAAACTAATTATCAAAAGAAATGAATTTTTTCTACCTGCAAGCATCCAAGTTTGGTGACTCACATAAATTTGAGTTTAGTTTTTAAGTAAATTAGGATGTTAATGTGTGTATAAATTAAAGATTCCAAAATTTAAGTCATGTTTAAGTTTTGATTGGTTTATCTTCTAATTTAAATTTCAATTCGAAGCTCTGGTCAATATCTTGAAATGAGGGAGAGTTTTATTACCTTGGGTTAAACTTTGCAAATAGCGATTTAAGATTTATAATACAATAAAGCATAAGGAAGAATATAAAATATAAGAAAGTAAAATGGAAGAAAAGTAAACACCGTAGTCGAACTTTTATTTGGTCCAGTCACCTGACGTAGCTCTACGTTCGGACTCCAGTAAAATAGTGCCACGTGTTCTCACTATTTATCGCGCGGCCCGACAACCCCGACCCGGAACGGAGATGGGATTGCTATGTTCGCGTGTTGCTAGGTATTGCTCGGTATTGGTCAATTTTGCTCGGCAATAATGAGAAATACCATTTTGTGAAGACCAATACCGAGCAATACCGAGAAATACCGAGCAATACCATTTTTTTCTCAGTATTGCTCGGTATTTCTCGGTATTGCTCGGTTTTGGTCTTCACATAGTGATTTTTTTTTATAATTTCCAAGGAATACCTAGCATTACCGAGCAATACCTAGCAATACCGAGCAATACCTAGAGCAATACCGAGCAATATGCGAACATAGCAATCCCGGGTCAAGTCGTCGGGCCGTGCGGTATTGCGTATGACCACGTGGCGACATGTTATTGGCGTCGGAACGTAGAGCTACGTCAGGTCACCTGACCTAATAATTGTTCGTAGTCTAGAGGTACAAGGCTAATGCCTTATATGGCATCTAGTGCATGCTAGGTCATGCGGGTGTCACTCCATTATTGACTTGTCTGTTTTATTTATGATTTTAATTTTGATTTATTTGTATCTATAGATGGTTTAATTTAGATTTTAGTTATTTACAACTTTTATTTAAATTTTATTTAACATTATTACTTATTATTATTATATTATTATTATTTTTAAAAGTTTGTATATATAGAAGAGTTTATTTTGATTTAATATCATTCTAAATTATTCAGTTTATTATTCTCTCTATTTTAAAATTTTAAATTATTTATTTAACATTTTAATTACCTCAAAACTTATTCTTTTTTATTTTAAATTTTAATGAAATAAAATATTTATGAAATAATTCTCTGATATTAAGGATAATCTCAAGGAGATTCCATTAAAAAGTGGATTTTAAATAAAAATTTTAATTATTTTAAAATTAGTTCAACAATGAAAATTCAAAACAATAACAAAACGAGTTCTAAAAATTTTGAGAAATTTCTTGGTGGTTAGAGATAACCTCATAAACTACCCAGAAATATTTTAAACCATTCCATCTTAATTTTTATTTTTTAGAATATTTAATAGGTATAACCCTTTGATTATCTAATTCCTAATTCATTATGACTTATTTTTATTAGCAGTTTTATGTTAAAAAAATTAATAGAATATATATTTTTTGATTTTATGTTCTTCAAATTTAGATCCTCACAGATTTGAGTGTACATTCAATCTTTAAGAAAATTTGTCTTCAATTTTAAAATTAATTTGGATTTTTAATGAATTTTATAAATCCTTGGTGATTAAGAAACATTAATGAATTGGTGAAATTTTGATTGACATTTTACATAATTAGGCAAAAACTTCTTGGAAACTTCTTTTATGAGACAAATATGACTCAAAGATAAAAATTTTGAATCATTTTGGCTTCTTTTTTATTTTTTAGGATTTATTGACTTTCATGTAAGCTTAGAGTTTAAAAGAATCATTCAAATCATTTTAAACTAAATTTTCTCTAAATTTTAGATTCATTATAAATTCAAAATATTTTATTTAAAATTTGTAATATTTTATTAATGATTTTTTAAAGATTCTACATCATTTTTTTTTTTTTTGAAAATCTTCATAGTGGCCTACACATTAATATAAAATAAGGTTACAAGGTCTTTAAAGGGAGCCTTCAGCTCGTTAATGCTCGACAGAGCTACAAAAAAAAAGTCAAAAAAAAAAAAAAAGAAATCTAAGAGCTCATGGTCCCCTATACTAAGATTTACAAAATAACATAATAACATTATAGGGCTACAAGTAGTCAGCATAAAAAAATGGAAGATAAGAATTAAAACATTCAGCATAGCTTTCCTACAAAAAAATCTAAGCTTGACAACCAAATCCTTAGTCCAAAGAGCCTGCAAGAAAAATAAACTGCAAAATAGAACAAAGCACATCAAAACATAGTAATAACAAAGGAATTTATAACTATTAATACTTGAAGCCAATCAGAATTATATATATATTATAGGAGCAGAAATCCCAATCATTGCTAATGAAGATGATCCAGTTTGTGATGATCTGCTCGCTCACAATACATACCATGAAATCAGATAACAAAAAAAAAAAAAACAATGTCAATGGTGTATCCGATAAGGTAATGGAGCAAACCACAATAAATCGTAACCAAATAGAGCAAATAAACATAACCCGAACAAAACCATTGGCATGAAAAAACAAGAAATTAAAACACCTGTGCCAAGTGATGTAATACTCCAGAAAAATAGAGACCGGGGTATACCCACACCTGGAACAGATTCCAATCATAGCCGAAAACCCTTTTCAGCCATGCTTAGAATGATAAGGAAAAATAAACATAGAAGCTTTGTGGAGAGCAGCACACCCATCTAAAAAGAAAAAAAAAAAGAAGAGCAGAATGATAAAAGCATGGAATGACCCCAAAGCAGATAAGCAATGAATATAAAAGGTAGGGACATTTAGAGATGAAACCATCCTCTGCCACATGTAAAATAAAGACAGCAAAAAAAAAAAAAAAAAAAAAGGCCACCACATAAAGGAATTGAACACAACACTAGCCACACAATGATCAAGTAATAGTGAGTAACCAACCCAAACAATAAGGAATAAAAGGGAACCAACAAAACCAAATATTACATCACTATCAAATACACAACAAAAATAGAATAGTCAGAGAAAGGAAGATAAAAACTTATTTAACTCTAACATAAGGAAGCCCCAACCAATCAAACCTAGCCAGCCCAACATGTTTGGTAGGAAGAAAGGATCCCATGAATTCCCTAAAATCCATCAAATTGCAACCCAACTTGGCTAAAAAATCAACAACAGAATTACCTTCCCTATAAATGTGAGTAATAAAAAAATTAATGAACAAAATCCATTGTTTAATTTCTATGATGGTATAGAAATAAGAGGGATTGTCATTAATTTTATTAGTAATTTAATTAATGATAAGCATAGCATCCACTTCAATCCAAAGATTAGTAATCCCAAGAGAAATATATAATTGTAAACCATACTTTAAAGCCTCAAGTTCAAGGAAAATGATAGAATTGACAGTTGATGGACCCGCAAAGGCCACAATGACCTGACCTTTAGCATCATAGATGAAACAACCACACCTAGCATTTGAAATTTTAAAAGCCCCATCAGTATTGAGTTTGTAACGACCTTAATGAAATTTAATTCATCTGACAATAATGTCTTTGCCAGTATGAATATTAGAAGGAACATTGATACCAAATTTTTATGTAATTTGAGAATAGCCTTTAATAGAACTCGTATTGATCAAATTAGCCAAATATAACTTTTTCACTTTATCTTTAATCTTAGAGATAATGCTCATGGCATTCATAGTAATATTCTAAGGCTTTAATTCATTTCTACTTTTTCGATGAAACCAACAGATAATAACATGCAAAATATTACAAATATAACCCTTAGAAGGAACATACCAATCTTGCATGATACTCTTAATGATTTTATAATCCTTAAAAAATTGGGCACTAAAAACATTATTAAAAAACAACCACACTTTCAAAGCAATGGAGCCATTAGCAAAAATATGGTTCAAAGTTTCAATATGATAACAACATTGACATTTAGAAATAATGTAAAAACCATTTTAGATAATTATCATATCCACTTGAATGTCATTATTAAGAATTTTGTAAATAAGGATATAATAAGAAGTCAGGATACCTTTTAGACAATTGAACATTCCTAATAGAATGCCAATCTTCTTTGAACAAAATACCTCCCATCATTAGACTATTGAACAAAATGCAATCATTCTTATCAAGTTGAAGAGTAACTTTTAAAATGAGATTAATGACAAAATCAAGCACCATTTTAGAAAGATAATCCACATTCTAAGTCTTGTCTTGAATAAAATGAGAAACTATACAAGCACTTGTAGTATGGGTATTAAGTAAATTATCAATTCTCTAAAGGAAAATCACCACTTACCTGTGACACATTTTGGTAGTTTACATGGCTTTTTACCGTCAGTTTTAAAAATTACATACGATTTTCCAGTGTTTCACGATCCGCCGGTATAAACCACGTAGGAAACAAATTGTGACCATCATTTTTTGGTGGCTGAGTGTTTTGACAGCTTTCCAAAGGTTAGAATAGTCGGTAAATTATGACATTCAAAATGCCGGTGACCACTGGTAAATTCCCAGCGGTGCACCGACCATATTAAACCATCAAAAAGTCGATTTAACCACCGATAATTATAGCAGTTCTTTGACCGTCGGTAATTGGTGATTATCCTGTAGTGATGAAAAAATAACCTAACCAATTGACTTGCTAGAAAAAGATGTTACCCCACCGTAAACCCCATTGAATGAAATTCTAAGCAACCCATTTAATGGAGCACAACCTTTCCAATTAAAAGTATCCTTTTTTTTTTTTTTTTGAAAAAAATAGTTTAGATGGTGTTTACCAACACAATATTTAGAAACCATAAAATTAGCCCAAAGGCTTTTTTTGGCCCTAAAACTAAACAAAAGTTTACAAGAAAAACAAAGAGCTATGTCATATAAGTTTTTAAAATCAAGCTTGCCTTCATCTTGGACACCAAAGTAGCTATCCCAAGAGGCCCATAATAAAGTAGATTTACCCTCATTTGCTCGCCAAAGAAATTTGTTGAAAATTGTTTCCAACCTACTACAAACATTCAAAGTTGGATATAATGTATGAAATAAATAGATAGGAGTAGAACAAAGGATACTCTTAATTAATACTAATCTACCCCCAAAAGGAAGAAAATTAATAGCCCAGGTTGAAAGCTTATTGTGAATGTTAGAAAAAAATGTCTCCAAATAAATGAGATCTCTTCTTACCCTTGAAAAGAGGGGTGCCTAAGTATTTAAGGGGAAGATGCTTGTGCAAAAAACCAAAATTGTTTTGAGTATAGATGATTCTCTAATTGGAGATAGACTTGGCAATGATAAAAATGGCTTTTTCCTGGGATTAAAAATTATTTCACTAGCATTTTGAAATTGACCAAGAGATTTAAAAAGTGTATTAAGCATTTTTTAAGAGCCATTAGTAAAAATAATAAAATTATCATCAAAAATTAAATGAAATACATGGAAGCCACTATTAGTATGGTACTATAAAGTGTGATGTTTTCTAAAAAGATCATTAAGACCTCTAGAATGAAATTCCATTGCAAAAAAAAACTAAGCAGGGGATAAAGGATCCCTCTGCCTAAGGCCATGAGTAGAGCCAAAAAAACCATGGCTCTTGCTAATGATAATAATTAAAAAAAAGCAATGCTCGATACTATTCTTAATGATCCTTATAAAATAATTATTGAAACCAAATAAGTTAAGCATAGTATAAAGAAAATCCCAATTGAGATTATCATAAGCTTTGGTTATATATATATTAAAAATGACATTTTCACCGGAAATTCTAGCCTCCTAATCATGAACTAATTCTTGAAATTAAAACATTATCAAATATAGACTGACCTTTTAACACAACTTGTTTTCTCTAAAGAGATGATGGTAGGGATAATTAACGCTAATCTAGCCATGATCAACTTAGCATGGAGCTTGTTGAAGAAAGAACAATGACTAACTGGATGAAAATCACTCCAAAGATCTATGGAGTCTATTTTGGGAATTAAAATAATAGAAGAAGAAGAAGTAAAAAATTTAGGGTAAGGGTTACCCTTAAATAAATCAATACCAATATTAAATAAATCATATTTAATAATATTTCAAGATTTTTTCAAAAATTAGTAGTAAAACCATTCGGACTAGCAACCAAATCAAAATTCATCTTTTTAATAATTAACCAAATTTTCTTAGCAGACAAAATTTTAGTAAGCATAGAGTTATCCTCTTCAGAAATAATGGAGGGAATAAAAAAAATCCAAATCCAAAACAGGATTGAAATTTTTATTAAAAACATTCTTAAAATAATTGATCCCCATCTTATAAATAAAATTAAGAGAGTCAAATTGAGAGCCAACAGGATTATAAATTTTAAATTTTATGAATATGACTAGAAACTTTCTTATGATTAGCAATATTATGGAATGTTTTGGTGTTTCTATCACCCTCAACAAAGAATTTAGAAGCAGGTCTTTGTTTATAAAATCTTCTTCTTGCTCCTAAAGTTTAAATAAGTTATCTTTAGCCTCATTAAAATAGGAAAGATTTTCCATAGAAGGATTGGTCAAGTAGTTATTATCAGCAAAAATAACATGATTCTTAGCTTGAATAATATTATAAAATATATTATTGAAAAAAATTTGTTCCACCAATTTAACTTTTGTTTAAGCCTTTTAAGCTTAAACCAAAATCTAGTCATGCCAACAATATTATCAAAAGGAAATAAAGGGGCATACCAATTGCTCTCAACAATGTTAAAAAAAGATTCATGAAGAAGCCACATGTTCTTAAATCTAAAAGGAGATTGAAAACTTGTGCACTCCATAGAAATACTCAAAAGAAGAGGAGAGTGGTCAGATAAAGTTCTAGATAAATGTTCAATGTGAGAACTACGAAACTTGTAGATCCATAAGTTTTTAAAAAGAAGATGATATAAGCATTACCACATGTTAGTTTGATTCCACAAAAATGCATTACCATTAAAACCAATATCATGTAAATTAGAGTTTAAAATCATCACTACAGGAAATTCATCAATTACCGGTGGTCTGGATCGACAGTTATGTAATCGTCGATATTAACGGCAGCTTAACTGACAGTTAGACCGTCGGTGTTTACCGGCGGTCTAATCGATGGTTATTTAATTTAACGCCATTGAAATTAGCGGCGATGAAATAACTGCCAGTTAGTCTTCCAGCATTAGTTCTTATCGGTGCTTTACTGGCAATTTAATCCACCAGTGTTAAGTGAATTATTTTTGGCGGTCTTAACCATCGAAAAGCCTCCATAAAATGCCCTAAATAAGATAGCAGAATAAGTAGAACAGAGCATCCGACTGTGGGGGTTTAGGAAGCTCTCTTCATACTGGTGGATCTGTTCCTCATACGGAATATAGTCGATGACTGGTAAAAGCTTTAATTTAGTTTAATAAATATATTTATATTATTATAAATATATCTTCTATTTTTAGAAAGAGTTTCTTGATCGATAGCCGACACCATTGGAGTTGCATACGATAACTCACTAACATCAAGCTGATCATCAGTGGGTTGATGAAAAGGCTAAAAAAGCTCATGTGAGTATAAATTTTTGGAGTTTGAGAATATAAATTCATTTTAATGAAACTCATTTTAATATAAATATATTTTATGGATTTATTTTTGTTGGATGATTTTGTATGAGCTCTAGAAAGTCATCAATCCACTGGTGAGGGATCATCTTCAGGATCGACCCAGCATTCTAAGTATCATACATGGTCAGATATTATTGGAGGATGGTAGAGAGGAGGGTATATAGCTTGGGTTTGCAAGGCTATGCTTATTAGGGCAGATTATCCACCTCAGCATTTTATGATCCTAGTAGAGCTTAAGAAAGTGTAAGCCAGAGGGTTGCAGAACTAACGAGAGAGATGAGAAATGTTTAAAATGAGATGCAGGCAGAGCTGCGATCCCACAGAGATGAAAATAAAAAAAAAAGAAAGAGTAAGAGCAAGAGAAGCCACATACATCACCAGACAACAAGGACATGGAGGAGGATTAGTACTCTTTTTTGTTTGATGAACTTATGATGAACTTATTGTAAACTTATTTAGTTTAATGAACTTATGTGTAAACTTATGATGAACTTATTTGGTTTGACTTATTATTTGGTTATGAACTTATTATGAGTTGATTTGTTTTGATAAATATTTTTATGATAATTTTTGTGATTGATTATGGTGTCGTGTTTCCCATATTTGTGAAAATTGTTATATTTTTTGTGTATGTTTAGAGTTTAGGATGAAAATCAATAAAAATAGAGGAGAGGTTGTCATTGTTTTTTCAAATACTACAGGTTTTCGGCGGCAAACTGGCGGTTTGGCCGCCTGAAACTTCGATACCGGATGGCTAATATCAGCCGCCGAAAGATTATTATTACCTCCGATAGTTTTTGGTAGCTTACCGATAGTTTTTGGTGGTTCTCCGATGATACGCCGGTGGTGGTACCGTCGGTAATTCCTTCGGTTATGACCGCCGGTAAACTTCCGGTGCTTTACCAACGATATGCTGGAGGTTTGGCCACCAGTAAAATCTAACTAAACTGGTGGTTAAATAGTCAGTATGCCACAGATAAATAACCAGTGGTCACCGGCATTATGACCCCCGGAAAACTACAGGTGGTATGGTCCCCCAGTACATAAAACCACCGGAAACAAACTGTCGGAAATAGTTTTCCTACGTGATTTTTACCGGCAAATTTTAAACTACTACAAAGCCGCCAGTTTTTTCCCACCAAAAAGCTTATGATAACCGTCGGAACAAGCCGCTGGTACTACATGATTTTCATGTAGTGCATATTATTAAAATACTCCATAACATAAAAGTTGGGTGATTTCCTACCAACTCTCTCAGAAACATTAGTAATTAAAATCACCACCAATCATCCAAGGTTAAGATAAATTAGTGATTTGATTCCATAAAATTCTCCTTTCAATCCAAGAGCAAGAGGCATAAATGAAATAAGCACAATAGGAAAATTGAAGAAAATTAATACTAGTGTGCATAATTTAAGGATAGTCATTAATAATGCTCAAATTAACCAAATGTTTCTAAAAAATCCAAATTTTATTAGAACAATTACTAAAGGACCAATCAAAACCCAAATAAATACAAATCAAATCCAGTTTCGAAGAAGAATTTAAATGCTCAAGTAAAACCAAAGCATTAATATTGTGAATTATGCATCAATTCTTCACCATATCTTTAGAAGGATGATTACGCACACCCCTAATATTCCAAATGAGAGCTTTGACAATTGGAAGAACAAAGATTAGAAGCTCAAGTAACCCTAGATGACTGACCACCGAGAGTTTAATATTTTTAGTTTTCTTCTTACCAAACTTGGTTTAACCATCCTCATTATTATTGGCATGTTGTTTCGATGGTGGGGACAGCATATAAACATCATTTATACCTTCAAGATTCCTATTTGAGAAACATCCTTATTATGCACAAATTCTCCTTCCTTCATATGGTTATCCTCACCACCATCCTCATTCTTGGATTCCTCGCCATTGGTATGATTTAAAGCACATTGTTTTTGAACCAAATCATCACCATTTCCTTCATTGTGTAAATAATTTACCTTACCTTTAATCTGAGCCACTTCCTTCATAGACAAACTAGTATAAACTATGGGGTCACCTTCAATATTTTGAATAACCACTCTATCATTCTGAGGAATGGTATGAGATTCCAAGAGAGGAGTGACTAAATTAGCTTCCTGATCAGAAATTTGTGTGTCCAAAGGTATAGTTTCAATGTTATCCCAAATTTCCATAGGATCCTATAGAGGAATGTGAGCCTCAAAATCATTAGAATCATTCTTATTAGAAAGTTACACAGCTTTCCCTCCTTATTTCTTTTCTTGAGATTAGGATGAGCCATAAAACATTCAGTAAATGAATGACCATGAACCATACAGTGAGAACAAAAATTGAGTATATTTTCAAATTCAAACTTTTGTAGATAACTAGAAGTTTTCTAACCAAGAAACACCTCTCTAGGATATTTTTTTTGGAAATGTCCAATTCCATAAGAATTTGGGTAACCGGAGGTCTAGATCATGAGGTAGTAGCTTGATCAGATTGAAAGGGTCTACCAAATATGGATCCCAAGGCGTGTAAAACATGCAAATGAAATGATGCCTCAAATTTTGAAATGAAATCCATATGGGGACTATAGGAAACTCCTCTTTTATATCAAAGTGAGGAATCCACTTCAATAATCTCATTTGACAATTATTTATGTAATAAGCTTTTCTAGCAAAAATCCAACTATAATCCAAGTCATTAGAAAGTTGACTAGAAACATGGTGAGCATCGAACAATACAATAGAAAATACCCAAGAAAGTTTAATATTGCTAAAAAATGACCTAATAGAATATAGGTTAGGATGTTTTAGGGAGAACTTACCAACCAACATGAACTAGTAAGGGGAAGAAAGTTTCAAAATATCTTTTTTAAGAATCAACAAAGCAGGAAACCCTTTAATAAAAGACTTAGTGAAAGAAAAACCAAATTCCTTTAAAGAAGCATTGCCCGCTTGAACATCATGAAATGAACAAGATTTAGAATTAGATTTGTTAGCAGTAGAACCAAAGAAACCTTTATTAACCTCCATAATGCCCAAAGGAGGGATACCCCAAGGAGGGGTGGAGGATAACAGACGAGCCACCATGATGAAGGAACAAAAAAACCACAAAAAAAACTAAAGGCCGAAAGGCCTTAGGTCAGAAGAAGCATCAAAATAACCAAGAAAATCTAAACAAATAAACAAAACTCAAAGAACCAACAATAAACACCACGAACTACTATAAGGGAAGCCCAATTTCTAGAGCCAGAGCACACGTAAGAGAAAAGGGGATGTTTTGGTTTTTTTCAAGTTGCTTGGGTTGGTATGGGGCTAGATTTGAGCATCAATTAGGTGTCTTTCTTGAGGGGAGCCAATTCTACACACAATTAAGGATTCTCTTAAAATTAAAAATTGGGTTAGCATTTTTGAGTGACCAAATTAACCAAAATTTCTAGGGAATATTTCATATGAGTAAAAATGACTCTTAGGAGGTTCACTAATAATTTTGGACCATTTGAGATTTTTGATGATTTTACTAATTTACATATTTATTTAAATTTTCTAATTAAAATTTTTATTTAAATTTTTTTCTTTATTATTTTATTTTATTATGGTTTAAATAAAAAGCTAGTTTGTTATTTTTTATAGAATTATTTATGAAATTTTCAAGTTCAATATATAATTCATGTTTCTTTTAGGGTTCAAATTAGAGTTCAAAATGTGACCCATCAAATGAACTCCAATTTCTTGTGAGTTTGATCACATGTCATTACTAACCTAAGAACTAATCCTTTAAAGTTTTTGTTAATTTAGTTGAGTTTGATTTTTAGTAAATTATTAATTTTATAATTAGGTTTTCCATTTACAAATTAGGAAACATAATTTTTTAAGGTTAAAAAGTTTTACATAAATTCTTCTTATTTTCTTAATTAGGTTTAGATTTTATTCATTTTTATAATTTTATAGAATTTTTGTGTATTTTGAATATTCCTATGGATCTATGTTCACTGGTTGACCTAAACTAGCTTGGAACTGGGGTTAATGATGACATTAAGGTCACATCTCATAAAAGTTTAAGTCATTTGGACTTAAGACAAATTTTTATGATTTTTATATTTCCATATTATCTAACCATTATGTAATTTGCTATGGATGCAAATTCTATCTGAACAACTTGAGAAAAATCTCTACTAATTTTTAAGGTAAAAAAAAGATTTAAGAATAAAATTTAAAGCCAAATTTAAGAATAAAATTTCAACCATTTAGGTTATATAAAATTTTAAATAAATTTTTAAACTTCAAGGCCTTTTGATGGCCTAAGATTTTTAAAATGTATTTAAGGTGTGGATATGCTTTACCTTGACTTGGAAAATTAGGGACATGTATAATGGATGATCCTCTATAATAAAATTGAAGACTACCATAAGTGATTAAGGGGGTTAAAAATGCAATTATCCATATGTCTTGCTAAATTAGTATATGCATGAGGATAAATAGAAACCCCTTAAATATTTTTAAATTTATATAGGTGTTTTTAAAAATCTATAGAGTTATGTTTTATAAATTTTGGATTATAAATAATTTTTGAAGATTTTTAAAGTTCTAGATAATTTCATGATTTAATTAAATCCTTATAAAGATTAATTAAATCTAGTTGAGTCAGTAGATGAATATACACTACATCCCTTGATTTGTTTCTACTATTAATCTATTCAAACTATAGGAAGGGAGTATAGATATTCATAAAACTCAATCATCACTATCCATTTACTTAATATGAAATGGATCATGATAGCATTGTCATCTTTCTCCTGCTATCAACAGAAATCTTTAGTTATATTTTCCTTGATCCAAGCAAATTAACCAATAGATCTCTTGTAAATGATCCAACCGGATTAGTGATTACAATACTTGCTACCCAATTGTTAGATTTCATTGGATTGCAAGTTGGCTTTTATATATATATATATATATATATATATATATATATATATATATATATATATATATATATATATATATATATATATATATATATATATATATATATATATATATATATATATATATGAAACTTATTTGCAATGTATTTGAAACCCAAAATTACATAGATTTAAATGATTTTTGAA
The DNA here is from genome assembly GCA_016618105.1 of Dendrobium huoshanense. NCBI lineage: Eukaryota > Viridiplantae > Streptophyta > Magnoliopsida > Asparagales > Orchidaceae > Dendrobium > Dendrobium huoshanense. Next base: position 41,660,194 of record CM028347.1, read on the forward strand.
GTAGCTAAAGTTTTCTATGTGTTCATCTAACTCCATCGAACATAATTGCAAAATACAACATAGAATGCATGGCTCGCCAAAGTTGCTCAATCTCACGCACAGTAATTCTCTAGAAGGTAGTTAAGCCCTAGGAACTCTTATTCACACGCATAGGAGTCCAAGAGTACAAGATTCACATTCCAATTTGAGCCCTTGGGTGGTTCATTTATAATGTTTTGTAGTTGAATCTTGATGTAATTTTTACCATTATAGATGATTTGAGTAGGCATAGATGCATGAAAATAAACCTATAAGAACCATTAATCTATTATAGAATGATTACAAAGTAAGAAGATAGTTCAGTAAATCATTCTAAGGCTTGGGTGCACATGGGTGGTTTGGCCATAGCTTGCCTTGGCTACCCTGGCCATGAAAACTGACTAGCTGAGCTAGAAAAAGTTCTAAGAAGTCCTATGGAACATAAGGAAGCCTTAAAAACGAGTTGGCTTAGCTTGGATTAGGCTAGATAAGGTTTTGAGTTTCCTATTGGTGTGATTTTTTAAAGGTTGGATAAATTATTCCATGGAAATGTAAAGGGCAAACCATAAGGGTATTTTGAGATTTTAGTATAACAATGGTCTGTTGGACCCCATGAGCTTAAGTAGATATTATGGTGTTGATAATCTTAAAAATTATTGATTTTGTTAATTTAAATTATCTATATATGTGCAGGTCATCATTTTTTAAAGTAAAATTTAAGTAAAAAAAGAAAGATGAAGGATAAAGTGATAGCTGACACACAAGGGACAAGAATTAGAAAGAGGTCTGATTGAGCTTAAGTTGAAATTTTGAAGCCATCAAAGATAAGAAGACCTAAAAAAGAATATTGTTATAATTTTTCATATTGTTGAGTCTTTTTATATTTGTAAATGTATACAGTGGGATAAACAACAAAGAACACACCCAAAAATGTAAATAAATTAAAATTATAAATTTGGATATTAAAACACTTGGTTCTTTGATTAATCATATTGTATGATCTAGAATATATTAAAGGATAAGAGTGGAAATTTTTATAAATAAGATAATCAAGTGGTATTTATTAACAAAAAAAAAAAATTCAAAATTTTCAAATAATAAATCATACAATATGATGTCTTGTACATTCTATTACTTCAGTTTGAACCAACCATTATTTTTTCTTTCCTTCAAATTCAAAAAAAAAAAAACATTTTTGTATAATAGCTTTCATACTACATAAATAATTAAGATATTTACCCAATTAATGCCCAAAAATCAAGGAGTTGAACCAAGATAATATTTTATATAATACTACATTTTGTACAAGCCAAGCAAATAGAGAGATTTTATATATGATCCCAGATCAAATAAGTCAAACCAATAACATATGGAAACAAACTAAATTAATCTTAATGTACAATTTGGATCATATAGTCTGATCAAATAGAGGTTGTTTTTACTGCTCCAAGCTGATTGAATTAATCATAATATATGATTCTTGGACCATACTATACGATCAAACCTTCAAATTTTTTACACAACCTTTTTAGCATTTCTTTTGGAGCCACCTTCATAATAGCTACAACAACAACAACATTAAGCCTTTATCACACTATGAGGGGTCAGCTACATGAATCCTTTTTCTCCATTATGCCTGGTTAAAAGATAAATTCTCATTTAAATCTAATAAATAAAGGCAATTTCAAATATTTTCTAACCAAGTCTTTTTAAGTCTACCTCTACCCTTCATAACATAAGTCAAACCTAATACATCTACTTTCCTAATCGGCTCATCAGAATACCACCTTTTTATGGGACCAAATATTCTAAGGCGACTCTCTCTAATCTTATCTTCCACTAGAGCTACTCCAACCATTTAATGAATATACTCATTTCATATCCTATCTTTAAGAGTAAAGCCACTCATCCACCCTAGCATCCTGATCTCTGTAAAACATAACTTAATATTATGCTTCTCTTTTAATGGCAAACATTATGCACCATAAAGCATTGCAGGTTTAACCACCATCTTATAGAATTTTACATTTAGTTTGAGGGGGACTTTTCAATCACACAATAAGCCCGATACATTCCTCGACTTCAACCATACAACATGAATTCTACTAATAATATCCCCATCTATTTCATCATCACTCTGAACAATAGACCCAAGATATCTAAAATGTTTACTCTGAAAGTTCGTTAGAGAGGTTAGGCCCTTATGAACTAGCCCAAGGCTAACCAAGAGGGGGGGGGGGGGGGGGTGAATTGGTATTTTTAAAAAATCTTTTAACCAAAGCACAACAAAGCTCAAACCAAAATCACCACAGAAAACAAGTTCAGAAAAATTAAATGCGGAAGAAGGAAAAAGAACACAAGGGTTTATAGTGGTTCAGTCAACTCGACCTACGTCCACTCTCCGGAGGCGCCCTCCGAGTATTGCACTACCAAAATGACTCTCCTTTTGCTCCCACAGCAAGGTGGAGAAGCCCTTACAAAAACCTCCTTTTTTCCACCCCGACAAGGTAGAGAACCCAACTCCTTTTGCTTCCTCCTGAAGCAGGCAGAGAACCTTGATCGATCGCTAAAGCTTACCTCTCCTAACCCTTCCAGAGATAAGATACTCTAGTGGAAGAAGAAGTGGAACAATGCTTGGAGCAACCCTTATGAATCTCCCTCACAAGCTCCCCCTCACAAGATCCTCTCTCTCTCTCTCCCTCTCTCTCTCTCTCTCTCCTCTAGGCTTTCTCAGGTCAAGACAGCAGCAAAAGATTATTCAAAATATTGAACAATAGCTCTTAAATAGAAGAGCTTCAAAAAGCTCATTAATTGCAAGTTGCTGACGTTATCGTCTAGGACGATCTGTGCAATTTAAGCCTAATCAGCCGGGATGATCTGGGACGAATAAAAGAAAAGTGTTGCTATCATCCAGGACGATAATAAATTGTCCTGTATGATTAGTTCAAATCACAGACCATCGGCTAGACAATCACTCTGAAAAGAGTTCTATACGATTCCAAAATAGCTTGATCATCCGGGCCGATCTCATGATCGTTCCGGACTATTAGTTCAAATCAGAGGAAAATCATCCAGAGTATCGCCCAAAATTTGAGCTGGCCGATCCTGATCGGCCAGTCCATCGCCCGGAATTTGAGCTGTCTGATATTTATCGTCCAGGGTCAACTAAGGTTTTTGAACTAATCGTCTCGGCTGATCTTGCGATCGTCCAGGACGATGTGATCGTATCAATCATCTTTAATTGCTTTTCTAAATTACCAGATTAATTTAGGCATAATTGTATCAAATCGTTCAGGACGATACAAGATTGTCCTAGCCTATTGCCAAAAATAAAGAATTCCTAAATAGATCATGGAGGCTGATTCTTTCTATTTTAAGCCTATCGTCATGGCCGATATATGTATCGTCCAGGCCGATCGGCTAATGATGGCTACCTTAACTCGATCAGCTAATAACGACTGCCTTAACTAAGATGAATGATTAGGGTTTCTATTTTTGAACCCTATCGTCCAGGACGATAATAATATCGTCCGGGATGATGTGTGAAAAAATAGAAATTCTAAGTCAGACAGAAAAAATCACTCAAGTGTGTGTGTAAGTTTACTTAGCATAAGAATACTTCAATGGTTACAATAGACTCAAGAAAGGGAAAAAGAAAAATACAGACTGAATCAGACCCAGTCTACTCAATCTTGAGCTGGTTCTGATTGATGTCTGATCTTGTGGCCCTAAAATGTCAGTAGAAAAGGCGGTTGTAGAGAAACAAGTGTTTGCTAATCATCAAAATATAATCCATGAAAACAAATTTGCTACAATCTCCCCCTTTTTTATGATGGCAAAACACTCCGACGATTAATTCCAAAATAGCAATGCAAAACATAGAAAAAGCTTTCAATTTTTTTAGAAAAAGAAAAGGTAAACCCAAACTAAATTTAGTGCAAAACATAGAAAATGCTTTTAAATTTTCAGAAAAAGAACAGGTACAACCAAACTGCTCCCCCTTTTGACATCTCAAAAAGGAGGAGAAAACTAAAAACAAACTAAAGCAACTAGAACTAAAAGAAAAACACAATGCAGAAAGAATAAACTACATAAAATAGATGCTAAAACTAGAAAAACGAGGTACCCTGATCATCAAACGGAGGTGGTGGCGGTGGCTGCTGGAAGTAACTAGACATGGCAGCGAACTGTGAGCCAAACCAGGCCATGTCCTAGTCATGTTGCTTCTGCTGGTGTGCAGCATAGGCATCGAAATGGGCCATATCCTCATCGTGCTGCTGCTGGTGATGAGCAACGAAAGTGTCGAACCGGGCCTCCAACTGATCAAATCTCTCCACCAACTGATCTAGCTGTGTGTGCTGATGTTGAGGAACGAGTTCAGGAACGGGAGCGGGAGCCTCCTCCTCCTCGGCCCCCTGAGCTTCCCCATCTCCTGGGTGGAGATGAGTACTATGAAGGACATTGAAGGAACTATTTGAGTAGTAGTGAGGCAGATGGTTGGGTGGAGCAGGATATTGAAGATTATATTTGGTTTCAATAACATATGAAAATAATGTGTCCTAAAGCAAGGTTGGGTTTCCTCTTATGACCTGGATCGCAGATTGTTGTCAAATGATCAATGTATCGAAAGATAAGGTCAGTAGCATTAAACTCTATATGGGCCATGATGTAAAAGGTAGTAAGTGAAAGAAGTGGAGTGATGTGGATTCGGTCTATGGCTTTTAGAATAATGGAAGAGCGAAGGACATGTTGAATTGTCCTAGCATCTTTGAGTAAAGAGCTAGTCTCTCCAACATGAAAGGGGGCGTTGGTGTGGCGAAGAAAGTGATTTGTAGAGGACCAATTATAGTCAGGATCAGAGATAATGATATGCAACTTATCCCTAGTGGTGGATAGCTGTAACAGTTCAGCACAGTCCTGATATGTGATTTTGATAGGGCGTCGATTCATATAGGAGGTGAGGGTAGTGTAAGAGGAGTTTATGCGAAGGTTTGGGAAAATTTTGAAAAGGAGTTCAGAAGAAAAGGGGACAGCGAGAGTAAGAATAAAGCACAGAGAAGTGTGAGTAAAGAGGTCTAATACCATATATGAGAAGTGGACAGGATTGATTATTCTGGAGAGAGTGATCCCGCATTCTTTGTATCGATGGTAGGCAGCCTGATCTTCTGCCTCCCTGAATCGATGGTCCAGTGTGGCCCTCGAGGAGCTTCCAGAGGTCTGACGAACATGCTTTCCTCCAGCCATAGCAAGAAATCAGGAAGTAGATAAGAGATGAGAAGAAGATTGAAGTGAGAAAAATGGTTGGAATGCTCTGAATTTAAAGAAATGGCCACATCATCCAGGACGATCGTAGAATCATCCAGGATGATCTGGTTCAATAATTGTGTACAGGCTAATTAGTCAAAAAGACAGTCTTATCATCCGGGCCAATCAGACATCGGCCAGGATGATTAGACACAGACAATCATCCCGAGGAGTCAGGCCGGACAACCGTTGAAAAAGCATATCATCCAGGCTGATTAGGTGTATCATCCAGGACGATGCTCAATAATGAATTATATGGGCTTAATTTAAAATGTTTTAAATCATACGCCACGTGTATCGTCCAGGACGAACAGTGGATCGGCCAGGACAATTGTCCAAAAATTGATCATCTCGTGCAATTTTATGGATTTTAAATGTATTGACACATGGATCATCCAGAACGATCTAGTGTATCGGGTAGGATGATTTTCATAAAAGCATCAGCTAGGATGAAAATTTTATCGGCCAAGATGATCAAGATGATTGTAACAGAGTTCGATCAGATTGTCCAGGACGATGTTGGATCATCAAGGATGATGAATTTCAGTAAAGTCAGAAACCTCAAGCATAAGGATTTGAATAGAGATAGTCCAATCGTCTATAATGATAAAAATATCGGCCAGGATGATGTGATAAAATTTGAAAAACAAGGAAAAGATGGAAATGATCAGAGAGAGTCCACAAATAATAAAACCAATCTAAAAATGACAAAAAAAAAAGATAAAAATAAACAAAGATTTTTTTTTTTAAGTTTTTGCAAAGCGGCATATGATAAATTTCCCAAATAATTAAATTTTAAAGATTCAAAAAGATTCGAAAGATCAATGAGTTGACAATGTCAAAATTTGAAAATGTTAGAATATCCAATCCTGTTAACCCTAGCTCGGACTTCTTTCAGGGCACAAATCGCCTTTTGAAAATAAATTGCCTAACTCAGAATAAACAAATTGGGTAAAAAGAAGATCCGTTCAAAACTTGCTCCAAAGAAAAATAACTTATAGAATAATATACAAAAGCAATTTGTCTCAATCATGGTATTTGAAATCAAGCCTTTGAAAATATCAAGAAATCCATGAATTCTTCTAAAATTTTAAAAGTTTGAAAGATGGGTAAGCTTGTCTTATGTGGGCTCATTTTATGCCTCTTGTCAATTTGAATGGCACTCTTCGCGCATCTTTTAATTTTTGATACACTTTTATATATATAAATTTTTAATTTGGCGTCATCGCGCATCTTTTTATTTTTGGCATCATTGGCCTTTTTTTTTCTTGTTCTTGTAAGCTAGATCCCTTTTTCAACAACTCTTAAAATATAATTAGTTGTGAGTAGATCTTTCAGATATTAGAGAAGAAAAAACTCACTCTCTAATATAAGAAAGAATAGAACACAAAGCAAGCTTTAGCAACTATATGATAAGTGCAATAGCAAGATTTCATTTAACTTGAAAGATATATACGAGCTTTGAATATTATAAATATAAGGTAGATTACTGTAGCAAGATAAAAAGATCTTAATTTCAAAAACCAGTTATCAATTTGAGATAGACTTTTATTTAGAAAAGAAAAATTATACCACTAAAAAAGATCTTTATATTTAGTTCATCAAATTCATCAAGTAAAGCCATGTAATTTGAATTAATCATTGAATGATCTTTGAGAATAATTTCATGCCCTTTTTCTAAATTTAAAAGCTCCAATTTTAAACTAGCATGAGTTTTCTTAAGTTTTTTGTGTGATGTATGAATTTTCTCACAAATTTCAAACAGTTGATCATAGGTTGGTTTACATACATCTTCTTCATCACTTTGATCAAGATGATCTTCTGCCATTAAGCACAAGTTTGTTGTTTCTTCCTCAGGTTCAGTTTCAGATGAATCAGAAGCCGATTCTTCCCAGAACGCCTTTTGAATTCTCTGCTTGTCCTTCCTGAACTTAGGTTTCTCCTCACTCTTTTCTTTGCTAGAGTGATCCTGAAGTGTAGGACAATCAGCTCTGACATGTCCAGGCTTCCTGCATTCAAAATAAACAACATCAGAAGATCCTTTAGACTATTTGTTATCCTTACCTTTTCTCCAATTTTGATGATGCTTATGACTCTTCCTTAGAAAGTTTTTGAATTGCCTTGTGATTATGGCAATGTCAATGCTTTCAAACCTGGAAGACTCGGAATTCGTGTCATTGGCCTTCAATGCCACAGTTTTCTCCTTCCTTTTCTCACCTGCATCTAAATTTCTTTGATTCACTCCTTGCTCATAAGCAATGAGTGATCAAAGTAAGTTGTCAATCGAATAAGTATTCAAATCTTTAAATTCAGTAATGGCGGTGATTTTAGCATCGAAAGAGAAAGGTAAGCATCTAAAAATTTACTCCACTTTTTCATATTTTGAATGTTCTCTTCCTAAGGCGTGCAAAGAAGTTACAATATGGGTAAACCTTGTATACATATCAGAAATTGATTCAAAAGGTTTCATACGAAAAAGTTCGTAATCATGCAAGAGAATGTTCAAATGAGATTGCTTAAATTCATTGGTTCCTTCATAAATAATGCACAACCTATCCCAAATCTCTTTACCAGTAGAGCAAGTAAAAACACAAATGTAATCTTCAGACTTTAAAGCACAGAAAAAATAGTTTAAACACTTTGCATTAAGTTGAGCTAAATCTCTTTCATCAAAAGTCCATTTAGTAAAAGGCTCTTCAGTTTTAATTCCATTAAGTTCATGAGAAGGTGGAGAATATCATTCTTTAATAAGCATCCACATGCGATAATCAGTTGATTGTAAAAAAGTAGACATACGAGTTTTCCAAAAATCAAAAGGTAGATTGTCAAACAAGGGTGGTCAAATAATAGAATATCCTTCCGTTGCATTACGATTCCCAAAGTTAGCCATGGATCAAAGTTCAAAAAGTTTTCAAACTCAGTTTTTATGAAACCTGGCTCTGATACTACTTGAAAGTTCGTTAGGGATGTTAAGCCCTTATGAACTGGCCCAAGGCTAACCAAGAGGGTGGAGGGGGGGTGAATTGGTATTTTTAAAAAATCTTTTAACCAAAGCACAACAAAGCTCAAACCAAAATCACCACAGAAAATAAGTGTGAAAAAATTAAATATGGAAGCAGGAAAAAGAACACAAGGGTTTATAGTGGTTTGGTCAATTCGACCTACATCCACTTCCCGGAGGCGCCCTCCGAGTATTGCACTACCAAAGTGACTCTCCTTTTGCTCCCATAGCAAGGCGGAGAAGCCCTTACAAAAACCTACTTTTTGCCACCCCCGGCAAGGCAGAGAACCCAACTCCTTTTGCTTCCTCCTGAAGCAGGCAGAGAACCTTGATCGATCACTGAAGCTTACCTCTCCCAACCCTTCCAAGGATAAGAGACTCTAGTGGAAGAAGAAGTGGAATAATGCTTGGAGCAACCCTTGTGAATCTCCCTCACAAGCTCCCCCTCACAAGATCCTCTCTCTCTCCTCTCTCTCTCTCTCTCCTCTAGGCTTTCTCAGGTCAAGAAAGCAGCAAAAGATTGTTCAAAACATTGAACAATAGCTCTTAAATAGAAGAGCTTCAAAAAGTTCGTTAATTGCAAGTTGCCGACATTATCTTCCAGGGCGATCTGGGCAATTTAAGCCTAATCAGTCGGGATGATCTGGGATGAATAGAAGAAAAGTGTTCCTATCATCCAGGATGATTATAAATCATCTTGTACGATTAGTTTAAATCACATACCATCGGCCAGACAATCGCTCTGAAAAGAGTTCTAGATGATTCCAAAATAGCTTGATCGTCCGGGCTGATCTCACATCGTCCCGGACGATTAGTTCAAATTAGAGGAAAATCATCCTGGCCGATTTCCAAAAATAAAGAATGCCTAAATAGATCATGGCGGCTGATTCTTTCTTTTTAAGCCTATCGTCCTGGCATATACATGTATTGTCCAGACCGATCAGCTAGTGACGGCTGCCTTAACTAAGATGACTAATTAGGGTTTCTATTTTAAACCCTATCGTCCAGGACGATAATAATATTGTCTGGGACGATGTGAGTAAAAACAAAAATTCTAAGTCAGACAGAAAAAATCAATCAAGTGTGTGTGTAGGGTTACTTAGTATCAGAACACTTCAATGGTTACAATTGACTCAAGAAAGAGAAAAAGAAAAATACAGACTGTCTTAGACCTAGTCTACCCAATCTTGAGCTGGTTTTGCTTGCCGTCTGATCTTGTGGCCCTGAAATGTCAGTAGAAAGGAAGTTGTAGAGAAATAAGAGTATATGCTAATCATCAAAACATAATCTATGAAAACAGATTTGCAACATATTCTTTTTATTGACTTGATCACCCAAAGTCACAATCCCACCACTAAAACTATTATTACTAAAATTACATTTCATATATTCAATTTTAGATCTACTTAAATGAAAACACTCTAATGTTGAACTCCATAATTAAACTTTACCATCAACTCCCTCTCTAGTTTTATCAACAAGAATAATATCATATGTAAAAATATACACCAATGTACAACCTCTTGGAAATGTATAGCTAGAACATCCTTGACTAAAGAAAAAACATATGGGATTAGGGTTGATCCTTGATTTAATCCAACATAAATAGGAAAATACTTAGACAAACCACCTTGTGTCTGGACACAAGTAAGATCTCCTGCATACATATCCTTAATGACTTGAATGTAAGCATTATTAACCCCTTTCTTTTTTAGAACTCTCCATAGCACCTCTCTTCAAACTTTATCATATGCTTTCTTTAGATCAATAAATATCATATGTAGATCCTCCTTATTCTCTCTATACTTCTCCATCAAACCTCTTAATAAATGTATAGCTTCAAAAGTAGACCTACTTGACATGAATCCAAATTGATTTTGAGAAATGTTAGTATCACGTCGCAACCTATGCTCCATAACTCTCACCCATAGTCTTAAAGCTAAGCTTTGAAAAATCAAGATAAATTTTTTTCTTGATTTTCTTTAAGATATTTTGAGAGAGGTATGAGAGTTTTGCAAGAGTGATTAGAGAGGAGACATAGGAGAAAACTTAAGGAAATTTTTTTGGAGTATAAAAGTTTTTTTTTTGTAAGGTTCACTACAGTTATATTAGCTCAATCTATATTATTTAATCTTCTAAGTTATTAAAATGGCTCTTAGGGAAGAGCTCTAGAGACACTTTTTGTCAAGATGCTAGATCTTACAAGAGAAGCTAGGGTGTGGAGTCTTTTTAGGGAGAGAAGTGGTGTAAGGATTTCACCATTACTCTACAAAGGAGAGAGATTTCTTCATCTTGCTAGGAGTTGAAGGAGAAAGTGCTTCTGGAATTCCCAAGAAGAGGACATGGAGTGGATAAATGTCAAGTTGATCGAACCACTATAAATCTATTTTGCCTATTCTTGGTTTTGTTTTCTTTACATCTTGCAATTTTATTATTTGCTTAATTATGATATCATTATTATATATCTTATTTAAATCGAAGAAAATTATTTTTCCAATATAATTTATTCTTTATCTTAAAAAAGGGAAAGATAATATATTATTATTTTTGCTCTATTATTTTAGTCTTATTTTGAAGAAGAAAAAAATAGATGGTTTTCTTTAGAAAGGCTTTGACATAATTAGAAAATTTTAAAAGACATACCAATTAATCCCCTTGTTGGGTATGCTTACTTTAAATTAGTATCAAATTTGTATGTTTCTAGTTAAGCTTTAAGACCTTAAATAGATTCTGATGTGGCACACAACAAAAATAAAAACATGTCTGAGACCTTATGTGAATTTTAGGATTTTAGATGAATTAATTATGAATTAATTAAGGTTTGAGGTCAAATAATGGGGGTGATTATGGAAATTTTAAATGGTGCACCAAATTGGCACCATGTTTTTAGTAAGACTTGGGCCATGAGTTCATTTGACCTGAAGGCCCAACCTCATTAAATTAAGACCCAAATTGAATTTCCTAAGGTGGTTAACCAAACCACCAAATGTAATCACTAGGTTACCTTAGAAAAATCTTAAGTCACTACTCAGGGCAAGGGAGGGGTGCAATTAGTTGCTCTAAACTCCCTATCCTAAGCATAATCAACACACAAACAACCAAATCCTTTATCTCCTTGGATATATGTATGTGTTGATTTGAAATTAAGGGTCAAACCATGACCCTCAAGCTCAAATAAACCCAAAATAGCCCTTAATCAATTCAAACATGTGCGAGAAATTTTGTGCATGTCAGATTTATGCCAAAAATAGATCTCACAAAATTTGAAGCCATGGGGATACATAATTTAACCATAAATGCAAAACTCTATTATAGATTCCACTACTGGAATTAAGCTAAAAACATATAGAATTAAGGCTTGGATTATAAGGCTTTGATAGATCTCCTCAAGACCATTCCAGTGAGCCTAATATCACCTAAATCAGCAAAGTGTTTGAGGAGATATGAATTTTTTAAGTTTCCCTCAATTTCCTATAAAATTAAATAGAGATTTACAAACTCAGCAGACACTTTACTTGTAGATACCACCTAATTGGTCAGCCAATCTTTGTGGCTGACTGTGTAAATGTGGCATTAAATATAGCCGTTGGATTAAGAATTGGATAGCTATGATTAAATAGGCTATGAAACCACGTGATATAATCTGAATCGTTGATTGAAATTAATGGTTAAGATTACGTTATTAACCTCCTGCATGGACCAAAAGTTATAAACCTTATCCGTTATGATCTGAGGGATCCCACCGGTGAATTCCTTTCAAATTTCACAGGGAGGATCAAGACGGAGAAAGCTTTTAATTCAATGGTGGAAATCCTTTGGATTGGAAGTTTTTTTCACACTTAATCTGACTACCTAACTAGGGAGCTCAGGAATGGATTCTCACAATGTAAACAACCCCAATGAATTGGTTTTTTAATTGAGAAGCTTCAAGGAGGGATGGTGAACACTTCTCCTTCAAGCACCAAAGCTAGAAGATTGTTAGAGGTAGGACTTTGAGCGGGATGTGGACGGGTTTCACCAAAATGAACTCAAAATGATGGCCGAAGAGGGCTAAAAGGCTGAGGGAATGGAGAGGAACACTCAAGAGGCTCTAAAGATTGATTTTGAAATGTTAGAAGTGAATGGGGATGTTTGAGTAGAGGTTAAAAGTTTGTGAAGGTTTGTGTAACCTTAAAGTACTAGCCCGAGCCTCACCAAGAGGGCGGGGGGGGAGGGGGAATTGGTAATTTTAAGAGATATCCTTAACTCCAAAATAATGATGATAATATTTTTGAAAAGTTTTTGAAATTTAAAATACCAAATTTCAATTAATAGCAGAAGCGAACGAGTTTATCAAAAATATTTATTTAACTATAATTATATCTTTATTTATAAAACTAACGAATAATCACTAATTTTCCCAAGCAGTTATAACTAAAATAAAATACGAGAAAAATAAAAGTACAAAAAGAAAAAAAAAACATATTAGAGATTTTTATAATGATTCAGTCAACCTTGACATGCGTCCACTCCCCAGAGTCCTCTGCTCCGGGTATTTCACTAATCACTAAGTGACTTTACTTTTACTCACACAATAAGATAGAGAAGTCCTTACAGACTCACTTTCACCAAACCTGATACGGTAGAGTGCCAGACTCTATATCACCCTCTTGGTGATGGAAGAAAACCTTGACTCTTTTTTCTCCCTCCTAGAGAAGGCAGAGAACCTCAGCATTTTTTCTCCCTCCTGGAGAAGACAGAGTACCTTAAGGACCTAGAAGCCTCTCTCTCAAGAGATCTTCCAAATAGTCACCAAGGCCATAGGAGGAGCAAGGGTGTAGCTAGCTTGGAGCAATCATGTGATCCTCTCACACTCCTCCCTTACACTCAAGTTCACCTTGTCCTTCCTCTAAAACATTGGATTTCTCAAAAGCTTCTCTCTCAGAGTACATGCAATAGTCATACAATCCTCTCTCTCACACACACATCCATGAAACCCATAAAGATCTTCTCCCTTTCTCACAAACCCCATCCTTTCTCTCTTTATATCAATGCTCTCTCTTCAAGCTTTCTTCAGAAGAAATCAAATCAATGATTGCTAAAAATGCTATTTTAAAGTCTTATGAGAAAACTTAAATAGATGTCTTAGAAAAACCCTAAAAATTTAATTCATCCATTAAAGATCATATAGTACAATCATAGGATCGTCTTGTACGATGTGTAGAATTTAACCAGTTATTATTATATAATCATCTATACAAATATCCAACCATATAGTACGATCAATTCAATTTTTCTTATTAGTGTTGTATGATCATTAATATGAATGACCAATTGTATAATATGAGTAGTTCAACCGAAATGCAGTTCGTTCAGGATGAATCATGGTATGACCAAATATCATCTCTATTATTCATATAATATAATCCATTTTATACAGTACGATCAAAATATTAAAATTAATTAGATTCAATTGAATAATCTAATTATTAAATTAGGTAATATTTTAAACATCATACATTATTATTTTGTTCGTATAGTATGAATAGAACAACTTTTAAAATTCAACTTTTTTCCTAATTTATGAACAATAGAGTTTCTAATTATAATAGATCATCTAATATGATGTGGTATTTATATTATATAAATAGTTATATTTTAAACTTATTAAAAAATAAAATATTTTAATTAATTTATGTAACACTAGATTGTACAATACAATCCATTTCATACAATATGATGTACAAAAAATTAAAATATTTAAAATTATTTTTACTCCCCTTATATGTATGTGTACGATCACCACACTAGTATACACCCTCATAAGGCTTGACTCAAGAAATAAAAATTAATTAAATAAAAGTTAAAGACTCTTTCAACATAACCTATTTTATCTTATCTTGAGCCCTGAATATTCAAATAATGGTGCATATTATACCTGAAATGTTAGTTACACACAAACAAATATGTATGATAAATCTTAAGAGAAATAAAGAGGTAATAAATAATTTTTTTTATTATCAAAATCATAAAGTTGAGAAACCTGAGTTTTAATAGAGGTGCCCTTTTCAAATGGTGGTCATGGGTTTGGATGGCTATGATTGCTTGGGAGAGCCACTAGATGGTTGCCAATTGGAAGGGGACATGTCTCAAAGGTCTCGTGAGCTCAAGCCCAATATACCCAGTGAATACAAGGCTTTGGAGGAGGCCAAAGAAGGGGGGGGGGGGGGGGGGGGGATGCTGGAGCTTCAATCTGATTGCTTCGGCCACTGCAGGCCAGTAGTTGTGTCAGGTTTAGGTGGAAAGGTTGTTGGGAGTCTAGTGAGCTCAACTAAAAGGTCAATTAGGCATAAGGGAGTCTGGATAGATAGGAAGGATCGGGTTGACCCAAAACTCTATGGTTTGGGTCCATATGGGTGCAACCTGAGTTGAGTTAGGTCATGGTATTAGTAGGGAAGATGCATTAGGTCAAGGAGAACCCAATATAAATGTCAATTGCGTTTTGTCTTGTCTGTGGGGGAACATTGCTAAGGTTAAAGTGGTTTTGACCACTTTGGGCTACCATAAAGGTTTACCCAAGTTAACCTAAGCTTTAGGGTGACTAGAGTAGGGGTGTTGGATCGAGGGCAAGTCAATGGGAGTGTTGAATTGGGTTGGTGGGACCTGGGTTGGGAAATGGCTCAACCTGAAAGTTCGTTAGGGATGTTAAGCCCTATAGAACTGGCCCAAGCTAACCAAGAGGGGGGGGGTGAATTGGTATTTTAAAAATTTCTTTTCACAAAGAATAAAAATCACAAAAACCAAAATCACACCACAAAAATAAATGTGGAAATAAAAGTGCGGAAGCAAAAAAACAAGAACACAAAAATTTATAGTGGTTCGGTCAACTCGACCTACGTCCACTCCCCAGAGGCGCCCTCCGAGTATTGCACTACAAACGTGACTCTCCTTTAGCCCCCACAGCTAGGCGGAGAAGCCTTTACAAACCACTTCCTTTTTGCCACCCCGGCAAGGCAGAGAACCTACCTCCTTTTGCTTCCTCCTGAAGCTGGCAGAGAACCACAACCAAAAGCTAACTCCTTATCTCTACCGACCCTTCCATGGATGAGAAACTCTAGACGAAGAACAAGCAGAGCGATCCTTGAAGCAACCCTTGTGAATCCCCTCACAAGCTCCCCCTCATAAGATCCTCTCTCTCCCTCTCTCTATTTCTCTCCTCAAGGCCTTCTCAGGTCAAGGAAGCAGCCAAAGGTCATCCAAAATGTTGAACAAGAGTTCTTAAATAGAAGATCTTCAAAGGAGCTCATTAATTACAAGTTGCCGACAATATCGTCCAGGCTGATATGGACATCGGCCTGGCTGATCAGTACAAATCTCAGAAGATCGGCCAGAGCATCGCCCTGAATGCAAACTGGATGATTTAAAATTGGCTTGATTGTTCAGGCCAATCTTACGATCATCCCGGCCGATTAGTTCAAATTAGAGGTAAATCGTTCAGAGCATTGCCCTGAATACGAGCTGGCCGATATTTATCGTCCTGAAGTAACTTAAGGTTTTTGAATGGATCGTCCTGGCCGATCCTGCGATCATCCAGGATAATATGATCGTATCAATCATCCTTAATTACTCCCTTGATTTCCTGATTAATTAAGGCATAATTTGAGAATTTTGTCCAGGCCGATTAAAGATCGTCCTGGCCGATAATTTAAAAATATAGTATACCTTAATTGTCTATGGCGGCAACTTCTTTCTGTTTTGAGCTTATCGTCCTGGCCGATACATGTATCGTCCAGAATGATATGTTAATGACAGCTGCCTTAATTAAGAATCCTTATTTAGACTTTCTGTTTTAAGCTTGATCGTCCAGAACGATGTAAATATCATCCTGACCGATATGAGTAAAAACAGAAATTCTAAGTCTCTCAAGTGTGTGTATGTATGGTTACTTAGCATCAGTCTCTTTGACCATTACAAGTAGACTCAAGAAGTGAAAAACAAAAGTACAGACTGACTCAACCCTAAATCTACGCAATCCTGAACTGGCTTCGTCTGTTCGTCCGATCTTCGATTCCTTAAAAGTTAGAAGAAATAAGTAGTCTAAGAGAATCAATAGTGTTTATCAATCATCAAAACACAAATCATGAAAATAGGTTTGCAACAATCTCCCCCTTTTTGATGATGACAAAACACTACGAAAACAATTAGCAGTAAAGGTTCAGGATTGATAAAAAGGACATCATAAACTTCTCCCCCTTTTGACATATCAAAAAGGAGGGAACACAAAAGAACAATAACAAATCACAATTTTTTTAAACAATGCATGAAAATGATATAGTATTCCATGTGATTGATTTAAAAACTTGTGAGTTAATGAGTTAACAATCTCATCAATCCATAGAATAGTAGAATATCCGATCATGGTTACCCTTAGCTCAGACGTTTTCTTAGGGTAGAATCATCTTTTGAAATCAATGACCTAACTCAAAGAATTAATTGGATATGAAAAAAAAAAAAGAATCCATCCATCACTTGGCTTAAGAAAAAACTATCTTTATAAAATAATGAACCAAAGTAAATTTGTCACAATCGCAAAACAATCGAAATCAAGCCTTTGAGAACCAAAACTTCTAAGTTCTAAAAGATTTAAAAAGATAGAATAGCTTGCTTTTGAGTGGGCTCATTTTATGCCTCTTGTCAGTTTGAGTGGCGCTTTGCGCATCTTTTTTATTTTCGATACGCTTTTTTGTATATTTTTCAATTTTGGCGTCTTTGCACTTCTTTTGTTGGCATCATTGGCCTTTTTTTTGCAAGCTATATTCTCTTTTATAACCTCTTAAAAAATCTTAGTTGTGAATATATCTTCTCAGATATTAGAGAATAGGAGCTCTCTCTCTAACATAAGGAAGAATTACCACAAGCAGAATTAATAATTAAAGACAAGAGTAACGAGGGATCTTGATGTGACAAAGTGACTTTAAACATTATAAATACAAGATAGATTTGCTTAAGCAAGCTTAAGAAAAGATCTCAATTTCATAAACATTCTTTAATTTAAGATAGATTTTTTATTAGAAAAAAAAAAACTATGCCACTAAAAATAGGTTAGAGAAAGAGACACAATCACGAAATATTTTTACCATCTAGGAGATTAGGAGATGAAAACCACATTGACTACAAATTTTCAAAAGCAAGGACGTGAAATATAATATCATTTCAGCGATGATTTTGAATACTAAGAAAAAGAAAAAAAAACACACTAAAAACTAATAAAAATTAAAAGCAAAAGCATGTAACTAAAAGATCAAGTTTCATGCTTTTATGTCAATCACATCCAATCTGGTCCTTAAAGAACTGAAAGTGTCGAAGGACAGTGGTTTAGTAAAGATGTCAGCCAATTGATTCTCAGTTGTCACATGGTGTAACTCAATGTTTCCCTTAGTCACATGATCTCTAATGAAGTGATGCTTAATGTCAATGTGCTTAGTCCTTGAATGTTGGATAGGATTCTTAGAGATGCATTATGGCACTAGTGTTGTCACAAAAGATTGAGATGGTGCCTACAAGTAATCCTAAATCCAATACCTATTGTTTCAACCAAAGGACTTGGGCCACACAACTTCCAATAGCGATGGACTCAACTTCAGCAGTAGAAAGAGCAACAGAGTTTTGCTTTCTACTAGACCAAGAAACCAATGACTGTCTAATGAATTGACATGTTCCTGAAGTGCTCTTCTTATCCACCTTGCATCCTGCAAAATCAGAGTTAGAAAATCCAATAATCTCAAAAGAAGTGATGTGTCTAGGGTACCAAATTCCTAAGCCTTGTTTCCCCAAAAGGTATCTAAAAAATCTCTTAACAGCAGTCAAGTGGGACTCCTTTGGGTCAGCTTGAAATCTAGCACAAAGGCAAACACTAAACATGATATCAGGTCGGCTCACAGTCAAGTAAAGTAAAGATCCAATCATGCCTCTGTACTTTTTCTAATCAACAGACTTACCACTTGGGTCCTTATCTAATGGAGCACTAAAAGTCATGGGAGTGTTAATTGGCTTAGCTTTATCCATCTCATATTTCTTCAAAATGTCCTTTATGTATTTTATTTGATTTAGAAAAGTTTCATCCTCCAATTGTTTTATGCTAAACCCCAAAAAGTAGGACAACTCTCCCATCAAACTCATCTCAAACTCTCTACTCATTGTTTTAAAAAAATTATCACACAATTTCTTATTAGAAAATCCAAAGAGTATATCATCCATATAAATCTGAACAATGAGTAAATCATCTCCAACTCTCCTAAGAAAAAGGGTGGTGTCTACGTTCCCCTTGACAAACTCCCTCTCTAGTAAGAATGTGCTAAGCCTCTCATACCAAGCTCTTGGTGCCTGCTTTAAACCATACAAAGCCTTTTTTAATTTAAAAATATGATTTGAAAATTGGGAGCTCTCAAAACTTGGAGGTTGTTCTACAAAAACATCTTCTTTTTTTCCTGATTTAAAAAGGCACTCTTGACATCCATTTGAAAAAATTTAAATCCTTTATAACAGGCAAAGGCTAATAGCACTCTAATGGCTTCCAATCTAGCTACAGGGGCAAAGGTCTCCTCAAAGTCTATCCCTTCTATTTGATTGAACCCCTTAGCCACCAATCTTGCTTTATTCCTCACCACCACTCCTGAATCATTCACTTTGTTCTTAAAGACCCACTTTGTTCCAACTACACTTTATCCCTTAGGTCTTTCTACAAGCTCTCAAACATCATTCCCAACAAATTGATTCAATTCTTCTTGCATTGCTAAAATCCAAAACTCATCAGTAAGGGCTTGGTTAATGGTGGTGGGTTCAGTCATAAAGAAAAAGGCAGAGTGGTTCACCTCCTTCCTAAGTCCATGTCTAGTCTTAACTCCACTAGAAGGGTCTCCTAAGATCAAATCCTTGGGGTGACTTGTAGAGTATCTCCAATCTCTAGGTAAAGTGTGTGAAGGTTCACCTCTTTCATTAAAATTTTCTACTCCTTAGGTGACTTCTCCTACTCCTTCATTACTTTGTTGCTCTCTCCCCTTCCCCAAATTTTCTACTCCACTTGTAATTTCTCCAACATCATCATCTTCTACTCCATGTTTCTTAGGATCAGACTCATCAAAAACTACATGGGTTGTCTCTTCCACCATCAAAGTTCTCTTATTAAACACCCTAAAAGACTTCCCAACACTAGAATATCCCAATAATACTCCTTCATCAGATTTAGGATCAAATTATCCAAAGTGAGACTTCCCATTATTGTGAATGAAAACCTTACAACCAAAGACATGAAGGTGGGAAAGATTTGGTGTCTTACCTTTAAGGATCTCATAGGGTGTCTTCTCTAATTTGGCTCTAACATTCACCCTATTCAACACATAACAAGCTATGTTAACCGCTTCAGCCCAAAAGTATTTTGAAAGTGAATACTCAGCAAGCATGGCTCTAGCGGCTTCCACCAAGGTCTGGTTCTTCCTTTCAGCTACCCCATTCTGCTGAGGGGTCCTAGGAGCTGAAAAACTGTGGCTAATCCCCTTGTCCTCACAAAAATCTCCTAAATCTTTCATTTTCAAACTCTCCCCCATGATCACTATGGATGGTCAAAATCTCACAACCTAGCTTTTTCTAAATCCAAGTAGAAAAAGTTTTAAACTCCTCAAAAGACTCATTTTTATGTGAAAGAAATCTAGTCCAAGTGAACCTCGAGTAGTCATCAACAATCACAAAACCATAGACTTTTCCTCCCATGCTGGTAGTGCTAATGGGTCCAAACAAATCCATGTGAAGGACTTATAAAGGTCTAGAGCTGCTAATGTCCTTAATGGGGTGAAAAGTTGAGTGGACTTGCTTTCCTAGTTGACAGGCATCACAAAGGTGGTCTTTTGAAAACTTAAGTTTGGGGACACCTCTAACTAAGTCCTTTTGGGTCACTTTCCTAAGGATTTTCATACTTGCATGACAAAGTCTCCTATACCACAACCAAGAATCATCAATCATAGTTTTTAAGCAAAAAGAAGCAGCACATTCAATATTATTTAAATCAAGCATGTAGACGTTGTTGATCCTCTTTCCCTGCAAAATAGTGTTGTTACTTAAACTTACAATGCATGAATTTGCAAAGAATATCACGATGAAGCCTTTGTCACATAATTTACTGATGCTGAGCAAGTTGTGCTTCAATCCATCTACAAGCAAAACATTTTCAATCATAAGGTTCTTGGAATTACCAATTATACCTGCGCCAACCACCTTCTTGGTGGTGTTGTCTCTAAGAGTAACCTTGCCTCCAGTCCTGGACTCTAGTACAACAAACTTGCTGGCATCACCAGTCATATGTCGAGAGCATCCACTGTCCAGGTACCACATACTCTCACGAGGCCTTTTGTGAGAGCCCTCCTGCAAAATTACCAAATGTTAGATTTAGGAACCCAACCAGGTTTGGGTTCCTTCTTATGAAGAGAAGAATGCAATGTATGTGTGGTATGCTGTGGATTATGCACCTTAGGTCTCCACACCCAATGTGTACTATGGTGAATCGTGCAAGTGTGTGAGATGTGTCCTAGCATGGCACATGAAAAACACTAACTCCAGGAAAGGGATTTCTTAAGTGGTTTGAGTTATAATGCCTCTTCCTAGGTGTTGGCAATTGATCACAAGTAGGTGTCATCCTAGTTTTCTTACATGCTTTTAATTCATTTTGAATCTTCAAAGTTATGCTTTTTAAGACTTCATTTTCAATCCTCAATTTTTTCTCTTTCTCCTTGAACTTCTTAAAATCAGATTCAAGTGTTATGTGTGAGACTTTTAATGCATCATGCTTTTCAACTAATTCACAATGATTTTTATTTA
Organism: Dendrobium huoshanense; assembly: GCA_016618105.1. Taxonomy (NCBI): domain Eukaryota; kingdom Viridiplantae; phylum Streptophyta; class Magnoliopsida; order Asparagales; family Orchidaceae; genus Dendrobium; species Dendrobium huoshanense. Next base: position 41,681,363 of record CM028347.1, read on the forward strand.
ACTCATCAAATTCATCAAGTAAAGTCATATGATTTGAATCAATCGTTTGATGGTCTTTAATCAAAATTTCATGCTAGATTTAAAAATTATAATTTCAAGCTAGTATGGGTTTTCTTTAATTTCCTATATGATGCATGAATTTTTTTTGAAACTTCAAGAAGTTGATCGTAGGAAAGTTCACATACCTCTTCTTGATTAGGATTGATGTCTGCCATCAAACACAATTTTGATGTCTCATCTTCTGGTTCTGTCTCTGATGAATTTGATGCTGAATCCACCCAAAATGCTCTTTGTACTCTCATCTTGTCCTTCATTAGCTTAGGTTTCTCCTCACCATTTTCTTTTCTTGAGTGGTCTTTAAGTGTAGGGCAGTCAGTTTTCACTTGTCCTGGTTTCCTGCAATTATAGCAAACAACATCAGAAGATTCTTTAACATGTTTATGATCCTTACCTTTTCTCCAATTTTGATGACGCTTTTGTTTCTTCCTTAGAAAGCTTTTGAATTGCCTTGTGATGAAGGCAACTTCATCGCTTTCAGACCCGGAAGATTCAGAATCCGATTTGTGCGCCTTTAATGCAACTATTTTCTCCTTCTTCTTCTCACCTGCATCAAGATTTCTTTGATTCACCCCTTGCTCGTAAGCAATGAGTGAGCCAAGTAAGTTATCAATAGAATAAGTGTTCAAATCCTTAGATTCAGTGATTGTAGAATTTTATCATCATATGACAAAGGCAAACATCTCAAAATCTTGTTAACTTTTTCATAGTTTGAAAGTTCTTTTCCTAGTGCATGCAGTGAAGTAACTATCTGAGTAAACCTTTTGTACATGTTAGAAATCGATTCATGAGGTTTCATATGAAAAAGTTCGTAGTCATGCAAGAGAATGTTCAAACGGGATTGTTTAACCTCATTTGTACCTTCATAGGTGATGCACAATTTATCCCAAATCTCTTTACTAGTTTTGTAAGTGGAGACACGCATGTAATCCTCAGATTTTTAAGAATAGAAAAAGCAGTTCAAACATTTTGCATTCAATTGAGCTAAATCTCGTTCATCGAAAGTCCATTCAGTAAAAGCAACTTCAGTTTTAACACCATTAATTTCACGAGAAGGTGGAGAATAACCTTCTTTGATAAGCATCCACATGCGATAATCAGTAGATTATAAAAACGTTGACATGCAGGTTTTTCAAAAATCAAAAGGTAGGTTATCAAACAGGGGAGGTCGGGTAATAGAATACCCTTCCGTAGTGTTACGATTCCCAAGGTTAGCCATGGATCAAATTCAAAAAGTTTTCAAACTTAAATTTTTGAATCCCGTTCTGATACCACTTGAAAGTTCGTTAGGGATGTTAAGCCCTATAGAACTGGCCCAAGCTAACCAAGAGGGGGGGGGTGAATTGGTATTTTAAAAATTTCTTTTCACAAAGAATAAAAATCACATAAACCAAAATCACGCCACAAAAATAAATGCGAAAATAAAAGTGCAGAAGCAAGAAAATAAGAACACATAAATTTATAGTGGTTCAGTCAACTCGACCTACGTCCACTCCCCGGAGGCGCCCTCCGAGTATTGCACTACAAACGTGACTCTCCTTTAGCCCCCATAGCTAGGTGGAGAAGCCTTTACAAAGTACTTCCTTTTTTCCACCCCGACAAGGTAGAGAACCTACCTCCTTTTGCTTCCTCCTGAAGCTAACAAAGAACGACAATCAAAAGCTAACTCCTTACCTCTACCGACCCTTCCACGGACGAGAAACTCTAGGTAAAGAATAAGTAGAGCGATCCTTGAAGCAACCGTTGTGAATCCCCTCACAAGCTCCCCCTCATAAGATCCTCTCTCTCTCCCTCTCTCTCTTTCTCTCTTTAAGGCTTTCTCAGGTCAAGGCAGCAACCAAAAGTCATCCAAAATGTTGAATAAGAGTTCTTAAATAGAAGAGCTTCAAAGGAGCTCATTAATTGCAAGTTGCCGACAATATCGTCCAGGCCGATATGGACATCGGCCTGGCCGATCAGTACAAATCTCAGAAGATCGGCCAGAGCATTGCCCTGAATGCAAACTGGATGATTTAAAATTGGCTTGATCGTCCAGGCCGATCTTACAATCGTCTAGACCGATTAGTTCAAATTAGAGATAAATCGTCCAGAGCATCTCCCTGAATACGAGCTGACCGATATTTATCGTCCTGAAGTTACTTAAGGTTTTTGAATGGATCATCCTGGCCGATCCTGCGATCGTCCAGGACGATATGATCGTATCAATCATCCTTAATTACTCCCTTGATTTCTTGATTAATTAAGATATAATTTGAGAATTTCATCCATGCCGATCAATGATTGTCCTGGCTGATAATTTAAAAATACAGTATACCTTAATTGTCTATGGAGGAAACTTCTTTCTATTTTGAGCTTATCGTCCTGGCCGATACACGTATCATCCAGGCCGATATGTTAATGACGGGTGCCTTAATTAAGAATCCTTATTAAGACTTTATGTTTTAAGCCTGATCGTCCAGGACGATGTAAATATTGTCCTGGACGATATGAGTAAAAACATAAATTCTAAGTCTCTCAAGTATGTGTGTGTACAATTACTTAGCATCAGTCTCTTTGACCATTACAAGTAGACTCAAGAAGTGAAAAATAAAAGTACAGACTGACTCAACCCTCAACCTACGCAATCCTGAACTAGCTTTGTCTGTTCGTCCGATCTTCGAATCCTGAAAAGTTAGAAGAAATAAGTAGTCCAAGAGAATCAATAGTGTTTGTCAATCATCAAAACACAGGTCATGAAAATAGGTTTTCAACACAACCAATAATGGCTTTGACCACTTTGGGTAACCCAGTTTCTAACCTGAGTTGATCTAAGAGTTGGGTCAACTAGGGTATGTGTATTAGGTTAAGGGGGGCCTAATTCCACCATTTATTTGATTTGGTTTAGATTATGGGAAGACTTGGCTTATAGGAGACCCTCTTTGGACACTTGGGTCAAGCTAAATGGATAAACCAAGTAAAGGGCTTCCTTAGAGACCTCATGGGTCACCCCATGGGTTTGAATGGGTTTAGGGAAGCCTTCTTCAAGAGGTTTGAAAGGGGTAGAAGTGTATGGGAGGTTAGGTCAAACTTGGTTGATGTGGTCAACCAAGTTGACCTAGGGTCAAGGGTTAAGTCCATTTAGTTCAAATTGATCATATGAATTCAATGGAAGTGGTTTCAAGTCAAGAGGAGTTCATTTGGTTTGAAATGACTATTTGAATCCTTAAAGGGCATTTTGGTCAATCAAGGTTGACTTGGTCAACTAGGTCAAACCAAAGGTTGGGTTTGAGTCCAAAGTGCTCCTAATGATGTTTAAGATATATTGGAAAATTTTTTGAGGTTTGATATGGTTAGCCCATGTTGAACTTTAGGGAAAATACCAAAAATCCCCTTAAAGGGTATTTTGGTCATTTTTTTCTCTCATCAACTATGGGTCAAGCTAGGTAAAACAAAGTGTGGATTACTGATCAAAAATTCATAACAGAGGTCATGGATGTGGTTAGAGGCTTTTGAGACAATCCCAACATCAAATTCCAATATATGGCATGTATAGTGGCATAGGCTATAAATATTTGAAGGTTTTATAGCCTTTGGAAATCAATTTAGTTTCTTGGGTTAGGAGCCTTAGATTGAGCTCAAACTTGGTGGGTTGAACTTATATACATGTATAAAAAATATGAAATTGGTAATCATGATTCAAAGGTCAATTTACTAGGCTTAAAGGGGACAACAAAATTACCCAGAAAGGGTTTCAAGACCTAAAGCCCCTAACCATGGGATTTAGTTTGGAATCCTGATTTGTATTGAATTTTGGACTTGAATGGTTGATTTTGAAGTATCCACATCAATGAAAATCAAATAAATGATTGAGATGGATTGGATATGATTTGAAGGTTGATTGAAGGTTGGACTGGAGTTTAGAATCCGAAGATTAGAATTAAGATTGAATTGAAAGTGGAATTGAATTTGATTAGGATTAGATTAGATTTTTACTGGGGCCTATACGATTGACAAGTCAACACCTTCTAATCAATAGGTTACTAAAAAGAAACCCAAGTAGGACCCAGTTACCTCATAATGAAATTTGGTCATCATATTTTTTTTAAAGAAACCCACACAGGGCCTACTCATTGATTAAATAAAGGATTACAAGATCCTTAAAAGGGAACTCGAGCTCACTACTCCACAAATGAGCTATAAGAAAATCCTATGAGCTCAAGTTCCCTCATAATCAAAATTACAAAATTACCTAGGAACATTTTATGAGGGTGGAAAGCAGCCAACACCCAAAAAACATGGAGAGATTCTTTGATAGTCAGTAAGTATAATCTCTCAACCAAAAAACTAAGGAACCTGCAAAAAATACTAGAAGGAACCTGCAAAATAAAAGGTTAACACAAGAGAAAATACAGAAGCAAAAATATAAACTGCAAGGATAAATAAGATCATTAGATTTCATAATAATGACATCATTAACCCCACAATGCAGACAACCAGAATAAGAGCCAATGTCCAAAAGAGAAGAAGTCACATATAAGTAAACAACAGCCGAGGGAGTCAATTTCATATACGTCGAGGTCTAGCCAAATTTGAAATGATAGGTAATGTTAAGAAGTAACCCCATATTCAACATGATTTAGAGTCCGATAGAAATATAGATAGTCTTAGTCAGAACCACCATAAAACTAGAAGAAAAGCAACCAATAAGCATCAGATAATCATGCGAATAAACCAAAATGATCTATCAAGTAGAAAATTTTGATTATAAACACTAATCTAAAAACTTCTACATGGATCAATAAAACTAAAATGATAAATATAAACCCAAGAATAGAAGTAAACGAGTAAATAATTAGTAAATAAATCATTAGGATAAACACAATAACACCTCATCCAATAGCTACAAAACAAGAACTCATCACAACACCCAAAATAATAATTTTGGAAATCAAGAAGTCGATTCTGGCTCAAGTGCAAAGAATCCAAGAAAACATGAACCCGAAAGCCCACATGACACTTAATTCTCAAGCAAGACTTAATAATCCAAAGCAAATTAACACACCACCAATAGCAAGCATTGACGCTAAAGCATAGCTACACCAATCAATCTCTAGCACAATCGTTGAACAAAGAGAGCCCATACTAATAAAAAAGAAATACCCAACCAATTATGTATAAGTTGTCCAAAAGTAAAATCCAACCCACTATATCAGCCCTAGATAACTGTTGAGAATGCCATATCTTATGAGAATAAAGCTGAAGCATGTCAACCTTCACAATTTGCCAACTCACTCTATCACCCAAAGTAACAAGAAAAGAGCAAAAAATGAGCCAAGGTCAAGATTCCCTATGAATATAATCATAGCAAAAAAAAAACAGAACAAACATAATGAATCTCTAGAAGTAGAAGATAACCACCAAAGTAACATAGCCAAACTGAAACATGCAATAACCAAACAACACAACCAATAAAGCTAAATTTTGAACCAACAAAATTAAAAGGAAGATCTAACATAAGGAAGACCAATCTTGTCTAATATGACGATGCCTTTAACATATGAAGGAAACTGGATATATGAATAATTAGTAAGAAATTTGAGATTAGAACCATGATTAGCAAGCCAATCAACACAATAATTTCCTTCTCTATGAATGTGAGTCAACTTGACATTGAAAAAGATAAATAGTTGCTTAATTTTGCTAATCAAATAAAATAATTCAAAATTACAAATCTAATCCTCACTCTCTTTGAGGTAAAAAAGCATGTGTAAAGAAACAACTTGATCCAAATGTTGTTGAGTCTAGTAATTAGGATGTTAAGCCTAAGTGAATGTCCCAAGGCTACCAAGAGGGGGGGGGGGTGAATTGGTAGTTTAAAAATTTTAAGTCCCCTTTTGAAAATTATTGAACCGAAATAAAAATTTCTTTTTAATTTTGTAGAAAAATATTTTTCAACCACAGAGTTTTTAAAACTAAAATTTAAAGTGCGGAAACGTAAAAATAGTAAAGTAAATGACACCAGATTTATAGTGGTTTGGTCTAAAACCAGACCTACATCCACTCCCAGAGGCACCCTCTGAGTATTGCACTAATACCAATAGTGACTCTCCTTTTGCACCCATAGCAAGGCGGAGAAGCCATTACAACACACTCTTTTCACCACTCCCCGGTGCGGTAGAGAACCGTACGTCCTTTTACACTATCCCCAGTGTTGGCAGAGAACCGTCTTCCTTTCACACTCTCCTAGTGTGGGCAGAGAACCCTTCAGCTGTTTACACTCTCCAAGTGTAGGCAAAGAACCCTTCGGCTGTTCACACTCTCCAAGTGCAGGCAGAGAACCCTTCGGCTGTTCACACTCTCCAAGTGTAGGCAGAGAACCCTTCGGTTGTTCACACTCTCCAAGTGTCGGCAGAGAACCAGATCTCCTTGACAGATCTTCTCACAAGAATCTAGAAGGAAGAAGGAAAAGAGTGAAGTAATCCTAATTCACAAGTAGAGACTCTTACCTTTGAAATCCAAGTGAAGCCTTCTTGCTCCAGTGGTAGGAATCCTCCCTTGAATGCTCTCTTCCACTCTCTCCTTGGCTATTCTCTCAAGAGGCACGAAGATCAAATGACAAAAAGATTGGGTGGCAGTCTAATTTGGACTATTTATATAAAAGACAAGAAAAACTGCCCAAAAACTGCAAGTTTTCAATTATGTCCTGGATGATTTTACTTAAATGATCTGAAACGACCTTATTTGAATATGTGTATGAAATGTCTTCATACAGCTGATCGTCCTGTACGAATTAGGTTCGTCCAGTATGAACGGTTATTACAAGGTTAGTTCTAGAAACTGTTGAAAACTGTTCTAAGTCGGTTAATCGTTTGGACGAGAATATGTTCGTCTGGACGAAATTTTTACAGAGAACCGATCATCTTGAACGATTCTTGACTTCGTCTGGACGAAAATTTTCCAAAGGACCAATCACCACGGACGATAATTTATTTTCGTCTGGACGAAAATTTTCCAGAGACCAGATCGTCCTGGATGATTTTTAATTTTGTCTGGATGAAATCTTTCCAGAAGACCAGTCGCCACGGACGATAATTTAAATTCGTATGGACGAAAATTTTACAGTGAACCAATCGAACTGGACGATAATTAATTTTGTCCTGGACGAATAGGACTTAGAAAAAATTTTCGAGCAAGTTCCTATTTGTTGCATGTGCTCTATAGGAGATAACTGTCTGATCGTCCAAGACGAACTGATATCATCCCGTACAATCAGTATAAATTTTATATAATCTCCTTATGTGTGTCTGTATGTTTTTATTCACTCAAAATACAATCACTCCCTTTCAATTTGATTTCTAAGAAAAGTGCAAGCTTCAAATTTTACAAAGTATCTCATACTGAATTTAATTTGAAGTCTTCGTAGTATGGAGTTCATTTTTTCCTGAAATGTTAGTACACACAAGAGCAAATACAAATCTTCTAAAATTGTTAGGAGATAACAACACATTTGAACAATAATGTTTGGAATCATCAAAACTACATAAGTTGCAAAAATGTAAAGCATTCAAATAGCAACTATTTTAATAATCTCCCCCTTTTTGATGATGGCAAAACAATTATTATTTGTATGGTTTCAATTTAAACAAATCTCCTATCTCCTAAAACTCCCCCTGAATTGATGAATACATAAAAATAAGGAGGCATTTTGAAGCAAAGAACAATATTTTTGTTTTTCAAAAATTTTTAACATAAACAATCACAAAGTCAAACACACAAAAGCAAAATGCAAACAGAATAATCAAAACAAAACAAACAGAATAATCAAAACAAAACAAATCAAAACACAATAATTTCTCCCCCTTTTTGACAACAATAAAAAGTGAAGAAGAAATAGATGAGAAATGTAAGTAATTATATGAAATTCATTTGAAAATTTAATCTAAATGGTGATTGACATACGATATGCAATTTTTAAACTAAAAACATTAGGTCAATCATAAAAAATTATAAAATTTAAGAAGTGATATAACATTGTAAGTAAGAAGAATTTTTCAAAGACATGATTCAATTTAGACATTCAAATATAGAAAATCATTACAAGAGAGATGTATAAAAATTCTATATTTCAAAGTTCAATAGAATATAAATGAACATAAGATCAATTTGAATTAAGAGATTGAAAGAATTTGGAAAGAAGAGAATTACTACATGTGGCGCTTTGCGCATCTTTTACAAATTTTTGGGCACATTTTTGTGCATCTTTTGACATTAGGCTAATTTTGTGCCTCTTTTTCATATTTGTGAAGCTTTGCGCATTCCTTTTGATTTTTGTACTCTTGGTACAATTTTCAAGAGTAATTGAGACCAATTCTTTCCAAAATCAATAATCTAAAATTTCAAATATTTCTAAGTGCATAAATATCACTTGAGCATAGAAATACAAAATAAGAAAACATCTAAATTACAATAATAATATTAACTTTTATGTAGTCTAAATGAATAGACATGAATTTAAAAGTTCTAATTACAATAAGTTATAAACAACTTTTAAATTTAGAAAGACTAGATTTTCTAATGTAGATAATCCCAAATTTCAATCTAATTTAAGTACTATGAAGATTAAATAGTACTAATGAAATTCATAAAAATTAACCACATTCCAAAAACAAATCAAATTTGAAACAAGTACAACATGCATTGATATTAATGAAAGGATTACATATTTCAAAATATCTAAAAACAAGTAAGAAAATTCACTGAACTTAAAAGAAAAAATAAACATAAAAACAAATACTTAACATAAAAACTGACACAACAAAATATAAAACACGAGTACAACAAACACAAAGAAATTCATCTCTACTATTCTGGAGGAGGAGGAGGAGGAATGCCGCCAAAAAGGTTGAAGTAGGAGGCCATCAACATTACATTGGTTTTAATTTCATGTACTTCATTTCTAATGTTACCAATGTCTTGTTGCTGCTGCTTAAGTTGAGTATCAAATTGATCAAACCTTTGATCAACATGAGTCTCTAATCTATCAAATCTTTCAATCAGATTCTGATAATCTAACTGAGGTGCAGAAGTTTGCTCTCCTTCCTCTTCCTCTTCTGAAGCACTGGCATGTGCTTTTCCTTTTTCCTCCTTGAAAAGCAATCTGAAGGAAGCATCATTATAGTTTACTGGCTCTTCGTATTCATCATCAGGATGCACTAAGTTGTATTTCTTTTCCAAAATGTATGTGACTAAGTGTCCTAATGAGATGTTCCTTCCTCAAGTTGCTTAATGCTAAAACCTAGAAAGTAATTTAAATCTCCCATTAAACTCATTTCAAATTCACTACTCATTGTTTTAGAAAAATCATCACAAAGATTTTTATTTGAAGATCCAAAGATGATGTCATCCACATAAATTTGAACAATAAGTATATCATTTCCAATTTTCCTTAAAAAGAGAGTTATATCCATACTTCCTTTTTCAAAAGATCTTTCAAGTAGGAAGGTGCTCAACTTCCAAATTTCTAGATTCATCAAATACAACATGTGTGGTTTCTTCAATGATTAAAGTTCTTTTATTGAATACCCTATAAGATTTTCCAACACTTGAATATCCAACAAAAATTCCTTCATCTGATTTTGGATCAAATTTTCCTAAGGCGGATTTTCCATTATTATGTATGAACACCTTGCAACCAAATACATGCAAATGAGACAAATTAGGTGTTCTACCTTTTAGCAACTCATAGGGTGTTTTATTCAAATTTGATCTCACATTCACCCTATTCAGAACATAACATGCAATGCTAACCGCTTCAGCCCAAAAATATCTAGAAAGTGAGTATTCTGCTAACATTGCTCGGGCGGCTTCTATTAATGTTCTGTTTTTCCTTTCAACTACCCCATTTTGTTGAGGGGTTCTAGGCGCAGAAAAATTGTGATCAATCCCCTTTTATTTATAGAAATGTTCAAATCTTTCATTTTCAAATTCTCCTCCAAGATCACTTTGTAAAGAAATTATTTCACATCCTATTTTTCTTTGAATCCAAATTGAAAAATTTCTGAATTCCTCAAATGATTCACTCTTATGAAAAAGAAATCTAACCCAGGTGAATCTTGAGAAATCATCCACTATAACAAATTCGTATACCTTCCCTCCTAGACTTACAGTTTCTACTGATCCAAAAAGATCCATGTGTAGAATTTCTAAAGGTTTACTGGTTCTAAGATCCTTATTGGACTTAAAAGAGGACCTCACTTATTTTCTTAATTGACATGCATCACAAAGATGGTCCTTAGTAAAGTCTAGTTTAGGTATACCTTTCACCAAATTTTTTTGGGTAATTCTCCTAAGATTTTTCATACTAGAATGACAAAGTCTCCTATGCCAAAGCCATGATTCATCAGAAACAGTTTTCAAACAAAAAGCAGTAGGAGATTGAATACAATTTAAATCTAGCATGTAGACATTGTTTACCCTTTTCCCATTTAAAACAATTTTCCCATTTAGGCTTATTATGCAGCTAGTAGGTAAAAATTTTACATTGTAGCCCTTATCACATAGCTGACTTATGCTTAACAGATTATGTTTTAAGCCTTCAACTAATAACACATTGTCTATGAAAAAGTTTTTCAAATTTCCAATCATACCTGATCCAACCACTTTCTTTGTGGTATTATCTCCAAGTGTAACCTTGCCTCCATTCCTGGCTTCCAGCGTTATGAATTGAGCAGTATCTCCAGTCATATGCTTTGAACATCCGCTGTCCAGGTACCATATACTCTCACGAGGTCTTGTGTGAGAGTACACCTGCAAAATTCTCAAATGTTAGACCTGGGAACCCAAACAAGTTTGGGTTCACCTTTATGAAATTTATAATCAGATGCATGTATGATATGTCTAGGTTTATGCATCTTAGTTCTCCACACCAAATTAATTTTTATCTTTAAAGTGCAGGTGTGAGATATATGTCCCAAAAATCCATAATTATTACATTTAACATTAGGAAAAATATTCCTATATTTTCTTTCATATGATTGTCTTCTAAGGGATTTCATGAATTTAGGATAATATTTAGGATTTGTAAAATCTTCAAGTTTAGGGGGGTTCCTATTATCCTCGAGAGCTCTTATTGTGAGTTTGTAAAATGAATTCATATCTTCCAAGATTTGATTGGTATAATTAATTCTATATGTCTTGCTCTCAGATTCATCCTTAAAATTCTTAAATTCTTTTTCAAGTTCAGCATAGAACGATTTTAAATTCTCAAAATTTTTATTCAAGTCATCATATTCATCAAGTAGTTTCATGTGGTTGTTATATATTAAATCATGATCTTTTCTAAGGATTTCGTGTTCCTTATTAAGCTCTTCCAATTCTAAACCTAAACTAGCATGCATCTTTTTCATTTTCCTATATGCATCATGCATGTGTTCAGAAACTTCAAACAATTCATCATAGGTTAAATCACATATCTCTTTTGATCTGATTGTTCAACATTTTCTGCCATCAAGCAAAGGTTGGTGACTTCTTCTTCTTTTTCAGTCTCAGATGAGTCTGAAGCTGAGTCCGCCCAGAAAGCTCTTTGAAACTTCTTCTTGCCCTTCTTTACCATTGGTTTCTCCTCTACCTTCTCCATACTATGAGTGGCTTTGAGTTTTGGACAATCAGTCTTTATATGACCTGGTTTCCTGCATTCATAACAAATCACTTCATTAGAAATCTTTCCATTTCTGTTATACTTACCTCTATTACATTGCTGGCGTCTCTTCTGCTTCCTCTTTAAAAAGCTTCTGAATTGTCTAGTCATCAATGCAATATCATCTTCATCCTCAGGTTGTGAGTGTTCACTCTCTGACTCTTCCACATTTAGTGCAATATTCTAGTCCTTTTGTGGTTCACCTGCATCAATCTTTCTTTTGACTTACTCCTTGCTCATAAGCAATGAGTGAACCAAGAAGATTGTCAATGGAATAAATGTTCAGATCTTTAGACTCTATAATTGCAGTAATTTTAGCATCATAAGCAGTAGGTAAACAACGAAGAATCTTATTGACCATTTCAGCATTAGTTAATTCCCTACCAAGTGCATGCAAAGAAGTAACAATTTGAGTGAATCTTGTGTACATGTCTGAAATAGATTCATTAGGTTTCATGCGAAATAATTCATAGTCATGTAACAAGATATTGAGTCTTGATTGCTTAACCTCATTTGTCCCTTCATAAGTTATACAAAGTCTATCCCATATGTCCTTTCCGCTTTTGTAAGTGGAAACTCGCATGTAGTCTTCAGATTTTAAAGCACAAAAGAAACTATTTAAACATTTGGCATTTAATTGTGCTAAGTCACGTTCTTCTATAGTCCAATCTGCATAAGGTGTTTCTACCCTAACTCCATCAACTAATCTAGTTGGTTTTGTGTAACCTTCCTGGACTAGCATCCACATGCAATAATCAAGTGACTGTAAGAAAGTAGACATGCATATTTTTCAAAAATTAAAAGGAATATTGTCAAACATGGGAGGTCTAGTGATAGAGTAACCCTCAGGTGTGTTTCGGTTTCTAAATGTAGCCATCTACGTTAATCAAAAAGTAGTTCAAACTTATGATTTTGAAACGGTGCTCTGATACCACTTGTTGAGTCTATTAATTAGGTTTTTAAGCCTAAGTGAATGTCCCAAGGCTACCAAGAGGGGGGGTGAATTGGTAGTTTAAAAATTTTAAGTCCCCTTTTGAAAATTATTGAACCGAAATAAAAATTTCTTTTTAATTTTGTAGAAAAATATTTTTCAACCACAGAGTTTTTAAAACTAAAATTTAAAGTGTGGAAACGTAAAAATAGTAAAGTAAATGACACCAGATTTATAGTGGTTCGGTCTAATACCAGACCTAGATCCACTCCCCAGAGGCACCCTCTGAGTATTGCACTAATACCAATAGTGACTCTCCTTTTGCACCCACAGCAAGGCGGAGAAGCCTTTACAACAACTCTTTTCACCACACCCCGGTGCGGTAGAGAACCGTCCGTCCTTTTACACTATCCCCAGTGTTGGCAGAGAACCGTCTTCCTTTCACACTCTCCTAGTGTGGGCAGAGAACCCTTCGGCTGTTTACACTCTCCAAGTGTAGGCAGAGAACCCTTCGGCTGTTCACACTCTCCAAGTGTAGGCAGAGAACCCTTCGGCTGTTCACACTCTCCAAGTGTAGGCAGAGAACCCTTCGGTTGTTCACACTCTCTAAGTGTCGACAGAGAACTCTTCGGTTGTTCACACTCTCCAAGTGTCGGCAGAGAACTGGATCTCCTTGACAGATCTTCTCACAAGAATCTAGAAGGAAGAAGGAAAAGAGTGAAGTAATCCCAATTCACAAGTAGAGACTCTTACCTTTGAAATCCAAGTGAAGCCTTCTTGCTCCAGTGGTAGGAATCCTCCCTTGAATATTCTCTTCCACTCTCTCCTTGGCTATTCTCTCAAGAGGCACGAAGATAAAATGACAAAAAGATTGGGTGGCAGTCTAATTTGGACTATTTATATAAAAGATAAGAAAAACTGCCCAAAAACTGCAAGTTTTCAATTCTGTACGCAGTGGATCGTCCTGTACGATCGTGGATCATCCTGGACGATTTTACTTAAACGATTTGAAACGACCCTATTTGAACATATGTATGAAATGTCTTCGTACAGCTGATCGTCCTGTACGAATTTGGTTTGTCTAGTACGAACGGTCATTACAAGGTCAGTTCTAGAAACTGCTGAAAACTGTTCTAAGTTGGTTAATCGTTTGGACGAGAATATGTTCGTCTGGACGAAATTTTTACAGAGAACCGATCGTCCTGGACGATTCTTGACTTTGTCTGGACGAAAATTTTCCAGAGGACCAATCGCCACGGACGATAATTTATTTTTGTATGGACGAAAATTTTCCAGAGACCAGATCATCCTGGACGATTTTTAATTTCGTCTGGACGAAATCTTTCCAGAGGACCAGTCACCACGGACGATAATTTAAATTCGTCTGGACAAAAATTTTACAGTGAACCAATCGTCCTGGACGATAATTAATTTCGTCCTGGACGAATAGGACTTAGAAAAACTTTTCGAGCAAGTTCTTATTCGTTCCATGTGCTCTATAGGAGATAACTGTCTGATCGTCCAAGATGAACTGATATCGTCCTCGTACGATCAGTATAAATTTTATATGATCTCCTTATGTGTGTGCGTATGTTTTTATTCACTCAAAATACAATCACTCCCTTTCAATTTGATTTCTAAGAAAAGTGCAAGCTTCAAATTTTACAAAGTATCTCATGCTGAATTTAATTTGAAGTCTTCGTAGTCTGGAGTTCGTTTTTTCCTGAAATGTTAGTACACACAAGAGCAAATACAAATCTTCTAAAATTGTTAGGAGATAACTACACATTTGAACAATAATGTTTGGAATAATCAAAACTACATAAGTTGCAAAAAAGTAAAGCATTCAAATAGCAACTATTCTAACAAATATTTATATTACCCACAGAAACACATAATTTAAGACCACTTAGAATAGATGATAACTCAGCAAAATTAACAGAATAGTTAGGTAAAGGGATAACATAAGCCATAAAGAAATCACCATTAAAATATATAATGACACCACCATAGCCACAAGAGATCCATTTAATAAATCCATCAATATTTAGTTTGAACATGTTTTGGGGAGGTTTAATCTAAGAAATCAACTTAGGAACACCATTGTTATAGTTATCTTGAAGCACAATCCCAAATTCCTTAGCAACAAAAGAAAATCTTTAAAATTCTTAGAATTCAAAAGATTGGCATTAAACAACTTACTAACTTTATCATTAATGTTATGAATAATTTGATCAAGATTCATAGCAATATTATTGTTTTTTTTATGAAAAATGCAACCAATGCATTAAAAAAGAAAAAACAAGAAAGTTATTACAAACTAAGTAAAATCCTCTAGGAAATTGAATTAATCCTTCAAAATGTATAAGAATGAAGGAGGAATGTCAATACTAGAAAGATCATGCCAAATAAAACTTTTTCTCAAAGCAAATTTAGCGCAACAATCCGCTAATTTGTTACCACTTATAGTAGTAATAGCAATATTATTGAAAAGAGAGTTATTCCTAGCAATTCAGATGTACCAAATAATAAGAAATAGAATGAGATTGGAGATATGACTGCGTGAGTTAGTGAACCAAAGATTAAGGATATCCTTGATAGAAAGGTTACCAAAATAATGATTAATATTGAAGATACCCTTGAAATGAATCCAAATCTTAGAAGCAATAGGCCCAGATATAAAAACATGATGGATATTCTCCACATGATAACAACATTGACACTTGGAAGGTAAAATAAAACCTCTATTCATTAACATATCATTCGTAGGTACATATGTATAATTCTCCAAATAAATGTAGCAATAGTAGTAGGGATGCTTTTATGCCAAATCATGGTAAAGACATTAGAAGTAGAATGTTTAGATCTAATAATATTCCAAGCATCCTTGATTTTAAAAATGCCACTGTTAGCCATATTAGATAATAAAAAATTATCTGCATCAATATTTAAGGAAAATTGCATGATCTGAGCAGTATTGGATTCATGAATAACTTGAGTAAGTTTCATATAATTCCAACTATTGTTCTCAATAAAAAAAGTTAACCTTGATAGCAGAAGTGGAGACTGAGTGAAGGATATAATCAATGGAGGTTTGATCCAACCTCTAATCATACCAAAAGAAAAGATTAGCACAACAAATACCCCAATTAATATACGGCTCCACTTTCCATTTGATATTACAAAGTCTTTTCCAAACTCTAGAGCCCCCTTGTTATAGGTACATGTGGTAGCATGTTTGCCAACACAATATTTAATAGTCATAAACTTGGACCAAAGTCTAGTTTTAACACAAAAATTAATCCATAATGGGCTAACTCTGCCATATCCTTACACCTTAAAGCACCTTCCTCCAACACACCACAAGAATTTATCCAACAAGTCCAAATGATTTTATAATTATCTCTTTTATATTTCAAAAAAAATTATTGATCATTTTTTCAAGTCTATTACAAACAACAATAGTAGGCTGAATAGATTGAAAGATATAAATAGGTAGGGAATAAAGAACACTCTTAATGATTACCAATCTACCACCAAAGCTAAGGAAGTTAAAATCCCAAGAATTAAGTCTATTATTCATAGCAATAATACGATTGTCAAAGAGGAAAGATCTCTTACAACCATTGAAAAGAGGAAAACTTAAATATTTTAAGGGTAGATAACTTTGTAAAAATCTAGAAATACCCTTAATAACATTAATACGATCAACAGTAATATTTTTAGAGGGGACAAAACAACACTTATTTTTATTAAGATTTAAACCGCTCAACAATTCAAACTTGTTAAAAAAATGGATAAGAACACTAACCATATTCACAAAACCATTAGAAACAAATGATAACATCATCAGCAAAGCATAAATGAGAGATAGACATGCTACCATGTGTTCTATAATAAAGGTTATGGTGGTTATCATAGAGGTGGGTAAGACCTCTTGAAAGATATTTAGTCACTATAATGAACAAAGCAGGGGAGATAGGGTCCCCTTGTATGATGTCATGAGAAGATTTAAAGAAACCATTACTTTTGCCATTAACTATAATAAAAAAGTAAGAACCTTCAATATAGTTTTGAATCAAGGTAATAAAGTTAGGGTTTTTAACTAAATTCATTTAAATGTGATATAAAAATTTCCAATTTATGTTATCATAAGATTTAACAATATCTAATTTTAAAATAAGATTACCACCTCTCACTTTGAGGTCCAGATCATGAACAAGCTATTGAGCCAATAAAATGTTATCATAAATAGTTCTACATTTGAAAAAACCTAGTTGATGAGGAGAAATTATTTTAGAAAGAAAAGGGGACAATCGTTCCATAAAGATATTTGAAACCAATTTACTAAAAAAGGAACATAGACTAATAGGACGAAAGTCATCCCACTTATTAGCATCCACCTTTTTTGGGATAAGCACAATATAAGTACTAAAAAAAACTTAGGAATATGATTACTATTGAAAATATGTAAAATAGCAGTAAATAAATCATCACAAATAATATTCCAAACATTTTTAGATAAATTTAGTAGTAATACTATCAGGGTCAGCCACAGAATCAGCATTCATAGCAAAAATAATCTTTTTGACTTCCTCCAAATGAAGGAAACATAGTAAGAATACTATTATCCACCTCATTGATGATGCAAAGAATAAGCACATAGTGATCAATAGGGAGAGGTTCAAAATTTTTATTAAACCTATTAGTAAAGTGCTCTACAGCAGATTTAGCAATGCCCTCCTCCTCAATCGAGGACCCATCATGAAGATGTATTTTGTGAATAAAAAATTTAGCTCTATTTTTCTTCACCAAAGAATGGAAATACTTAATATTATTATCTCCTTCAATACGATGTTTTGAAGCAAATTTTTATTTCCAGTAAACCTCTTCTTACTCTTAAAGTTTGAACAAGGAATTCTTAGCCTCTTTCAAATTAATATAATTAACATTAGAAGGATTAGTTTGGCAATTACTCTGACAAGTAATGACTTTCTCCTCAGCACCTAAAATATTAGTAAAAATATTTTTGAAATCATTTCTATTCCACTAGTAAATTTTATATTTAAGTCTTATGAGTTTGATCCACAATCTAGTCATACCAACAACATTATTATTAGGATGTAGAGGAGCCTCCCAATTATCTTTGACCAAATCATTGAAAGAGTTATATAACAATCACATATTTTGAAATATGAAAGTAGGAACAGAGTTATGCTGCATAGAATTAATACCAATAAGTAAGGGAGAATGATCAGATCAAGTTTTACTTAAGTGTTCAATAAAGGTGTTACTACTAGAGTTAAGCCATAAATCATTAAAAAGCATACAATCTAACCGTTGCCACAAATTACCACTATTCCAAGTAAAAGGAATACCATTGAAACCAATATCAACCAAATTACACTCCATTATAATGTTATTAAAATCTTACATAGATTGGTAAACTGGATTAGAGCCACCAACCTTTAAGAAGGACTAGAAATAGTATTAAAGCCACCACCAACTAACTAAGGGGAGTTAATTAAACTACTAAAAGCAATAAGATGATTCCATAGAACCATCCTAATAAAATAGGAGGAAGAAGCATAGAACTCAAACTGCATAAACTTAATTTTACAGTGCAAAATTTGTGAGAGATCTCTAATGAAATAAATGGAGACCGGATCTTTCAAAAAAAAAAAAAAAAGCCATATTTTATTAGACACATTTGCCATACTGTGATTAAAACCAAGGGCTCTAGCCATTTCACCCAGCTTAGTAATGGAAATAAGAGGTTCAAGTAAAGTAAGACAAAAAATATTATGAACACGACATAACTTTCTAACCCTAATTCTCGAAGATGGGCAACAAAAACCCCTAATATTCCAAATGATCATCTTAATCATTAGATAGAAATTTAATGAAAGTTTAAGAACATGTATTTCTAGGAGATTGGACATTCAAGTTTTTTAATTTTTAATTTTTCTTGCTTTTGGCTAAGTGAAATCATGTTTTTCATTAGCAAAATCTTTAGTAGCATTAGTAATATCACTTGCATCATGATTAATAGAAGATGAAACCTTATTAGTTATACCGTTATCATCCTCCAGGCCCCAAGGCTTCTCGACTAGATCATTGCAATTAATTTGACAAACAATGCCATTTTCATGGGTACTAACATGCTCGGCCAACTCTTCCTCCATAAATTATCCTTGTTCCAAACTCCCTTTTGAACAATTATCATGGTCATTCAATGAAAAATGAAAAGAATTGTTATTAGCACAATATCATTAATTGAAAAATAGTCCAAGTTAAATAATTTTTTGTTAGTATCACATGACACATAAGAAGTAGTTGGAAAAGAATTTCGTCTGAACAAAAATGCCACCATTTTTTGATGCGCATTCTCAAATACATTAGAAACATGATTATAGTAAAACATGAGGAGGGTCATTAAACCCTCCCGCAAAATCAAGGTTTTATCAGGCACATTCTTATTATCCTGTCTAGCATATCTAATCTCCATAGGAAGTACATGATCCTCATTCACCAAAATTGAGGATGATTAGTAGTCATGGGAAGGGTTTTCCTTCGCCAAAGCTTCCTGCACTGGGTAAGAAATCTCATTTGATATTTGATCACTAAAATATTTTTTCCCTTATAAACATTGTTCGTATCCTTATTGTTATGTAAATGATGGTGTAAATAAAAAATTTCGTATTATAGTGGCCATTCATCTTACAATGGTTACAGAAGTTGGGAAAATTTTCAAATTATACTTTTTTTTTATACCCATTAACCTCCGGCCCAATCCATAATTCATTAGTATGTTTCTTGAAATATATATTTCAACCAAAAAGTGAGCAACGGATGGACGAGATGTTGCAACTCGGGCTTCCGAGTTTATGATTTTTATGATAACAAATAATATTTATTAATCTCTTATTTATCCTAGTATTTATAGTGCATATTTCTTTCTATGTTGACTAATATTTCAGGTACATCATGCACCGTTCTTTGAAGATTCAAGGCTCAAGATTGCATTGAATTGGTCGTATTAAATGAGTCTGTAATTTTCATTTATTGAGTCAAGTATTGTAATGATGTATGTTAGTTTGTTGATCATGCACACACATAGAGGGGGAAAAAATGATTATAAATATTTTAACTTTTCTGTTCATCGTACTGTACAAATTTATTTCGTACTGTATGATCTGGTGTAACAGAAATAAATTAAAATATTTTATTTTTCCTGGAAAAATTATTTTTGAATATAACTAATCGTACTGTACGATCACCACATCATAATGTACGATCTATTATAATTAGAAAGCTCGCTGTCCATTAAATTACGCAAAGATTTGAATTTGAAAAGTTGTTTGAATCATACTGTACGATCCTAATCGTACTGTAAGATGTTTAAAACATTGCATAATTTAATCCTGTGATTATTCAATCAAAACGGCTTAATTTTGATATGTTGATCGTACTGTACGAACTGTATCGTACTATACGATCAACAGAGATAATTTTGGCAAACTGCCCGTTTTTTGAACTGTTCGTACTGAACATCGTACATGACATTGTATAGTACGAACTTCAACTGAACTGTTTGTACAGTACTAACTGGACATCATACAGTACTAACAGGTCAATTTCTGCACATTATACTGGACGATATTGCGATCGTACAGTACAATATTTGACGCCCGAATTGAGTTTTTTTAGCCCTCTATTTAAGCACTCTCATAAGACTTTGTAAGAGTCTTTGGCAGCCATTGTGTCTTCATTCTTTTGGAGAAAACTTGAAGAGAGGACTTGAAAGGGAGAGAGGAAAGGGTGGAGTTTGAGAGAGGGAGAAGAACCTTGGAGGGGTTTCAAGAGAGTGTGAAGGAGAGTTCACACGGTTTCTCCGGCAAGCTTGCACCTCAGTACCATCGGATTCAAGGTTCGTCTTGAAGGAAGTTTTAGGAAGAAGAAGATCTCGTTGGTGTCAAAGGATCCGGCTCCTCCGCCGCACCAGGGAAGGTGGAAGTGATTTTGTAAGGGCTTCTCCGCCTAGCTGTGGGGGCTAAAGGAGAATCACTAAAGGGTTTAGTGTAATAC
Source organism: Dendrobium huoshanense (assembly GCA_016618105.1). Classification (NCBI taxonomy): domain Eukaryota; kingdom Viridiplantae; phylum Streptophyta; class Magnoliopsida; order Asparagales; family Orchidaceae; genus Dendrobium; species Dendrobium huoshanense. The sequence continues at coordinate 41,702,113 of CM028347.1, forward strand.
TCGGAGGGTGCCTCCGGAGAGTGGACGAAGGTCATGGTTTGACCGAACCACTATAAATCGATGTGTTCTTTCCTTTATCATTTCTGCACTTTATTTCCGCATTCATTTTTATTGTGATTATTTGCGTGGGTGAAATTGATTAACAACTTATCTTTTTATTGTGAATGAAATTCGCTTCCGCATAAAGTTATAAAAAGATATATTTTTTTAGTTAAAGAAGTTTTTAAATATCATCGAATTCACACCCTCTTGGCGCATCTAGTAATTTCACGAGATACAGAAGCAGTCGCTTGGTCCTTTTGTAAAGGTCTGCTAAAGATGGAAGCTAACATAAAAATGATTTGATAGTTAAAAAAATTTAGTCTTAGATTAGAAAAAAAAAGTTCCACACAGGAGCAATTAGTGATTCCTTTCTCACATCAAAATCAGGAGTCCACTTCAGTAAACACATTTGACAACCAAGAATATAGTATGTTCTTCTAGAAAAAATGTGACTGTTGTCTAAATTGTTAGAGAGTTGAATCACAACAAGACATTGGTCCATCAAGCCAACAAAAAAAAAACTTCTAGAAAGTTTCAGGTTGAGAAAGAACTTCCTTATCACATCAAGATTAGGATGACGTAGAATAAATTTTCCAACTGAAGTTAAAGGAAAGGGAGTAAGTAAATGAAAAGCCACTTTATCATTAAACATCAAAGCTGGGAGGCCTTTAAAGGAAGTGTGAACCAAATCCAACTTAGCAGATGAAGAGGAAGAATCACCGACAAGAACATCTTTAAAAGGGAGAGATTTACCATAAACCATCGAAGAGATCTAAGGGTTCGATGACAACGAGGTTGTCATCGCCCAAAGCCCATAAAAAATGGGAAATTAACTAATCAAATACATGAAAATGAAGAAACACTTAGAAAAAACACAATCCAGAAAAATCAAAACAAAAAAAATCCATAATTAGCCAGAAGGAGGCACCTATAGAGAAACCCTAGAATCACTGTAGTTTTGCCTGGGAGCTGGGAGAGAGGGGAGAAGATCATCTGATTTTTTTTCAAATGAGGTCAATATGTTGAAGCTAGTCAATGTAATAATTTTTCATTTCGTAGAGAACTCAAGTGATGAACTTGAAAATATATTATTCTTTTTATTCTAAATTAATCCAAATAATCACAACATTCAAAGCATAAATTTTGCAAGAAAATAATTTGGATAAAATTAAAGTACAAAAATAAAAAAAAACATAAGAAAAAATAATAAGAAATAAGTACACTAAAATTTTATAGTTGTTCGGTCAACCTTGACCTATGTCCACTCACCGGAGTCCTCCTCTCTATGCATTATACTAAACACTCAGTGACTCTCATTTAGCCCCACAGCTTGGCAGAGAAACTCTTATAAGATTTACTTCCATCAACCTGAAGCGGTAGAGTACCAAAATCTTTTTCCCCATTCTAGTGAGGCATTGAACCTAATACATCTTTTCACCCTCATGGTGAATGCAGAGTACCTTGAATCTTTTTTCACCCTCCCAGTGAAGGAAGAGAATCTCGAATCCATTTTCCCTTCAAAAACTTTTTCACCCTCTTGGTGAAGGCATAGAACCAAATCACTTATACCTTCCTTGGTGTGAAGGAGTAGCTGAGGCATTTGACACTAAAGAGATCTTCTTCTCAAAGCTTCCTTCAATACAAACTATGATGCGTGGAGGAACTCAGGTGCAAGCTCCCAAAGAAATCATATGAATTTCTTTCTCACACTCCCTTGAATCCCACAAGGATCTTCTCCCTCTCTCACAAACTTTACCCTTTCTCTCCCAAGCTCTAGGCTCTCTCTTCAAGCTTTCTCTTAAAAGAAACAACCCAATGACTACCAAAAAGACTCATACAAAGCCTAATGAGAAAGCATAAATAAAGGGCTTAAAAAACCTTTAAAATTTTAATTGTCACTTCTGATCGTACAATATGATTAGTCCATTTCATCCTTTTAATATTGTACGATGAACAAGGATATGTACGACTAGTTCAGCTAGTTTGAATTGATCGTCCTATACGATATTAGGAGTCATATAATATGATTAGTTCAATCAGATAAGATTTTTGCCTAGTATGATCGCTGGTGGTTAGTTATTGTCCTAGGATCAAATTGGGTCATACAATATGATGGGGGTCATTGTACAACATGATCTAACTAATTAATTAATTTTGATTAAATAACCTAATCACATGATTAAATTAAGCAAGATTGGTTAATATCGTTCATTATGATTGGCATTGTACTATGTGATTAATTCAAAATTTAAATTTCAAATTATTGCTTAATTTGTGATTGGTGGTAGGAAACTCTATTTTTATAGATTGTCCTGTACGATATATATCGTACAATTTAATTTGTTTAAATTCAAATTTCATTAATTAAGTGTTTAATCAATAACTATTTTACACATATCATAAAGTACAATTCAGATCATATAGTACGATATTCAAAAAATTTAAAACATTTAATTTTTCTCCCTAGTGTATGTGCACGATTGCTAAAATATCGTACACCTTTTTACAGGACTTTTGACTAAAAAAATATAAAAATTAAATAAATAAAAAATATTGACTCTTTGCAAAAATATCAAACATATTCTACCTAGTCTTGAGATGAGCCTTTTGCATGGTGTACGATGTACCTAAAATATTATTATGAATAAAAATAAATATCTAATAATAATATTAGGAGAACCAAAATAGAATCCAAATAATATTTGTTATTATCAAAATCATGAGCTAGGGATCTTGGTTTATAACTAATAGCTTTAGGTCCTCCTTTGATTCCAACAACTATGTCTTCAAATGAGCTAGAAGTTGCTAACCCCAAGAGTTAATGATTAAAGATGCAAAAATACCTAGGGTGTTAATTATTATCCTGACCCGATAACCTGCATGAATAATTCGGGTTCATGTTGACTCGTTTAACAAACATATCATGTTAAGCTTCCAATTTATGACTCATTTGAAAAATTATGTAAGGTTTGGTCAACCCGTTAACCTGAATTTGACCCGAGTTACATCTGTACAATAGCATTCTCTCAGCTTGCATAGGCTCCGCTGTGCTGCCTACACATTTGAACCGGCACTCAACATGTTCAACACCCGCATTTGTGTCTCTTGTAGCTCGAATCCACAGCCTCACACATAGTACATATGCTCGCATCCCCTCACATGTGCTTGCATTGCACATATGTGTCTCTTGTAGCTCGAAGTTGCATCCTCGCACATAGTACCTACGCTTGCACAATCACCCTCGATGCTTGCATCCTCAATGGCCTATTTTCCATCTCGTAATCAGAGTTAGTGGGTCGAGTCGGGTCAACTCGGCAACCCAACAGGTCAGGTTGGTGTTTGAATTCCTCTCCCATTTATCTAATCGAGTCGAGTTTGGGTTTGATTAGTTGAAGGTGTTTCAGTTTCAAATTGGACCCAAACTCGACCCGAGAACCCATTTTGAGACACCTAAAAATACCGTAGATCTAACTACCAAACTTGTTAGGCTAGAAGAATGTTTGGCAACGAAGCTGCCATGCATCCCCTATTTTTTTAATCATGAAAGAAGAGCTATTTTTTAATCAAAGAGTAAGATTTTATGTTATAGTTGTCGTAATGCACTCCTTTATATCTACCTTAAAATTTGTTACAATGAAAATGCTGAAAATCTTGGAACATGATTCAAACAATATTTGAATGTGTTTCCAACCCCGTTCAAACCTTAATCGATCCAATTTCAGTTACATCAGAGTTTAAATTTGTTTATAGAAAAATAAATAAATTAAAAATATTCCTTTGAAAAATAAATAATAAATAAATATACCACTTAGGTTTGTTTAACTATAACCAGTAATATTGCCAATTTGATTCAACTTAAAAAACAAATTTAAATAATTAAAAAAATTAATTTAAAATATGATATACATAATTAAATTTAATATTTATTTTAATAAATTATTATAAATTTAATTTATTTTAATTTAATAATTAGCATTACATTTTTATACTGATAATTTATCCAAGGCTTTTAAAACCGGATCGGACCGGCCGGTTCAACCGGTTGAACCGCGAACCGGCCGGCCGGCCGGTTAAGGTTTAAATGAAAACCGCTTTTACATGAAACCGTGAGTAAACCGCTCAAACCGGCGGTTCGACCGCTGAACCGCCGAACCGGCACCGGTTTTGGATAACCGGCCGGTTTGGCGTGCGAAGCTCGAAGCGGCAAAGCGGAGAGGAAAGGAAGTTTATACGACACAAAAGAGGGAAAAAATAAAAAACCCTCGTTCTTTCTCGTTCCACGTCCTTCCCCGACGGCGTGCGAAGCTCCGAAGCGGCGAAGCCAACACGATTTCTGCATTTCCGTGCTGCTCGTTGGCGAAGCAAGAAAGAAGCAAAATATTTTCCTGCAGGTTATCTCATTCACGAAGTGAAAAGGACTGAACATTACGGCATTATCTCCCTCAATCGTTTAGCTGTTTAGGTTTGTTTAGAATCTTAATTTTTTTTTGGTTGAAAAAATCAAGAAACATGTTGATTTCTCAGGTTTTTAGAGTTGCTTTCTCAATTCTAAAGTTCTTCAATCGTTTAGGTTTGTTCAGATTCTGAATTTTTTTTTTTTTTGAAAAACCAAGTTGATTTTCACTGCATGAATGAGCAGGTCTGATGTTTTCCCAATTCTAATCTTCTTCAGTTCTTCAGTCGTTGAGCCGTTCAAAAATTTTTTTATTGAAAAAACATTACAGCTCATCTTGCTCAAGCTTATCCTGCAAGTGGTAAGTGAAAATAACAAAGCAAAGTTTTTTTTTTTTTTGATCAGTTCCTAAATAGTTCATCTTTAGCAGAATGACTTTGCTTGCGCATAAAAATAAAAAATTAAAAAAAAAGTAAATATTCTTTCTAGTTTGATATTTAATTCAGTTGATGTCCCTAGCTATTTCTTTCTTCCAAATCTTCTTAATTTTTTTTTTTCTTATTATGTGCAACAAGGGGTTTGAGAACTGATCCAGTTCCCTTTTATTTTGGGCAAAAAATGTGGTCTTTAATTTGCAGGCAACTTGTGGCAGGAATTGTGGAAATCTGCTAAAGCACTGCCTGCTGTTCAACACTTCAACAAACACCAGTTTTTGAAGTAGGTATATCATATAAGCATGTCTTTTTATTGAAATTCTTTTTAGTAAATTCAAGTTTTTTGTTGTTACATGCTTAATTATTATCAAATGCTATTATATTGGGTTTAGTATTATCTATGGTAATATAATTTATATCCTTTAGATTTAAATGTTTGAATTTATTTGACTAACATTTCACTATTATATAAGTAAAAGTATTATAATTTTTTTCAATTTTTCTTATATATTTATAAATAATTGTGTCATTATTATAATATTTAAATATAATAAATATTTATTACGTCATCCGGTTCGACCCCGGTCCGACCCCGGTCGAACCATTAAACCTCTAACCCCTCCTTCTTCCGGTTCATTGACCGGTCCGGTTTTAAAAGCCTTGAATTTATCAACGAAGCATCAATAAAGTATATCCACATAGTTGCATCACCCTATGCAAGCTCCGAACTCATATAAATAAAAAAAAAAATATATAAATGAGATAAAAATAAAGCTTACAAATGATGTGAGACTAAATAACTTAATTCAAGTTTTCAAGTTGCTCACATATATTACAAATTTTAAAAATAAAATTTTAATTGTTTTTTTTAATTAGTTTAAGTTTTTAAGGTCTTGGATTTGGAACTTGTGTGTGTGAATTTATTTTAGTTGCTCTCTCTCTCTCTCTCTCTCTCTCTCTCTCTCTTTCTCTCCCTCTCTCTCTCTCTCTCTCTCTCTCTCTCTCTCTATATATCTATATATATATATATATATATATATATATATATATATATATATATATATATATATATATATATATATATATATATATATATATATATATTAGACATATAAATTAAATAGCAATGACATTTATTAAATTTATAAGTTTATTTTTTATTTGGTCCGGTCACCTAACGTAGCTCTACATTCGGATGCCAGTAAATTAGTACCACGTATTCTCACTATTTACCGCGCGGCCCGACAACCCGACCGGAACGGACCCGGGATTGCTATGTTCGCGTATTGCTCGGTATTGCTAGGTATTGGTCGATTTTGCTCGGCAATAATGAGAAATACCATTTTGTGAATATCAATACCTAGCAATACCAAGCAATATCTATTTCTCTTCACATAGCCGTATTTCTCTTTATTGTCAAGTAATATCTAACAATACCGAGCAATACCTAGCAATAACGAGCAATACGAAAACATAACAATTTTGAATTCTGGTCCGATCGTAGGGCTGCACGGTTAAAAATAAGAACATATGAACTTAATATTATTGATGCATGAACTTAGAGCAGGTCACCTAATTATTGTTCATTCGCGCAGGTGCTGTCCGCCCCCATACGGTCTTCCACATATTTTCTGTTTTCTTCTACTTTGGATTCCATAAACAGTGCGATCCCGTCTCCCTCCCCCGATCCTGCTCTAGTGATGGTGAAACAGGGCTCCAGCCGTTGGTTGCCGGCCGTGCCGTCCATTATCTTTCTGCGTGGTGACTCCTTGCTCTTTCTCCTTGCCATTGTCTCCGTCGTCTCCCTCGTTACCAACGAGCTCTCTCGCAGCTATGTCATCGCTGCCGACTTCGAGGGGTTCGATACCGACGAATTCGAATACGAAGAAGACGCCAACGATGCCATCCACGCCCAGTCCATAAACCCATCCCCTCCTGCCGCCACCTCCCTCACCCAATCGTCCACCGCCGAATCCCACCACGAGCCCCCGCAACCATCAATTATCGAAGATCCCCCCTACGGTGTCGAACATGGCGGAAAACCCTATGCGCCTTCCACTCTAGAGTTCTGGGACGAGGAAGAGTTCGAGGGTATTCCCTTTCAAATCGCCGATCCAAGCCCTGATTCGCCGGCTGCGCCATCGGAGCCGCCCGCATCTGCCGAAGCTGTTGCTGGATACCCTGTTCCAATCCCTCGTCAGCCCTTTTCCCTGAGCTCGTACGCGATTGAAATAGTGTGTATTAGTTTTCTCATCGCCTTCGCTATCAATTTTTTTATCGGAAAACGACAGAACGAGTTGGTCGCGCTTTGTTGGGCTTCTCACTTTGCCACCAAAGATTCGATCTTTGATAAGAATTTTAGTCTATTGGGGACTGGAGACGGCAAGGAGGACGCTCCCCTGCTGCTCAAGGAGGGGCAGGACGTATTCAAGTTCTATGCCAGTGGGCGGAGGTTCTGTCAGGGTCTGCTTGCTACCATGGAGCTGCGGAGCCGGCATGATTTGATTGCAAGGTTGACAAATCTGCTGTTCAACAAGAAGGATACAATCACATTTGAGGTTGTGATGAGCGAGGACGCCATGGACCATGTTGTCCTTGCGGTTGCAAGAAAGAAATTGGCGAAGTCAATGCACAAGGAGTGCAGGGATCTCCAAAGGTTTGCCACAGTGATGTCAACGGCTCCTTCCGGGAGAAGGTGGGTTGCTGAGGATTTGTTGGTGGTCACAGAGTCGAAAGAGATTGCAGGTGATTTGATAACAGATGTTGTTATTGATCAGGTGAGTCCCTTTTATGGTTTAAGTTATTTATAGACGTAGTTTTTCTATTTGCTTGATTTATTAGAGTCAGTAATTTGAATTTATCTAAAATTATGACTTGATTTACTACATTAAATTTTAGAATTTTAAATGGGAAGTCCATAAAATTAGAGGACATTGTGATTAGAAGAGGAATAATTATTTCTTGTTTACAAGAAACAAAACAGGGAAACAAATTTAAGGACGATGGAGAAGTTTATAAATTATTATGGGTTGCTAAGATTAACAACAGAAATATGATAGATAGTTGTAAGTAGACAGTGGAAAGATAAAATTATTTAGGTGGATATGGTAAGTGAGAAGATATTTACAATTATGATAGTTATTAATGAGGAAAAATTTGAAGTTATTGTACCTATCGTCCTTGAGTAGGATTAGATGATATGCTAAACAATCAATTTTGGGAAGAGATAGATGAACTATAGCGACACATACCTGGGGAGGAGTTGATTTTTTTTTGGTGTCTTAATTGTACTAATATGTTCTAATATGATGGGCCATGAGACTATTTATGCTTAATATAAACTAAGAGAGGGAAATACAATGGAAAAAGTTATGGTTAATTTTATAATAGATAATAATCTTGCAGTAACAAGCACATACTTAAAAAAACTGATAAGAGAACTTAATTACCTTTAAAAGTGGAGCCACTAATTACAAATAAATGTCCTTTAATTGAAGGAGTGAAGATATTTTTAAAAAGATTATAAAATAATTCTAATTTATCATACAACATACATTAATTGCTATGTATAACTTATAGGTAAGAGAGAAAACTATTAGAAGAAATCATTGCCCTATAATAATGTGGTGAAATTCAAAATGTGAGAAATTATTTGCCTTAAAAGATAAGTGGTGGAGTGACACAAATTTGAATTGTTTAGTTGAGCCATACCTGGTTTGGAGGAGTAAGATGACTAGTTTCATTAAGAATATTATTGTATAAATTATAAGAGGGTGAGTTTATAAGAGAAAAATATCTTTTGAGTGACACAAGTTAAATACTATCAAGGCTTGCAATGATTAGAAATAAAGTAGAAGTCTTATAAAATTGTAGTAAGTATAGCAAAGGCTATAGTTTTTGATAATTTATGTTTTTAATTTGGAAAATAAACAGAACTGGTAAGCATTGGATCTATTGAACTAATGCTAGTTGGTGTCGCTTATTACAGCTCAAGAGAAGGAGATAGGGAAACTGTGATTTTTTTTTCTTTCCTTCAAGCTCAAAGTTAAGTTTTAATTAATTGATCATTTAGTTTTTATAAATTCTAGATCTAGTCTTATACCCAAAATTTAATTTTTAAGGATTTCTATAAACATGAAGAATAAAGTTAGTAAAAGATAGTTAGGTGTTTTAACAAAGGAATGGGAAGAATATCGAGCTATAAACCAGAAAACATGGAAAAATTTTTAGAATGATTGACATTCCTTAAATATATGTCTTCATTTTCTTATTTGAACCAATGAAGAAAATGTCTGATCAAATTTGTAAAAGTATGTCTTCATGTTGTGTGTGTGTATATGTTGTAAATTTAAATGATAAATGTCATAGAATTAGTAAAACAAAGGATTCGTATATAATATATTATTTTAGTTGGTGTGATATTAAGAATTGTCTGTCAATATTATTAAAAGATAAAAAAAAATCTTGGTGTGATAGGTTTAAATATCTTGGATTTGGTATTCCCAAGAATGGAGATATACATCATAATATAACTACTTAACTTAAGGTTATGTTGCTAAATGGAGAAATGGATTAAGAGAGCATCATATGATAAAAGAGAGGATTTCATGGATACTCAAAGACAAATTTAGATTGGCTATGTTGAATGTATTTGAATGTCAGGTAGTGAGAGAAGCTCTATTCTAGTGAGAGAAAAACTGTTCAGTTTTTTGAATTTTTGATTCCGCGGTTTTCATGACGGCGGACGTTTGCCGGCCGGCGACAACAACTGGCGAACAAATGACGAGTCGACGTGTGATTCCGACTCCATTCATCCCTTCAAGATCGATCATGACTTCTTCTCCGCCTGCTTTTGGCGACGGCATTTCTAACAAGATGGACGGTAAAGCTCGATTTGGAAAAGCATTCGTAATCAACGAAGGTAGTCTCTTGAATCTGAAGAAACCAGTGGAGGTGATTGGTAAAGGGAAAGCTGTAGTTTCTGATAATTCTGGGATTTCTAAAATTGTAAATTATCCAGTCGGAACAGCTATGACTGCTAATGGATATTCTGGAGAGACGTCCTCTCCCAATTCGATGAATTGTCTCAAACATACCAGGAAGAACTTGGAAGATAATCTTAATCAAAAGATTATCTCTCATGAAAAAGTGAGTTCCAAGGCAGATTTAAATCAGGAATCAAGCGAAAGAATTGATCTGGAGAATGTTCGTTATTGTGAAAATGCAGAACTGAATGATTATCCTGAGATTTCTATTCAGAAGGAGATTGCTCCAAACAATTCCATGCATTGGACTCCTAATGTTTGGACTAAGAAGAATAACATTAATGTTTCAGAACTGGATTTTGAGAAAGATTTCACTGATGGTGATAACATGGTCAAAATTCATCTGCTCAAGGAACAGGAAAACTTAGTGAACCTTCAAAATTCACTTGTTATTAAGGTTTTTGGCACCAATGTTCCATTTCACTTAATTTGCTCAGAGTTGAGGAGACAATGGGCACAGTTTGGAAAGTTTAATTTAACCATTCTCGGCCTAGGATGGATTCTATGTGCATTTGATGAAAAAAATGCATTGGATAATGTTTTAACAAGTGGTCCATGGTATGTTAAAAATAACATTATAGGCATGGATAAATGGTCTCCTTCATTCTCACCATCTTCATTGAAAGGACTTACGTCTCCGGTTTGGATCAGATTGCCAAACCTTCCTCTTTACTGCTGGGACGAAATCAACATATGCAGAATTGCCTCCATGGTTGGGAAACCGTGTATGATTGATGGAAACTCATTCCAATGGAATATAAGAGAATTCGCCAGGGTTTGTGTTCGCATAAACCTGGACACAAAGCTTCCTTTAGGAATTTGGGCTGAAGGATCTTCAGGTAAATTCTATCAAAGAATTGAGTATAAAAAAATACCCAATTTTTGCTTTTGCTGCGGCAAAATTGGACATCCTGTTGAACAGTGTCCAGAAAAGTTGTGGAAAAACATCCTCCAGTTCAAACTACAAATGCTGTAAACAACATGGAACTTTCTAAAGATGAAGGTAGTTTTCAGGAGGTCAATTATGAAGAATATGGCCCGTTGATTCACGTCAACTTCAGGAGAAATAAATTTAGAAAGCAAGGTCCAGTTCATAAAGTTATTTCCCAGAACAATGGTAGAGATCAATCAGGAGCTGTTGACAGAATAGTAAAGACCAACTTGGTCTATAAAATCGTGGAGAAAGAGCCTGTTGTGGATCCTGACAAGCAGATCAATGATAAGAAGGAGAAAGAAAAATATGAGAAGGAAGGTATATCGGTCTCTCATATGGAGGAGGAAAATAATCACTTGGGTATGTCAGTATCTATTCCATCTCTTCCCAATGATAACAATAAATTTTCTATCTTAAACAATATGATTGAAGATGGTGAGATTGTGGAACCGGTTATTGAGAATGATAATGCTTCTATTGGTTGTGATTTCAATAATTGTCTGAGCATGGAGGAAGGGGATTGTGATATCAATATTGAGCTGGTTAAAGCTCCTAGTTCTAAGAAGAAAGGTTCTAAGCAACTTAAAAGCTTAGGACCTATCAATTTGAGTTTAAGAAATAGAAGATTGGAAGGATCTCAAAAAGAAAAAGTGAGGAATTCTTCCCCTATTTTGAAATAATGTCTTCCTTTGGATTCTGGAACTGCAGGGGAGCTAGGAAGAGGAGAGCTTCCTTGTATTTGAAGGAGATTGTCAAAGAGAATGGTATATTATTCATGGGATTGCTAGAAACTAAAGTCACTTTGTTCAATAGAAGTGATATTGATATGTTAATTGGATATGGATGGGATTTTTACCAAGTTCCCTCTATAGGAAAATCTGGTGGTATATTAATAACTTGGACGACTGCTTTGGCTTCATTCACGGTTTTTGAATCTTCAAACCAATTTGTTATTGGGGAGATAGATATCAAAAACAAAGGTAGATGGAGGACTGCTACTATCTATGGTAGCTTAGATGCTTATAAAAGGAGGATTCTATGGGAAAAATTGTAGCTTTATACTTCTAATGACATTGTTATGGCATTGGAGGTGACTTCAATTGTATTCTTAACAAAGAAGACAAAAAAAGGAGGAAGGAGATTTGTATATTCTATGGGTGCCAAAGAGATGGAGTCTTTTCTTATCTCTAATGACTTTCATGAAGTAAGGAGGATAGGACCCAAATTTACATGGAGCAATAATAATTCTGGAGCTAATAGAATCCTTGAGAGGCTGGACAGGTGTTATTTGAACTCGGTGGCTTTAAGTTCTCATCAACATATGGTTGTTAAACACCTTGCAAGGATTGCCTCGGACCATTGTCCAATCATCTTGAAATTTCAGAATTTCAAAGCAAATACTTACAAAGTATTTAAGTGTGAAGATGTATGGGTTAATAACCCTGCTTCATTTGCAGTAGTCAAAAAAACCTGGAGCAATAAAACTGAAGGGGATTTCGGTCAGATTCTCAACATGAAATTGAAAAGAGCTGTGAAGGCATTGTTCTACTGGAGCAAAGACAAACATAAATCTTTAATGGAAGATAAAGAGTCTCTCAACAAAGAAATCTTAGAGCTGCAAGAGAAAGATTGCAAGATTGGTCTATCGGAGGAAGAATGTTTGTTGCTTAAATCAAAAGTTGGGGATCTTAACTCCAAATTGGCTCGTCTAGATACTTGGTGGAGGCAGCGTGCTGAGGTGAAATGGGCATTGGAAGGTGACACCAATTCCAAGTTTTTCCATGCTTTTGCTAGCGTAAGGAAGAATGCAAATTTCATAAACAAAATCAAAGATGAAAATGGGGAAGAGACGAAAGATCAGCTCTTGATTGAAGAATTTTTTTTTAAAAAAATGGGAATTCAGAGATTGCAATTTGGAAGGATGGTCGAAAAATAGCTTTCATTTGGAGGAAGAAGATCTTTCCATTTTAAACAAGGAGTTCTCATTTGAAGAAGTTGAAGTAATAGTTAAGAACACAGGGAATTTTATTTCTCCTGGATTTGATGGAGTAACTTACTCATTCTTGATAAACTATTGGGAAATTATCAAAGAAGATGTTTGGAGAGCTTTGAACCAGTTTTTTATTACTGGGAAGATGAATTCAAGTTGGAAAGAGACTCTTATTGTCTTAATTCCGAAAGTTTCCAATCCAATATACCCTTCCAATTATAGGCCGATCAGTTTATGCAATGTTGTGTACAAGGTGGCTGCCAAGCTTATATTAAACAGAATTTTTTCAGTTATTCACAAAGTAATCTCCCCCGAACAAGCAGCATTTATTAAAGGTAGAGCTATGACTGATCATATCATGATTGCACATGAGATCTTCCACAAATTCAGATTCTCTAAAAACTCTAACGGATTGGTTTCCTTCAAATTGGATTTGGAACAAGCTTATGACTCAATGGGATGGCCAACCTTGGAAAAAGCATTGAGGTACTTTGGTTTTCCGCCTTTGATATCTTCCTTAATTATGGAATGTGTCTCTAATGCAAAATTTGCTATTATTACTAATGGAAATTATTCCAATGGGATTGAGGTCAATTGTGGCTTTCGGCAAGGATGCCCATTGTCACCTTATATGTTCATTCTATGTGCTTAATTATTTTCTAATGCACTTAACCAAAGAGGTGATAAATTTGGCATTAAGATTTCTCATAATGGACCTAGGATCTCACATTTGTTATATGCGGATGATCTCCTTTTATTTTCAAAAGCAAATGTGAAGGAGGTCAAAAACATTAAAAGTATTATCAATGATTTTTGTGGTTGGACCGGTCAAAAAGTGAACACAGTTTGTGTTCTCTTTGGAAAATCTATCAATAGAAGATTGAAGAAGAAAATAAAGAAGATTATTGGGATTCTTAGTGTTTAAGAATTTCAATATATTGGAACAAAAATTTGTTTGAGGAGATTAGTTGCTCAAGACTTCCATTGCATCATTGAGAAAGCAATGAAAATGATTAATGTTTGGGGGAGCAAGTATATATCATTGGCTGCTTTATTTGGAGTAAATCTCTGGATAGTCATGGAATGCACTTTGTCAATTGGAAGACTCTTTGTTACCCGACTAGGTGGGGAGGGAGAGGTCTCCATTCATGCCATGACAAAATTGGGCCTTTGATAGCTAAAATTGCTTGGAGATACACTCAAGAAGATAATTCTTTATTACATAAAGTTTTATTTCCTAAATATGGATCTTGTTTTGAAAATCAACTCTCAAAAAAGAAAGGCTCTTCAGCTTGGACCATTATCAAAAATGGTGGAGAGTTCTTGAGGCCGATAGTTAGATGGAATGTGGGCAATGGACATTCTGTCAATACTCTTAATGACATTTGGATTTTGGATAAAAATCTTAATAAGTGGCCTACTTTTCTTAATCCCCAAGTCCTTGAAGGTGTTTCACTTGATAAGTTCATCAGTAATGGTAGATGGAATGATGATGTGCTGTTTGATCCTTTGGTCCAGATCTTGCTAATCTAATTCAGCAAATAAAAATCAAAGGCGGGAATTCTAATGATGAACTTGAATTGTTATATAGTAGATCTGGAAAGTCAATTTCGGCATTGGCTTTTGAAAGTTCGATCCAAATTCCTCAGCAAGAGTTATATTGGAAGTGGACTAAGAAAGCAAAGCTGTGTCCTAGAATTGAAGTATTCTGGTGGAGGATCTTTAACAAAGCTATTCCAACGTTCCAATTTTTATATTATAGAAGATTACAATCGTTTGCTGAATGCCCGAGAGGATGTCAATTACTGGAAGACATTGAACACATTTCAGTCAAATGCAGTAAACTGGGAGAAGTTTTCAATCACTTAAATAGATGGGGTTTCGGTATTTCCAAATGCAATTCTTTCTCAGAATGTATTTCTTGGTTATCTGTACAAAATGGATGGCTAATCAACTTGTATTGCAATGCTGTTTACTACAATTGGAAAGCTAGGAATAACCTGGTTCAAAATGGGATGGAATCAAGTGCTATTTTTGTTGCTCTGGAAGCTATCTCTATGGCAGCAATATCTTTTTCCAATGCAGCAAATATCTCGGGTAAATGGGGTGTCAACCAGCTTGGTAAGCTGTCAAACGATCATTGGCATCCCCCTCCACCCGGTTAGATCAAGTTTAATTTTGATTCTTCACTTCTTCAATCATATAAAGGAGGCATTGGAGGAATTTGTAGGGATTCCAAAGGAAGATTTTTGGTAGCATTTGGATATCCCATTACTCAATGGGATGTTTCTAAACTTGAAATGCTGGCTGCTATTTCTTTCCAAAATGTTTTTAAAGAAGATATGATGATGTATGAAGGCATCATCATTGAAGGAGACAATGCAAACGTTATCAAGGCTTTGTAAGACAATATGGCTCACAAGAATGATGAATTGAGAGGTATGTTCAAATACTTTAAAAACATCATCTTCAATTGTATAGATAGAAAGTGTAATAAGTTAGCGGACCTTTGTGCTAACTATGCTATCATTTCTTATTTTATTTGGGATGATTTAGTTCTTAATAAGGTTCCTCCTTTTATTGCTTTGTTAATGGAGGAATCTTATGGATACATTTAGTTTCTTGCTTTTTAGTTTTCAATAAAATTTAAATGCTCTTTGCATTTTCTTCAAAAAAAAAAAAAGATTGTCATGTAGTAAAAAATCATTGATGTATAAGTTATGCATTGTAGGATTGAGATTTTAATATGCATGTGTGCAAAATTAAGAATGATAGATTAATGAATGAATATATTAGATGAATACTTGGAATTATAATTATTAAAGGTGAGGTTGAAAATAGACTTAAGTGATTTGGACTAATATTGTGAATGATAGAAAATGCACCTATTTGATGGTTAGATAAAATTACTGATATGAAACTTTCGTGCAGCTCCTTCACATGATTTGGAATCGGTTACCATTATGATATAGCATTTTCTTTGATTTGTGGCGCTTTTGACTGATTTATAACTCTAATTTTATACATGACTTGCAAATTCAACACTGTAAGTTATGGGTGTGAATTGCCATTTTTTTGTTCATCGTGTAACTTTGTAGTTGATTTTTATAGTTGGTGTATTTGTTGCTTGCGAATTCCGTCTACGGTATTTCAATGGTTTTTTTGGATATTGTTGTCAATACCATCTTTGATGTTTCTTTTTTTGAGGGATGTCTTATGATTATAAGGGTACCTGAAATGATTTAAAAACAAGTTCCAATAATGTTTCTCAAGTTATTTTTTTCATTTGGCTTGAATGTTGGATTGAATATGATTATTTTATGCCTAATGTAATTTGCGTGAATATTTTGTAGGAATATATCTTCTTGTGCTAACATAAAGCTTAAATTCTTATCTTGATGATTTATTACTTTCGCACATTTTTATCATGTAATATTTAGTTATAGCTTTGTTTGCATGGTGGATTGATACTTGATACGTCATCATGAAATTATCTTGACCAGGCACGAATCTCGAGGAAAACTCAAACTGAAAACTTCAAATATTAAATCCGGAAGCACGTGAACCCCGATTTCAGCAAGCTTATAGTCAAACTGAACGTCTCAGAAATACAAATCCAACGACACCAAATTCAACCTAATCCGAGCCCAAATTGGTCTGAATCATGGACCCGAAGCGCTGTTGGAAGGTTCAAACCGCAATTTGAGTTATCAAACGGTCTCCGATTTTAACGAGCTTATACTCGAATCGAACGGCTTGACGAGACGAATCAAACGAGCCCAAGATCACAGAATTCCGACATCATTAAGGCCTTCAAATGTCCAACGATCGGTGCACGATCGTAGGATTCAATATCGGCCGTCCATTCGACCACTCCCTATTCGCCCCTGATCTCAAGCCTATTTACGAGCTATGCCACTCCAGAAAATCTATAAATAGAGCCCTCATTCTTCACAAGAGAGGACTCAAGCAAGAAGGGAAGAGAAGAAGAGAAGAAGAGAAGAGGAAAAGAGAAGGAAGAGAAAGAAGAAGCTCCTCCTTCACCACCGATGGAACCTCGCCGGACCACCGACGGAACCTCGCCGGACCACCACCGTAGCTCGCCAGACCACCGCCGGAGCTCGCCGGAACCTCGCCGGACCACCGCCGGAGCCTCGACGTAACACTGCCGGAGCTTAGTCGAACCACCGCCGAAACCTCGCCGGACCACCGCCGGAGTCTTGCCGGATCACCGCCGGAGCCTCGCCGTAACACCGCTGGAGCTTCGCTGGACCACCACCTCAAGGCCCGACGTTCAGGCCCTACATTCTGCTGAAGGCCCGACGTTCTGTTGAAGGCCCAACATTCTGCTCAAGGCCCGACGTTCTACTGAAGGTCCAACGTTCTGCTTAAGGCCCGACGTTCAGGCCGGACGTTCAGACCTGACGTTCTGCTTAAGGCACGACGTTCAGGCCCGACGTTCAGACTCGACGCTCTGCTTAAGGCCCGACCCTCAGACCCGACGTTCTGCTTAAGGCCCGACGTTCAAACCCGATGTCCTGCTGAAGACCCAACATCCTGTTTAAGACCCGACGTTCTGCTGAAGGCCCTTTGTTCTGCTCAGGGCCAGACTATCAACACCCGAACTTCCAAGTGACACTGGGTCTAACACCTGACTCCTATCGAATAGTTACTAATTGTAAATCTGATCGCCCTTAGAGGAGATTCAGTCCTTTGTAACTGATTCAAAGTCTAGTGGAATCATTTTCAACTGGGCTAGGCCTCGTGATTTTTCCCCTTTCAAGGGTTTTCCACGTAAAAAATCTTGTGTTCTCTGTGTGTGAGTTAGTTATATGTACAACGTTAAGACGCAGCATTAAATCTCTATCGCCGCGTATTTTCTAGCCTGCAACAATACTATATGAATTTTTTTATTATGGTGTAAAGCTTCAATCAATGTATGACTTTCACAATAGTTATTTTATTTGTAAAATTTATATTAGGTCAACCTTAGAGTTTAAATGTTTTTGTTTGAGTAGATCTAAAATTCGATATATGGAGTGTAGTTTTAATAGTGATAAATCTAGTGGTGGGATTGAGACATTAGATGATCATGTAATTAAAAAAGAGTATTATAGATTTCTTGGGTCTATTTTTCAAAGTGATGGTGAAAGAGATGGGGACATTATTAGTAGAATTCAAGTTGGATGGTTGAAGTGTATGAATGTATTAGGCCTATTATGTGATAGAAATGTACCCCTCAAACTTATGAAAGTATAAGATGGTGGTGAGACCTACAATGCTTAGTGGCATAGAATGTTGGCCATTAAAAGAGAATCATAAAATTTAAGTATTGTAGAGATAAGGATGCTTAGGCGGATGAGTGGCTTTGCACTTAGACACAAAATGCAAAACAAGTATATATGTGAAGAGGTTGGAGTAGCTCCAATGGGAGATAAGATTAGAGAGAGCCACCTTAGATGGTTTGGTAGCATAAAACGTTAGCCTTCCAATGATCTTGTTAGGTGAGTAGATTATTAAATCCAGCCTATGTTAAGGAAGGGAGAAGTAGACCTAAAAAGTCTTGGTTAGAAAGTTTTAAAATTGACATTTTCTATTTGATCTAAATGAAAATTGTACTCTTAATAGAACATAATGGAAAAAAAAAAATGATTCATGTAGCCGACCCCACCTTGTCGGATAAAGGCTTGTTGTTGTTATATAAATTTTTCTTATTTTCTAAAATTTCTGAAATTATGAATAATTGTCTCAATTAAAATTTGGTGTTGTAAATTTTATTTATGCATGTGATTGATTGCACTCAAAGGATCCATTTTGTAGAACTCGAAGGAGTTTGGGAATGTGGAGAAGTGGATAGAATCAAAAAAAAGGAATAACTTTTTTCATCAATCCATTTGTTTAATACAAGGGTTATTTATACTACTACGGTTAATACTAGTACAATAGACCTAGTCCTTAAGCCATATTGGTGGTCCTTTGTCAGGGCTTGGATGGCGTGGTGGTGATTGCTCAACTCAATTGCACATAGCAATTCCTTCCTCCGTAAGAAAAGAAACCTTGTCTCCATGGTGGTACATCAAAAAAGATACGATTGGAGGTAACATTGCATAAACAATTTGGAATGGAATATTCTTGATGGAGTAATGTGTTATGTTGTAAGAGAACTAGGCCCAAGGACTTGTAGCCTGTTAGAAGGTGCATTCATGGTATAACAAAAGAGATATTGCTCAAGGATTTAATTGGTGACTTCCATTTGCTCATTGATTTGTAGATGATGTGATCTTAAAATGTAGCACACTACTATGTTGGAGAAATTTTATCATCCTCAATGGATTGTAATATTTTGTGTCGAGTATGATATAGAAATAATATATTATCCCAAAGGGTAAAAATATTATTTTGCTATGGACTCAATAAGAAAAATCACAATTTGTATTTTAATAGAAGTTTTTTCTTATTCAATATTTAGTTGAATATGATTTATTTTATTATATGGTACAAATCCTCGTAAGGAGTAAGCCTGTATATGGTTAATTACTTCTCAAACACTTATTATTTGAAAATAATTTTGATTAAACTAGTAGTTTCTTTAGAGTCATCAAGACATTTATTAATATTTTAATTTTTTAAAATTTGAGAATTTCTTATTCAAAGAATTAGTTTTTAGGGATATCAAGGGAGATGTGATCAACTTTAAATCAGATTTTAGGAATGAGAGTCAAAGGGAGAAAAATGTAAGAGCACTTGATTATGAGAAACTCAGAGGTGTTCAAACTATCATATGTTGGGCTTAACATTTTAAAATTAGATTTTTATTTAAGTAATCTATATGATTTAGAAAATTAGCGCTGATATTCGAACAATATAGGTTAAGGGAAATGCCAGGAAGGTGAGGGCTTCTGAGGTGACTGGAATAAGCAATAACCTTAGATCCTATAGCTAAAGTGAGGACTACAAAGAGATAATGCCCCGAACCTAAGTCTAACGGAGTGTAAGGAATTTACAAACCTAAACCTCACATAATATATTAGTCAGTATGACCTCTGGATTTACAAAACTGCCTAAAAAGTTTTATCAGCTAAAATGCTTTTAAAATGATAAGGTTTGGTCTCAATGCTATCAAGATTATGGAGACAATTTTGATTTAGAAGATAAGACTTACAAATAGATTTTTGGGCTAAGATACTTAACCATATGAATATGCATATGCTGACACATTGAATGTATTTTTTTGTTATATGATCATTAAGTGAGTACATTTTATATAAGATCCACAGGCCATGTATAATCATTTCAATTTTTTTATTTGAAAGTTTGGCTTATTTGAATAAGCCATATAATTTTTGTAGAAAAAGGCATATTATCCTATTGTTGATTTTTTTATTGGTAGAAATTTTAATTTTGTTCTAAGAGCCTACCATACAAGATATATCTAGCCCACTCTCAAACAAAAGCAAGTGAACAAACTTAGGAAAAACAATCATTTATAACGCACACTCAATAAACAAAATATATGTATATATAAATCAACAAATGTAGGAAAGTAATGTCCAATTATTACAATTATAATTGGCAGCTGATTTATCTACCTTATACAACCTAGATAAATTTTTACCGGCTTAGCCTATGGGTTCTTCAAGCTTTGGCTTTTAGATTCATTCAGGGATTTACTTAAGAAGGTTCATCCGTATGGTTCATCTCTCCTATAGTTGTATCTCACAAGCATAAGTTTATCAAATATATTTTGAAAAATGAAAATACTTAAGTCTGCAAAACAGGAAGAGATTAAGAAACAATTTATATGAAAGAATAAGACATCCCAGAATTGCTTGACACTTGAGGTGTCAAGCACTGTGTCTATCCTATTGGCTATGCTTCATTGAAGGATTTTAAGCAGCTCCTGTAAATAAACAGTGTTAAATAATTATGACTTATTTGAACCCACTCTTGGATATGTCCATATGTAGAAAAGAGCATTGTCTCTATCCTAACCACTTAAGGTCAAATACCTACAACACAAATAATCCAAAAAAATCACACCAAAATATCAACCACTTCCAAAAAAAAAGCTTAATCCTAGCATGCTTAGGGTCTGTGCACCTATATGTGTGCCGACTGTGTGGTAAGTCACACTACAAGTAGTATCTTATTTTATTGTGGAATATAGATGTTTAATTTTAATCCAGGGGTAGTTTCATTTTAATTTGTTTGTGACAGTTTTTATTTGATTTTTAAGTGTTTCATATTTAGAAGGGTTATAAAGAACCCATAGAGTAGCTACTGCTTATTTTGAGGCAAGTCTAGTACTCATTGTATCCTAAGATCCAATGATGTAACATTCCACCTTTTGCGGTGAAATGATTTATTATTGAATCAAGAGGAACCAAAGTAATTTTTAGGTATTTTTTAGATTTCTTTTAATGTTTGGATAAGAGGGAGATATTTCTCTCATAGAATAAGGTAAACATGCCTAAGAGTTTGGCTTAGGACTTTGTAAAATTCACCTATTATGCTAAGGTGAATTCCAACAGAAGGGAAACTCCTAAAGTCCTAAAGGACTTCTATGGATTGTCAAATATCGTCGCAGCCATCCTAGTCGGTGCTTACCTCTTGATCCTATGATCATAATGGGGATCCATGGGGAGGCTCACCTGGATCACACCGATCTCCTTCCATATTCGGGTGGTTGATTTAGGAAGGATTATTATTAGGATTCCGTAATTATTGTTTATCTATTAAGATATATTGTATTGATCTATAAATAAGAATAATTTTATATAATTAATTTAAAAGTCTTTTTCCTCTTGCCACTAAAATTTCTCGTGTCCTCTGCATCTGCGTTAAATCCTACCAGCATGTACACTGCTACAGGCTCCCACTCTGCCGCTGATGCCATCGTAGACCATTCTGGCGGGTCTTCCGCCACCGCATCCAACCATAGATGGCAGAAGGTAACTTACCACAAGCGTCACCGTCATCATAATCAGCCATCCATCCCCCTTGCCTCGTCGAGGATCAACTATCAAATGGCATCTCCCTTGTCGAGCACCCCAATATTTTTGTATTGGTTGAGCATAAAGTTCTAGAACGCCTCCGTCACCATTGAATCCACTGCATTGCCACCTCTGAGTTGAGGTCACCGACCATTACAATTACTTCCGATGAGGATGAGGATGATAGCAAAGTTGAGGGAGCGGGACAGGAGAAAGGGGAAAGAGTTGGTGAAAAAGGTCAAGCAACATAAGCCTAAGAAACCAAAGGTGATGGTACATGAGGCAGCCTCTAAGATTGACGCATTAGATCTAGCTGCACGCCTTGTAAAGTTGTTAGTTTCTTATGAGTCCCAGTATGATATCCAACTGATACGATTTGCGGACTACTTTGGGCAAGCATTTTTGGTGTTAATGCCTCGTATTCCCTTGGACGAAGCTATTCAAGGAGTCACATATTGCTAAAACATTGAAATCTCTTTATCTCATATTTCAGAACCAATTTACTTGACTTCAGTTAATCAGATTGCTGCAAAATCACCCGAGGCTCTTGCTGATTTTATGGTGCCTAGATTGCAATCTTGTTGATCTTGCAATTCAGCATGATATTGCTAAAGGCTCTAGAAAAGTCATACAAAATACTCGAGGTGCTTAGCAATCTTCTACAAAAATTTAGAGAATCCACAATATATAGGACCAGAGTTGGTTCCTTTGATTATTTTGACTATTTTTCAGGTTTCTTAAGGGGATCTGGTGGTTGGGATGCATGTTAGGGCTCATTACTTGTTGCCACTAATCATTGGAAAAGTACTAATCTACATACGAGGGGTTTGGCTTTGCAAAGCCTAAATCTAGTTATATTCTAAGAAATGGTGCTATTAGAAAATGAGAGCGCATTGTCCCACCTTTTGCACTTGATAATGTTAATACAAGCTATTTTTCCAGTGATGCCTTAGAATCTAATTTGGAATAATTATTCTTTTATCTTTTAATAAATAATATCCAGAGCTATCAAATATCATCTATCAGTAATAAACAATGGAAACAAATTCTATAATAAAAAATATCAATATATACATTTGTATTTAATCCCAAAAATTATCTACAATACTCATGATCTATATAATTATATCATTACTACTCTCTCATGAGTACAAAAGAATAATTAGAATAAAAAGAAGCAAAATATGAAGAATCCTGATTTGCCTCATATTCATGATCTTGTGCAACTACTTGAAATCAATTAATCACATATAATGAGCTAAAAAATCCAGCAGGTCACAAAAACTTACAACTGAATTCAAAACACGACAAAGGAGCAATATACATGTCGGGATCAAATCATAGCAGTAGCATTCATATGATCATTGAATCAGTGTAGAAACAATAAAACTCATGTGCAGTTGTAGTAGAATCTATAAACAATAAAATACTATGTATGAAAGCCAATAAAATAGTGAACTAGTACAAGTGTCAAATGTATAAAGCAATATTCATATCAATAATACCAATAAGTATAGAAATCAGATAAAGCATCAAATCAATACATCAGTAAAAACTGTTGAAATCAAATCAATGTAGTAAAATCAGATGTGAATGTACATATGTTATCCAGTTATTTTATATCACTATTAAATCAATATCTTAATCACATGCTCAAATTATCTTGTATATTACATGCTCAATGAGTATATTATGCTTTTTTGTATCAATAAGTCAGTAAAAGTGTTAATAATAAATCCATACAATAATTTGAACAATGTCTCAATAACATTCATTTCAGTGGTCATACTAAACAAGTAAAAATTCTAGCTATCATGGTATTTTTCAGTATCAGTACTAGTATCAATAATCGTTGGCTCAGTAAATAGAGTCGTCACTTTTTGCCTATCGGCACAGTAATCATCTCTTTATAACTCCCAATCAATATATTATGTGAGTTAGCAGATCATAACATCAAACCATAATATTTAAAGGAGAGCATGTTGGCCCACCAACATGTACAAGTCAATCAGTCTCTAACCAATGGGTCAGCTAGTCTTTACCTATCTTTTACACAAATTATTATCACTGTACTATAACAGTAATAGCGACCAACTATTACTCAATCACATATCTACATTCATTTTCAATGTATTGTAATTCTAAAACATAATTGAGCTTAATTCAAAAAATGTTAAAATATCCTAATAGTTGACAACAAAAATCATACTGAACAAATATTCACATTTTTAAAATTTAACCAAAATTTCCAAATATTTCATAAAGTAATATTATGAAGTTTTAGTTGAATTAAATCACTATTTTTAGACGTCAAAATAAATTTCAAAGTAGAAAAAAATCACTGTATTTTCAAAATCACTTGGTGAAAAATCTCGAATAAATACTCAAAACATTCATAATCTTAATCTTTATAATAAATAAAAAGTTACATGGAAAAAGTTTTAAAAATACAAAGTTATTCTCGTTTTTCGGTAATGGAAACACAAATTTGTTTAGAAAAATATAAAAAATATAAAATCCTTGAAATTATTAATAGGGTAAAGATTTCTTACTGCAAGATGAGTAAATCTTCCAACAGGTCCGACTGACGAAAATTGCTATGCGATCTCCATATCCTAGATTTTTTTTTTTTCTCTTAAATTTTTCTCCAATTCTCTAATTCATTTCTCTGTTAGCTGATTTGAATAGGAAAAAGCTTTTAAAAACATTTTAGGGGCTATGGATATTTCAATAAAAATAATAATTTAATATTATGTAATTAATTTGATCAATTTTTTATATAAAATTCATATAAATTCTTTTGGGCCTTTAAAAATTATAAAAAATATTCATAAATAAATCATTTTATTTAGAAAATATTGGTGAAATTAGGTTGTAAAACGACACCATCGGTCCCAAAATTCTCACTTGTACTGACAAATGTTAATTTCTTAAGGATTTTCACTGGTGCCCAAAAATTATAAAAAAATTCTTATAATTAAAACACAATAATATATATCTTATGATGAAGATGATTTTCAAATTTGACTTATAATGATTCCTGAAAAATTTATTTGCCTTGGTCAAAATATGAGCTATTATATTTCCTGTCGCCTCTGCTCGAGTGAAGGCTACAAAGAGATTAAAAGCACTTTATCCTACCCTGAAGGAGCTGGTGCTTGCTGGTTGTCTAGGTTCCCACCACCAACCTTTATTGCCCGAATTATGAGAAATACAAGTTCCCACTACCGGCCTTCATTGTCGAAATTTTAAGGAATACTGGGTCTTCCACCAGCCTTCATTGTCAGTTCTGAGGAATACTGGTTTTCTTTCCTACGTTCGACATCCAGAGTCAACCGAGTAGAAGTGAGAGAAGCCTAGCTCAGGACCTCCTCCTACGTGCGTCTAAAAAGTGGTGAGAGTTCCCTTTCATGCGGGTCTAAGGTCGGGACAAGTAAGAGTTCGAGACCTGCGCTCCTTTCTGTGATCAAACTAGGGATCAGAGACCTTGCGTGTGTCTATACGGGGTTGATTGAACATGAGTCTGTTAGGGTAGAGTTGGACGACCGATTTGTATTGGGCCGAAGGCTGGCTCAATTGGATGGGAGGAGATGTGCATGCTGAGTGCTGAGCCGCTTGAGATGTATTTTTTCTACTTTTGTACTTGAAGCTTCATGCAATCTTAAAAATAGATTTTTTCCTTTCTACTGTCGTGCCTTCATTTTAGGCCTTCCCTTAACGGAGTTATCATATTTATAACCAACACAACCTTTATTGCTGCTATGCTTAATATAGTTCTACTTTTCTGTGATTGATTTCCTAGTTGGGAATGACATATTTATATTCCCCAGATTGAGGGGTAGTGTCAAATACCGTCCCAGCCATCCTAGCCGATCCTTAACCTCTTGATCCTAATGGCCAACATGGGGATCCATGGTAGGCTCACCTGGATCACGCCGATGTCTTTCCATATTCGAGTGGCTGATTTAAGAAGAATTATATTATAGGGCAATTAGGCATGATTCCGTAATTATTTGTTTCTTATTAAGTTACCTTGTATCTCTATAAATATAGATAATTTTGTATAATAAATTTAATAGTCTTTTCCCTTTCCAATTCTTTGAATTTAATGAGGATTATGTTTTAAATGTCATAAGAGAAAAAATCACTTATTTTAGTTATGTGATAAGAAACTTAGAGTTTGAGCTAAGTAGAGATTTCACTTATTTGATTGGGGATCAAAATTGATGAAAATGAAATACTCAGCTTTGGAACTAACGGATTAAAATATTCTCTTCAGCTTTTGGAGCTAAGGAATGGGAAATCTCCTACAACTTTGAGGTTGGAGGAGATGAGATGAGGTCTATAGCTTTGAGCTAAGGAATTGGGGATTTTTTTAGGACTTTTGGTGCCTACAAAAATGATAGAAGATTTAACTTATGGGGCTACAAATAAAAAGGATCTCCTTTGATTTTGTGTATTCAAAGAGGGGAATTCATTTGCTTAATTTGGGCTAAGCGAATGAAAGTTAGGATTTCGGGTCCTATGTTTGATGGCTAGAGTGGTTGCCAATTGATTTTGGCTCAAGAGGTTAGATAGATGATTTGCAACTTTGAGATTACAAACTATAAGAATTATCATTGAATTTTTTATTCACTGATGGAAGCTTAGTTTGCTAAGTATAGGTAGAAAAAATATAAGAGGGTGACATGTAGATTTGGATTACAAATCACAATGAGTTTCTTTTAACTTTTAGTTGTTTAAAGAGAGGTGTCCATTCATCCAACTTAGGTTGGGAGAATGAAATGGATATAGGATTTTGATTCATATGATTTGCTAATATCTCCTAAACTTTCTAAAGTCATTTGGGAACTTTTATATAAGTTTAGGGAAGGCATCAAACAAGGAGGTAGGAAAAACATGGGATTTTCTACAATTTTTGGCGTTGTAAAAAAAGAGGGAATAATGCAACTTAGGGGTTGCAAATTTGGAAAGGTTTCTTTGAACTTTTGGTGTTTAAAGAAGGATAATTACTTGCTTAATTTCGGCTAAGCAGGTGAAGAAGACTAGGATTTGGTTATATGTCTAGGAGATTATTTAATAGTTTTTTGTTCCAACAAATGAGGTGGATGATGTAGACTTTAGTTCTAAGATTCAATAATTCATATAATTGGATGTTTGGAGTCTTAGGGGAGGCTCCAAAATGTAACACACGAGGGAAAAATACATTTGAAAGAGAGATCCCTACTTTTGTTAGAGTGTTTTGGACTCATTTGAATTTGAGAGATGATTTAAATGTGTCTAAATGAATTCTAAAGATCAATTTTGTCATGATCTAAGATGAACCTAGGAGCATGCATGAGATGGTTTATCATTTTAGGAGATTATTAAATGCTTAAATTACTTGTTATTGCCCTCAACATTTCAACATGCAAATTGCACTAATCATTCTTAGATAATTTCAATGTATGGTGTAGTATGATCTATATGCCATTAAAACTATAGAATACTCCACTTTTACTTTTAAAAGCACTTACAAATTAAATAAATATGTTTATGGATTTGCAAATCTTGAATAAGCAACAATCTTTTCAAATAACCTGCACCATGCTTTCCTTTAGGTTTCAAGTTAATTTTTTTTATATATAAAAATAATATAAAATAATTTTAATTATAATTATATTAATCTAGTATAATTAATTATAAACATAAACATAAATATTACAAAATATTAAAAAACATTACCAAATATTCAAAAACATCACAAATTATTTATTGACATCAACAAATATTCATAAAATTCATCAAATATTCAAAAACTGATAAAAGTTCATATGAAATTGAAAAAATTAAACTACTCTGAATCGATCGACTCATCCTCCATTGGAGCTACCTATTTTCCACTCAACTGCTCTCTCATTTTTCACATTTCATCCAACATATGATTGTGTTGCTCATGCATCTGCAACTGTATTTGTGCCTGCAACTGCACTTGCCAATTAGCTTGTGATTTTCTTACTTGTTCTAACTCTGCTTGAAGGGCATTTATCTGTTGACTATGTAAGGACTCCTGTGAACTTATGCGAAGCTGGATCCACTAGAGGTCATCCCTCATATGCCTGGGCTTGCGAACCTAAACCATAAACCATGCTATATTGTATTCCTCCTATGGCTTGCGACCAGAGGCTGTACTCAGAATACTCTACAGAGCCGCTAGAAGAACCCTCACCTGTTGCGGCTTGACTCTCTCGAAGCCGTGTATACTCCTCCTATGAAAGTTAATAAAAATTTAAGCAATTTATTTAGACATAAAATAAAAATTATTAAACACATATACTTACATGAGCTTTTCTTGCTCGCTTATCAACCCATTGTTAGTCCTATCGCTTATGGGTATGATTATGCAATTCCATAGGAGTTGGTTCTCTACCCAGTATCTCTTTATGTACTACAATTCTATTAATATTTCTCATAAAGAAATTTTTTAAAAAACTTTTAAAATTCATTACCAAATGTCGTTTGTGCTCAGTATGTGGAACTGAGCCCCCAGTATGAAGGGAACTATCCATGCCTCCAACATTAGAAGCTCTGTTCTGTCGATTTTGATCCCTCATACTCTACTCTACGTTTCCCCAAGCAGTGTTTAACTCAGCCCATACAGTCTCTCCAATCCATAATGGCCGCTCGCCAGTTTTTCTAATGTCTGTAAACATGTTACACATCGGAGTGGACCCACGCTTCTCAAAATTCTTTCTAATTTTATAATTGTACTGGGGTAGCCAACACAAATCTCTATACATTTAAAAACATACAATATAGAATATATATGTTTGTTAGCTTAAGTAAAAAAAATATACCATTATTTAGACAAAATAAAATATTGAACACATACCTCAAACTCTCTAAACCACATTTCCCGAACTTCTTTCAGGAATTTCTTCCAAGAAACCTAAGATGCATCATACTTCTTCCGTATTATGTGTTGCATTTTATGTGTTGGTTATTTTGACGGGTGAAACCTACAAAAAATATGTTAGGTGAGAAAAACATACAATATAGAATAAATATGTTTGTTAGCTTAAGTACAAGAGAATGTATGTACGTGTCACAATTAGATGCAATCAATATTCGACCATCTGTCGCCTACTCTGGTGCAGCTGGGGTTGAAGGTCCACCTGTAGTGGGTTGATGGGGTGGTGGGGGATAGTATGATGGAAAATATGGTGGATATGGATAAGCAGGAGGGGCACCATAAGGTGGGGGTGGGTAGTAAGGATAGAAGGGGGTACTCTGCGCAGGGTCTGGTGAAGGAAAGCGGGGGTCTGGTGAAGGAAATCGGGGGTCTAGTGAGTAGAACTGTGGGCTACTGACTCCAAGAGTGGATAAAGGTATGGTAGGCTGACTATGAGTGGTAGGCTGACTATGAGTGGCAGGTTGAGATGAAGTGGTCCCCTCCATATGTACAGGCCTAGTGGTCTAGCTGTAGTGATTTTTTTGCTTCACCTATTAAAAATATTTTTGATCAATCCTTTGTTAGGCTTTTCACCTGAAGCCATCTGCACAAAAAATAAGAAGTATTAGAAACATGAATTATAATAAAAATTTAATATAAAATAATGCAATAATTAAATAAATATAGTGCAGCAACAATAAAATAAAAATGTCAAAAAAAAGTAAAAAAAAAAACTTATGTTAACTCATCATTTGTTCATTCACTTTCATATGATGATACATTTCCAACAATATCAGATTCCTCATGCCTTTCCTCTATGTTTAAATCTACTTCCTTTAACTGCAAGTCGCTCTCATTAATTCGAATTTGTTCATTCACATTGATTGGAAGATTTTTTCAATTTGACATAAACTCTTCTTGAAGTGCTGATGGCATTGAAGTGGTTTTCTCAAATACTCTTGATTTTGACTTCATAACTACAAGCCAATCTTGTTTGTCTCGTAATTTGCTTGGATAGTTAGCATAATAGACTTGGCTTGCCTCACTAGCAATGATAAATGGATCAAACTTTCCATATATCCTACCTCGCTTTACTTCTGTTATACTGTAAATCAGATGTACTCTTGTGCCTCTGTTTTGTACTAAATCAAACCATTCACAATTGAATAGATACACAATATTCCCGTGACCGGGATATTCCACCTCTAATATTTATTATAAATACCTCGTAGTACTCAGAATCATCCTCTATATGGGTTTTTCGTTATACACATACACCAGAATTTTCCGTCTTTCTATCTTCACACCAATTTTTTGTTTGGAATTTATAACCATTAACAAAAAATATTTGATAACATTTAACATAATCTATTTGGTCCCCAAGCTAGGTCAAGTGGCCCTTGATACTACGAATCACTGTCTTCAATGTGAACCTTTCAATGAATCAGATTATATTATTAGCATATTTATTGCATGCTATGTTAACTAATTAAGACAAATTATTCAAAATGAGTAGTCGAGAAATATACCATATTTTTAAACCAAGTAGTAAATTCTTTCTCCACT
Organism: Dendrobium huoshanense; assembly: GCA_016618105.1. Taxonomy (NCBI): domain Eukaryota; kingdom Viridiplantae; phylum Streptophyta; class Magnoliopsida; order Asparagales; family Orchidaceae; genus Dendrobium; species Dendrobium huoshanense. Next base: position 41,732,441 of record CM028347.1, read on the forward strand.
ATCTTTTGGACTTCTCCTGGTTCTGATGTACTTAAACCATCAATGAACTTCCTACAAACTTTAGGGTTTAAAACAAAGTTATGAATAATAAATTTATAAACAAACTAACTCGTACTTACTCGAGATACTGCTCAACTTCATCACAGTTAAGCAAGATATACAATGTGACAACTCTCATCTCCTTATCGGTCAAATAGCATACGGTACTAGCGCCTACAAGTTCACCACTTCCACTGAATACAGATATATTAGAGAATTTACCCACATTTTGAGATGCAATACTTTTACATGATTATGACGCTGTTTCAAAGTAATACAATCAAAACTGAGTTGTCTCGTACATTAAATATGCATCACATATAGAACATTCGGGATGTGCTTTATTCTTAGCTGTCTTCTTAAATTTATTTAAATATTTCTCAAAAGGATACATCAACCGATACTGAACAGGTCCACCGACTATAGCCTCATATGGTAAATGCACTAGTAGATGCTCCATAGAGTCAAAAAATCCTGGAGGAAATATTTTCTCAAGTTGACACAGAATAAAAGTTATTTGCTGCTCCATAAGAATCGAATTCTTTACATTTAGTTTAGAAGAGCATAAATCTTTGAAGAAGACACTTAGCTCGATCAAGAGCTTTAAAATTTGATCTTGTAGATAACTAAAAGCAGTTGGTAGTAGACATTGCATGAAAATATTACAATCATGACTTTTTAATCCAAACAATCTCCCTGATCTTATGCCAAGACACCTACTTAGATTGGAAGAATATCCATCTGGTACCCGTAGGGTCTTTACCCATTCACAAATTACTCATCTTTGCTCTAAAGTTAATGTGAATGGAGTTTTTGGTTTGAGAAGTTTTTCACCTCCACTATCCTTTAATTCTAATGCTTTCCTTATACAAATCTTCTTTAAGTCTATCCTTGCTTTTATATTATTTTTAAATTTTTCTTTGATGTCCATGACTGTATTGAAAATGTTATAAAAAATATTTTTTTTATATGCATGACATCCAAATTATGTCTAATCAGATTTATTCTCCAATATAATAATGACAAAAAAATATTTTTCTTGGTCCAATTATGGTTGACACCATATCCTGACAATCTGTACTCAGGTAATGTTGGAAAATCAATTATTGTGGCATTAAACTTATTCTTTCAAATATTTCTTTACTACTTAATCTTGGAGGAGGTTGCAACATCACCATTTTTTTTAATAAAGGCATCTTTATTTCACCTAAAAGAATGACTTGGATGTAAAAACATGTGATGACAATCGAACAAAGTGTTCTTCCTTCCATACATTTAAGTGAATGATTTTATATATTCCATACAATATGAACAAGCTAACTTGCCAGAAGTGTTTCAACTTGAGAGCATATCATACGCATGAAAGTCACCAATTGTTCAAAGTAATGCTGCTCTCATTATGAAGTTCTGTTTGGTGGAAATATTATATGTACATACTCTCTCTTCCCATAATAAACTTAAATCATCAATTAATTGTTATAATAATACATCAATCTTTACTTTTGGATTATGTGGTCCTAGTATGATAAGTGTCAAAAACATATAAGTAGTCATACACAACTCTAGAGGAAGATTGTAAGGGGTGAGTATCATGGGCCAATATGAGTAAGATGAAGTAGACTAACTGAACAGAGTAAAACTATCTGCGTATAAACCTAATCATACATTTCTTGTTTGTACCGCGAATGTGTGATGTGTACGATCAAAGTGTCTCCAAGCCTCTGCTTCTGATGGATGTGTAATAACACCTTGCGGAATGTGATTATTATGCCACCTCATATGTGCAGTAGATCTCATGGATGCATATAGCCATTGTAGTATAGGAATTATTAGCAAGTAAAACATCATACTGACATGTACTTCCTTTAGCTTTCTTTTATTTCCAGACTTTGGTTTAATTCTTTATGCATTACAATGACGGCTTGCAATATCTGATAAATCTTCTTTAAAGTATAACATGCATTCATTAACACAACAATCTATCTTTATGTATGTCAAACCAAGTTTGGAATCTATCTTCTTTGTCCAATATTGATCTGTAGGAATTATATTATATGTTGGGTTGGTTTTCTTAAGCAGCCCAATGAATTGATTAAAACATTCACGAGCAACATTATATTCTGCCTTGATGCTTAACATCTTCACAACAACAGATAACTCTGAGTGAGTGGTGTACCCCTTTCATATTGGTTGTTGGGCAGCATGTAACAAATCATAAAAATTCTGTGCCTCCTTATTTGGTAACTCTTCTATATATTATTCAGATTGTATTCCAGTTGTATCATGAACTAATTCCTCAAGATTTAGTCGGAAATTTTCATCCTCAGCTATATTACTATTTGTAGATGTACCATATCGAGAATTAAAATGTGGCTCGTACTCACCATGAGAAGTCCAATACCAATATTATGGCATGAACCCTCTGCGATACAGATCAACAATTACATCATCTGGTCTTAGGTGCACTTTATTTTTATGTTTAGAACATGGACATCGAAACATTCCATCTGATATGAAGATAGATAGTTGTTTCGCTGTCTGAATGAAAATAGTCACCCCATTAAAGAATTCATTTATTAATGTCTTTCGTCCTTGCGCCTATTGGTTATACATCCATCTTTTTTGATTTCTAATATCCATAACCTACATATAATATGGAGCAAATAATTAATAGATTATAATGATTTTGTGACAATTGTCAGATAAAGATTATTGGTAGACGTAAGTCGAGCAATGTATGTTAGATAATGTATGTAAGGAGATGACAATAGTTGGCAACTTGACTACGATCCTTCCGACTTCCATCGCCCGTCTACTCTCCTTCTAAACACAAACACTTAATTATGTTTTTCCTATAATTATCGTCGTTTTATGTGCCCAAATACGAGGCTCCAAACATCACATCATATCTTCAGACATTTCCTTCACCGTTATAAATACTTTTTGAATATCTAAAATGTTTTTCCTCTAATTTTATCTTCCAATGGAGCTACTCCAACCTTATCACGTATATGCTCATTTTGGAAATATCTCTAAGGGTAAAACCACTCATCCACCTGAGTATCCTCATATCTACAACACTATGAACAATAGATCCAAGATATCTAAAACATATACTCTTATTAACGACTTGCTCGCCCAATGTCACAATCCTCTCACTAGGTCTAGTACTTCATCTCTCTCTCTCTAGTCGTATCAACATGAATAATATCATCATAAAAAATTATACACCAAGGCACATCCTCTTGCAAATATCTGATGAAAAAATACAAGAAAAAAATAAAATCTTACAGTAGGCGAAGTCGGCGATTGAGGTGGCGAACGTCGGCAAACTAGGTCGAACGATCTTCGCAGCGGTGGAGCTACTCTAGGCTGATCACGTATAAAACAAGGTCCTCACCATTCTATGCAAATTTCTACTAAGAAAATCAGCGAAAAAAATAAAAAACTTATGGTGGATTTTCCTAAAAATTGCGGCGTTTCGCCGGCGACAGGGCGGTGAGCATCGGCGAACTCCGTGGAAGTCTGGACGGCTTGGCAGCGGTGAGGTTCAATGGGGCGACGCTGGGGGGACGGAGGCGAGCGGAGACCCAAACGATATGACAGAATGAAATATTAAGCCAGACGGGCTCGGGTTTGAAATAGGGCTTCCACTGGCGGATTTTCTGGCGGATAAGAAGCCGGAAGTCTTTCCTTCATTTTTTACAACAATAATATTTCGTTTTGTTTAAAATGACCAGCGTCCTATCCGTCGGTAAATACGCCGGAAATTTCCGGCGTAAAATGCACCGCATTATACAATATGCTTACAGATTACGACGTATAAACCGGCGTAATCAGCATCGGAAATTTACCGGTGCCCTTTCTGTCGGTAACTCCGCCGTAATATTTCCGTCGCATATGACGTCCGTAAAAACGCTGTTGTTACCGGCGTATATAGATCAACCATAATCTCCGACGGTAATCGCCCGTTTTCCTGTTGTGTATTCATTCCACTGTTTGATTATATACATTTGTATATATATAACTGTATAGCTTTAGAAGTGTATGATCAAGATACAATGGGTTTGTTATGAGTTGATGGTATATATTGGTTTGTTAGTTATTTGCAACTGCCATATAAGAGGTCGTGGCTGAAGGTCCTTTTATATTTGTTTGCTAGATGAGTCTTCGACTCACAAGCAATAGATATAGATTTGAAATTTTCTACTGTTATTATGATGAGGTAACTGAAGTTGAACTTATGAATACCATCAAACCTTTCATGGCATTCAATTCATGTCCATTTTATTGTATAAGTACTGGATGAACCTGCTGTCTGATATATAGATACAAACATTTTGTGTTTCTCATGTTTAAGTGTGTAATGCATGTCTTAAATAAACTTGATCTTCCCATATACTGTTGCCTATAGTTTTACTCCCGAAATGTTTAATTGATGTTCCTGTTTGCCACTGAATCATTTATATTTTCTACTTTCATCTTCACTTAATTTCACTCATAATGCCTGTGAAGATTTCTTGTATATGATCATGATACTTCCTGTAGTCTTTGGTTCTCTTTCTCACAGGTATTTGGTGAGAAGGCATTTGAGAAGATTGGGAAGGGTTTCATTTCATTGCACTTCTCCGATCAACACCCAGGCACTCATAAGAAGCTTCTATTTCTCAAATTCGTACTTCCAGGTGCCAATAACATGAGTGACATGACAAGATTGGTTAACCTTGTACCTTACTACATTGACTTAATTGGACGTTACAAGCCAAGTGCTCAGGTTTATCAATTTTCATCCTTCTCATGTTTCAATGCTTAATTGATCCGCTAATCTTTGTTTTATGAAGATTTTTATTCTATCGAGTCAAGTGGGAGATCATGTTTTTTTTCTTAAATGTGTTGCAGGCTCGTGCAAAAACGGAAGCTGCCAGAGCAAAAGCGGCACAAGAGGCATTTAAAGAAATGCAAGGTGTGAGGCAAGAAACACTGCAGAAAAAGAAAGCTGAAAAGAAGAAAATTGTTGAGGAGGCTGAAGCCAAGCTGAGTGCTGAGGCCATTCGCAAGAAGGAAGAGAGAGAACGCTCCAGGCAAATGAAGAAGCTAATGCCCAAGGTTAAGATGCTTCGATCCCATTAGGAATAAACTAATCTATTTACCCTGAACTCATCACGTGGATGCAGAGCCTTTTTCCTTGCATTTATAAGGCTTTAAGTTAGTGTTGTTTAGCCCTTCAGGAAAGCATCTGATGCTTTCTGTTCAGTGAAGGCTTTAAGCTGTGTACAATGGTAAGTAAACTTAAATTCAGCATTGCACATGATTTTAGCATCATAATCACTTGAGTTGTACTATGGGCATTATGAATTCATCCGTTCATGATTTGCTGCGATGGTACTCAAAACAGGTAACTATTTTTTCCATACTATGCTGCGATGTTTACCTATATTCAGGGTACATTAACCATGATACGCTAATTTTTGAGCGAGCTTCTTAGTTGACACCAGTTGTTTTTATATCGTAAGTCATCATTTTTTTTTCTAATAAGTCACTACTCGTCTCATGGAGGGGAGGTAGCAATTGCAATGGCTTGCCATCATTGAGGGTACGCTCCTTCATCACCCACCATCTCCCCCGCCTTGTCACAAAACATCCTAGTCCAACTTAGAAAAGCATCCTCCTAGAGATATTGACCTATCGTGACTAGTCGCTATTGAGTTCATCTTTTTTGCACTCTCAGTTCATTTGTTTTTTGATCTAAGGCTCAACACAGGTCACCACCGGCTCCTTGACGTTGCTTGGTCATCGAATGCCCTTTGCTCAGTATGCGCTCGTAGAGTCGCTCTTTTTATTCATCACTACTAAACTTGTCAGTACATATTGAACTCGCCTAATAGACACTTGACACTATGGAGCTCGTCTAGAGCCAAGTCATTAGAGCTCTGCAACTCCTAGCTCCCTCTCAGCCAATTAGAAGTCATGTGTTTAGAGTAGTCTGAGTGATATTATAGATTTTACTTTTTATGTGTATTCTTGTAGCCCTCAGAACCCTATAAATAAAAGGTAAAGATGAGCATTTCACGTCTTTTGGATAATTTGTTGATTAATCTTGGACTAATCAAACTTTTGAGCACTTTTATTATAATTTTTCTCTAACATACCCCTTTCTCTCCATTCTCATATAGGCTCCATGTCACTCACTCATAGAGTTGGTATGCCGATAATGTTTTTCATCCATATATATATTTGAATCCAATATCCTCCATGGTGCGGTGAGTGTGGGTTAATGCTAGTGGCAAGAAGACAAGCCGTCTAAATGTGCTGAGTGCTTGCAATCATCTGTGAACATGGAGAACACCAATTAAATGACTCGCTAAGATACTAGAGATGAAAAAGAGGATAACAAAGATAATCTAGGATGCCCTACAAGGGCTACCAAAGGTAGTACTAAGGGATAGTGCCCCTAGGGTTTGTCTAGCTAGACAGTACATCGCAGCAGAACATATGATCAGGCAATGACTTTAACAACAATACCTGATCCAACTCGTATGCTGATGAGTGATGAAGACTATAACCCACTAACCAAGCGAGCTAGATGGATTGAAACAAAGCTCACCAATACATTTACATGGGAGATCGTTGAGGTTAGACTTCTCCCTGGTTCAAAGCGCCACACTTGGAGTCATAGAGTTAGGACCAACCTTGTGGACCATGTTTTCACATTTAAATCCATGACCTCCCTCCTAGATATTGAAAGCAATATAAAATGCCCTTATTTTTCACAACCTTCAATGAGTTGGCAATAAGGTGGTTCACTCATTTACTAGTGATAGTGATTATTATCATGACCCAATATGACATAAACCTTATATCAGATGGGTTATTTCATGTTGGATGTGTGACCAATAATACCCAAAATCTAATTGAAAGGAATTCTTTTCTCTTATCTTTTTTATTTTCAAATATTTTAATAATATTTATAATACATTGTCATAAATATCATTAAAATATAATATTCAAAATTATCAACTTCAAATCAATTTAGATCTCGTGACCATATTATCAAAATATATATTTACAACAATCATGATACATCAATGACTATCCATCATCATACAACATCACCATGACTGAAAAAATGATAATTGAAAAAAGATATACTTATAAGCTGGAATCTATCTCTTTTATCTCTACTTATCATGTCCTTTTCCTTTTCCTATCTTAAAATTTGCACATGTAGAATAAGCATGAATGAGCATCAACCGCTCAATAGGTAATCCAAAACCTATCTAAAATTTTAATATGTGAAAATATAATAAATAAATAAGTTATTTTATCACAACGATTGAAACAATACAACATGATGTAGATGTAGAAATTTCATAATCATGCTCATAACTATAATGCAAACACCATATAAAAATGATAAATTTTCTAATATATCAGGCCCAATTTCAGCATAAAAATTAATTTTTTTCTCAAGTCCTTATACCTCTCAAGTATTTTACATGTATAATATAAGTCTCAAATAATTCACATATATAGTTTCATATATTTATACCTCTTAAGTATTTCACATATAAATATAATATCTTTATAGACCCCTAATACATCAAATATACAATATTAAGCCCTTTTCCTCCTAGGTAACTCACATGTAATGAATCAATCCCAAGTGTTTCATGTGTATATTATTAGGCTCTTACACCTTCGAGGTGCTTCGCATGCACAATGTCAAGCTCTTATGCCTCTCAAGCATTTTACATGTACACATAATTCATAATAACTTATAAATCCAATAATAATTCTTGCATAAATGCCTTGTAAGACATCATCAAACTAAATTAGCATTAATTGAATCAAAGTATTGTGCTATCACTATTTTGTATAGATATTTATCAAATTTCTAGAAACTTGTCAAAGTACTTGAAATACCACACAACCAAAATTGCCTGATGAAAAATTGAAATAATTATACCCACATGTGCATAATGATTAGAATGCAACATACTTAAAGTTCAACAACAACAACAACAACAACATCAAGCCTCTGTGGGGTTGCTAGACTAAAAGTTCAACAACAATTATTTTTGGATATAATGATATATTGATTTTTGTGAAGTTTACACAAATTAATTACAAAAAAATTCATAAATAAAAAAAAATATTAAAATCATGGAAGTAAAAATATCACCTATCTCGAGTTGAATAACTTTCCTTATTTGCCCAACAAATAAATATAGGCCAAAGGTCCCTAAAACCAAAATTTCTCTCTTTATAATATTTTTATTTCTCTCCCTTTCTCTCTCCAGTTGCTCTCAAGGTCTGGTAATCAATAACATACAATTAGTGGATTTGGATATTTATAGAAAAATTATTTTCCTTAGAATCACGATGCCCAATACTTAATGTCATAGTGCCACTAAGGGATGACCATTATTCTGGAAACTAGAGAACTTAGCACCGTAGTGCCTAATATAATATCATCGCAATGCTCCTATGTGATAATTTCTACTTACTAATTTCTAAAAATAGAGAGCTTTTCACTCTAACACAAATATGACAATGCCCTAAGGGATTAGTTCTACCCAAAAATTGAGACATGAGTACTACAACACTAATAAGATTGTGCCAAAGTGCTCCCAAGAGATTATTTCCACTTGACAAAAATTTCCCCAAGATTTAATTATAGATTCTTTAGTGATTAGATATAAAAATGTATCTGATAATTTATAAAAATTTAAAAAGTACTAAATAAACATGTTAGTTTTATCGGATCCAAAATTTGTCACTACAAGAAGTCTAATTACTATACAAGTAGTCATTACATCTCCTACTTAGAAAATGAAAAGTTTGACATTTCAATATTTAAATCATTCAATGAAACAGGTCAGGATATGGCTGTCTCATCTCAGATTCTTTCTCACAAGTGGCTTCTCTAACATAAATATGCTTCTAACTTATTTTCATCATAATAATTTACCTTTTTTTTTCAATTTCTTAACATTATAAGATGAAATATATTCGAGATCTTTTATATAAGTCTAATTAGGTTGCACTTCTAATTCATCATATGCGATCGTATTTACAAATATTTAACCCATTTTCTTGATGAAGAAATATAAAATACATATTGAATATTTGACATATAACCTCACAATAGCAATCCTTAAGAAAACTTCCTAATTCTGCCTATTACCTTAAATGAATTAATATACCTTGGGCTCATCATTCCTTCTTTACTAAATATACTCGCAGCATATCTATGTAGCAAAAAAAAAGGAAAGAACCCACCTCTGCTAAATGTATGTGCCAACGATTGAGTCCCTACCCAATGAATATGTTGGCTAGTATAATAAAGGAGGAACTCAATAATCACATGGCATATACGCTTGTAGTGATGTGAAAAGAAAAGAGTCACCTCGGTTGGATACATATGCCTACAGTAGAGTCCCTACCTGACCATAGTTCTAATAGTAGAACAAATATGAAACTCAATAACCACCCGACCATGGGGATGACAGTGGTGTGAAGAGGAGGAAATGAGTCACAAAAAGGACCTCTTGAATATAGGGAATCTACAAGTAGTATCCGATGGAAAATCCTTGATACAGATCTATTTGTAGAGGAATGCCAACATGGAATGAAGATGAATACATTCATATAAAATCAAGGTAAGACTATCAAGACTCTAATAAGAGAAAGAACAAGACCACACAACCACACAACCACACATAAAGGTCTAAGGGAATTATTCTAGCTTAAGAATAGAATCAGATCTTGAATTGGAGAATAGATCCCAAATATGTTGATAGAATAAATGATTGAATGGGATAATAGCTCACATAAAAGTGATGAAATTAATGCTTGAATGGGATGGTGGCTCCTAAATAAGGAATGAAACCGATGCTTGAATGGGATAGTGGCGCCTAAATAAGTGGATAGAAATTAATGCTCAAATGGGATAGTACCCAAACAAGTGTATATAAATAAATGCTTGAAGATGACAATATATCCCAAATAAGTGGATTGCAATAAAAGCTTAAATGGGATAGTGTCTCCTAAATAAGTGGATAGAAATCAATTCTTGAATGGCATAGTGGCTCCCAAAAATGTGGATAGGATCAATGCTTGAATGGGATAATGGCTCCCAAATAAGTGGATAGAAATCAATGCTTGAAGGGGATAGTGGCTTCCAAATAAATGGATGGAAATTTGTACTTAAATGGGATAGTGTATCCAAAATAAGTGGATAGGATCAATGCTTGAAGGGGATTGTGGCTCCCAAATAATCTTATAGAATCAAAACTTAAATGGGACGGTGGATCCCAAATAAGGAAATATATACATGGATAAGAGAATGGCTCCCAAATGAGTGAATAGAATTAATGCTTTGCTGGGATGGTGGCTCCCAACCAATTGGATATAATCAATGCTTGAATGGGATATTGGCTCCCAAAGTATTAATAGAGTTAGAGCTTGAATGGGAGGATGACTCCCAAATAAGGAAATGGAATCAAAGCTTGAATGGGAGAATAGCTACCAATAAGTGGATGGTCACATTAAGGATACCATTAGAATAGGCATCACACCACATGATTATTTGTGTGGTTAGATCAAAATGTTACAAGCTATATTTACCTCTTCATTATTGGGATGAGGTAAATATTTCTAGAATTGCTTCTATGGTTGGAGTACCTTTGATGTTAGATACGAATATGTTTCAGTGGGGGAGAAGAGAGTACGCAAGGGTTTGTGTTCGGGTATATTTAGGTAAGAAGCTTCCTTTGTGTGTTTGGGTGGAGGGTAAAGATGGTCAGTTTTTTCAAAAGTTGGAGAATGAGAAGGTTTCCACATTTTTTATAAGTGTGGAAAAATTGGGCATTTGAGTAATGTGTGAGTTGGAGACAAAATCTGATCCTATTGAAGTGGCTATAACTTCAAATTATTTGAGCAGGCCCGAAGATAGAGAGGAGATTAATGGTGGTAGTAAAGAAACTTCTTAAGGTCCATGGATACATGTGAATTATGGTAGAAGGAGAAATGGTGTAAATAACAATAGAAGATTACATAAAAGAAATGTTTTATATGATCAAGGCCATGTATATGTTAAGAAGAAGCTGAATCAGGAGGGTGCTTAAGCAGATTCTAAAGTGAAGGATCTAAATGAAATAAAGATGTAGTTTTGTCTGGGGCTACTGAAGAAATTCAAAGAGATTTTGTTGGTAAGGAGATGGATAATTCTATAGTTGACATCACAAATAAACATTATTAGGTAAAGTTTAATCTGAATGACATTAGTAAGGAACCTTTACTACCAGATGTCAATAAATTTCAACTTATGGATAATGAAGTGGTGGAAGAATAAGTGAATCAGCTGGTGGATTCGATTAGTGCTGTTGGTAATGATCAAGAGGAGGGTGAGATATGTGATAAAGAAGAAGTTAACAACTATTAAAAAGTGAAGAAAGTGGAAAATAATTTTGTTGTGATGAAATTCAAACTTCAAAAAGAGTTGAAATCTTTTGCCAATTGTAACTTTATTTCAAGGAATAGAAAAGGTGATCTGGTGAAGAAAAAGTGTAGCGGGACTAATCCCACTTTTAATATTAAATGACATCTATCATTTTTTGGAACTGTAAGGGAGGCAATAAAGATAGAAGCCTCTTGGTATTTGAAAGAAATTGTGGATGAGTATGATTCTTTTTTGTTGGCTTGGTGGAAGCTAAGATTTTATCTATGGATACTTTGGAATTCAAGCAGTTTATTGGGAAAAATTGGTATTTATTTCTTCTTATGTTAGAAGTGTTTTCTGGTGGAATTATGATTTGCTGGAGAATAGATGTGGCATCTTCTCAGTTGTGGAAATGTCTTCTCAAATTGTGGTGGCAGAACTGAATATAGTAAATAAAGGAATTTGGTTGGTAGCTACGATTTACGGGAGTGGAGATACCTATAATAGAAGAAGATTATGGAGCAGCTTAGAGGCGTTATCAGAGAGGCTAGTCCCTTCGGTTGTGGGAGGGGACTTCAACTATATTCTTTCTCAAGAAGACAAGAGGGGAGGTAAGAGGTTTGTTCTCTCTCAAGGTACTCAAGATATGCTTTCTTTTATGAAGAATTGTGATTTTCATGATGTTGATATAGTTGGTCCTAGATACACTTAGTGTAATAATAAAAGTGGAGGAGCAAGAATTTTAGAAAGATTGGATTGATGTCTTATAAATTCTATTGCCTTAAAAATTTTGAATTTGGTAGTTGTGAAACATTTGGCAAGAGTGGAATCGGACCATTGCCCTATCATGTTGAAGATATTCTCTACTAGAATTCAAAGAAAAAGAACTTTGAGGTATGAAGATGTGTGGTCAACTTACCCTGCTTCTTATGCTATTGTTGCTCAGTCATGGAAGAAATCTGTCTACTGTGATGAGGTGGAGGTTTTGAATAAAAAGTTTAATAGAGCTTTAAAAGCTTTATTTTTTTTGGAGTAAAGCTAAGCATAAGAATTTATTTGAATTGAATAATAATCTCAAAGTGGAAATTATTAAGTAACAAGAGGAAGAGGCTAGCGGTAATGGAATTTCGGACCATAATCTAATTTTGTTGAATTCTAAAGTTGGTGAAGTTAACTCTACTCTTAGACTGCTAATTACATGGTGGAAGTAAAGATCAAAATTTTAATGGATGAAAACTAGTGATGCCAATTCAAAATTCTTTCATTCATATGCGACGACAATGAGAAATGGCAACTGGATAAATCAAGTGAGAGATACTAATGAGACTTTGATTGAATACAAAGAGAATATGGAAGAAGTTTTCTTTAACTTTTTTAAAGACAAGTGGAGGGAATGTCACTGTTGCTTGGATGGATGGCCTGCTACTTCATTAAAGATTACAGAAACTGATAAAAATTGCTGGATAAGGACTTTTCCAAAGACGAATTGGAGGTGGTGGTTAATCAATTGGAGGATAATAAGTCACCATGTTATGATGGGATTACCTATTCTTTTATTAAAAATTATTGGTCTTTTATTAATAACGATGTGTGGAAGGCTATAAATTCCTTTTTCATTCATGGGAAGATGTGTTCTGTTTGGAAAGAAACTAGTGTGGTTTTGATCCCTATGGTCAAAAATCCTTTTTTGCCTTCTAACTACTGTCCTATTAGTCTTTCCAATTCAATATACAAAATAGTGGAAAGGATTTTATTGAACAAGATGAACTCTTTACTTCCAAGGATCATTTCTGAAGTTCAATATACTTTTATTAAAGGATGGTCTATGTCAAATCAGATTTTACTTGCTAAAGAATTTTTTAATAAATTGAGATATTCTAAGTCTAAGAAGGGGTTTATGGCAATGAAAATGGATATGGAACAAGCCTACGATAGTATGAGTTGGGGTACTTTAAATCTTGTGTTTGATAAAGTCGGTTTTCCAAAAAAATTCATAAATCTTATTATGGAATGTGTAATTTGCCCCAAGTTCTCTATTATGGTCAATGGAGTAAATTCAAATTGGATTGAGGTAAAGAGTGGATTCAAACAAGGGTGTCCACTTTCCCATTATCTTTTTATTATATGCTCTCAATTATTAACTGATTCTTTTGATTAAAGAGGTAGGAGTGTGTGAATTAAAGTGGCTCCGACTGCTCTATTCATTTCACATTTGATGTATACAGACGATATTGTTATTTTTCTGATGCTAGGTGTAAGATTTTGAAGAAAGTTAAAAAAATTATCAATGATTATTGCAAGTGGACGGGATAAAATATTAATTTGCTCAAATCTTCTATCATGTTTGGTAAATCAGTAAAGATGAGAATGTGTAGAAATTTATCGAAGAAAATGGGCTTCATAATGGTAAGTGAGATGGAGTATCTAGGGGTGAAAATTGTGTTAATAAGAAAAGTTTACTCAAATTTTCAAAATCTGATTGAAAAAGCATTGAATAGATTGAATATTTGAGGAAATAAATTCATCTCTCTAGCCGGGAAGTTAATTTTCCTTAAATCAGCTTTTATTTCACTGCCTTTATTTTTTCAGCTCATTCATTAGTCCCAATGGGGGTTTTGAATGATTTTGATAAAATGTGTAGGAATTATTTGAGGCATAAAAACGATGGTAATTTTGGCATTCATTATGTTGCTTGGAATGTTTTGTGCATGCCTAAGACAAAAGGAGGTTGGGGATTGCTGTAAATTGTTGATAAGATAGGTCCCTTGAGAGCAAATTTTGCTTGGAACTTCATTTCCAAACCAAATTCACTTCTTAACAGAACATTGATTGCTAAATATGGAAAAGAACTTTGGAATGTTGATAAGAGGAGCTGCCCATCTTCTACATGGAAAATCATCTTACATGGAGCAAAGTTTTTACATCCCTTGGTAAAGTGGAATATAGCTTCAGGTGTGAAGATCACCACAGTTAAAGACATATGGATCCTGGATATAAGTATAGAAAAGTGGCCAATATTTGTAGATAATTTACTCCCAAAAGAAGATTTTCTTTCAGTTTTCATTTCAAATGGTGAATGGAATATTGAAAAATTGAAACAGAGGTTTGGTAATCTATTGGTGGAGATTATTCTTTAGATACCTAAAAATGCTAACTTACTGAAAGATCATTTGGAATTGCTATTTAAGTGCTTTGGAAAATCTATTACAGTGCTAGCATCAGAGGGATTATTTGCGAATGCAGCTGAAGATAATTACTGGAGTTGGCTGAAGAAACTTAAATTAAGACCTCGAGTTGAGTTTTTTTGTGGCATTTGAAGAGAAATGTTATTCCCTCTATTGCTTTTCTTTGTTATAGGAGGTTGGATGAATTTGATGGTTGTCCGAGGGGTTGTGCCGTTAAGGAAGATATGTTGCATGTAGTAGTTTAGTGTGCAAAGCTTATTCAGGTGTTAAAAATTCTTGCCAAATGGGGATTTCATTTTCCAGAGTTTACTTGTTTTGAGGAATGTTTAACTTTTCTTCAGCAAAGTACTTTGTATATTCCTTTTTATGGAAACATGTATTGTTCAATTGTATTTCTATGTTAGAAGAGCAGAACAAAGTAGTTCACGGTGGTTCAGAGGATTGTGCTTCTCACATTGCTGCTAATGCTGTAAGTAATGCATTTGCATCTTTTCAATCAGATCACATTTGGGATACCAATCAGCTTGGAGAGCTGTTTCAAAATTCTTGGTGTCCTCTTCCTATTTGGGATATTTGGGATACCAATTGTATTTCTATGTTAGAAATATTGTCCAGGACGATAAAGTTGATTCTTGAAAATCTTTTTAAAGGACTCGTGTTTTCTCAAGTACAAGAATCCTTTGCTGTTGTCTTAACCTAAGAGAGCCTAGAGGAGAGGGAGAGAGAGAGAGAGAGAGAGAGAGAGAGAGAGAGAGAGAGAGAGAGAGAGAGAGAGAGAGAGAGAGAGAGAGAGAGAGAGAGAGAGAGAGAGAGAGAGAGAGAGAGAGAGAGAGAGAGAGAGAGAGAGAGAGAGAGAGAGAGAGAGAGAGAGAGGGAGGAACTTGTGAGGGGGTTTCACAAGGATTACTCCAAGCAAGGGTCCAAGGTGTCTTCTCCAATCATCGTTCCTCATTAATGGAGGCTCAAGGGAGGTCTTCTTTAGCAATTGATCGAGGTTCTCTGCCTGCTTTAGGAGGAAGCAAAAGGAGTCGGTTCTCTGCCGCACAGGGGTCGGTGGAAAGGAGGTTTTGTAAGGATTCTCCACCTTGCTGTGGGAGTAAAAGGAGAGTTACTGAGTTTAGTGTAATACTCGGAGGGCGCCTCTAGGGAGTGGACATAGGTCGTGTTGAATGAACCACAATAAATCTTTGTAATCTTTTATTTTCTTCCGTATTTTTTTTCTGCACTTTGATTATCGTTGTGGTGAATTTTTTTTTAAGTTTTGAGTTTTTTATTGAAATAATTTTTTAAAATACCAATTCAACCCCCCCTCCCCCCCTCTTGGTTAGCCTTGGGCTAGTTCATAAGGGCTCAACATACCTAACGAACTTTCATTTACCTCTTGATTATTCGAATCAAGTCAAAAATAAAAAAATGATATCATATTTAAAAGCTCAGTTAAAAGTATGTTGACTCCATTTAAACTAAAAAAGGTTAGGGATTTAACGCTTTTTAAACCAACTCATGCTCCCTACAAGGTAGATTAGGCTCTCTCCCTTATATATATATTTTAATTAAAATATAATTCAACAAAGAATTAAATTAGAGAAAGAAATTGAATCTCCTATAATCTTATTGCATGACGTTTTTCATATCTAATAGGATATCATTGCATCATGATGAATCTTGAATCATGATTTTCAAATTCAAGTATCAAAAATATCAAAGGACATATTGGTTTCTTGAGATTTAAAGATTTTAAAAAAGGGAAGCCACTTATATATTCATTTTTAACACATTTTGTGCTTTATTATTAGTTTTGATGCACTTTACACTTATTCTAATTTTTTTGATACACTTTATACATCATTTATTTTTGGCACACTTTACGTATTTTTTTTATTTTTTGCGCACTTTGCACATCTTTTTATTTTTGGCTCATCTTTTCATTTTTTTTATAATTGGCTTCCTTTCTAAACTTTTAAAACAAAATTTTTTCAGTTGTAAGATTATCTTCTAAGCATACTAGAAGAAAACTCACACTCTTACATATGGAAAAAGAATCTATAAAGTAAACCTAATCCTATGATAAAAATGAATAACCTAATCAAGAAAAATATGAAGTAGATTAATCAACATGCAAAAGATGCCTATGAGATAAAATAAATTATAGGAAGATGGAAGAGATTTTCATTTTTAAGTCAAATTCTAATATGACATAGATTTTAGTTTCAAAATTAAATCACCCAACATAAGAGGTGGGAGAGAGAGAGAGAGAGATAGATAGATAGATAGATAGAGAGAGAGAGAGAGAGAGAGAGAGAGAGAGAGAGAGAGAGAGAGAGAGAGAGAGAGAGAGAGAGAGAGAGAGAGAGAGAGAGAGAGAGAGAGAGAGAGAGAGAATATATGTATTTTATTACTTATCATGAATTTTCAACTATAAGTGTTTAGAGGATTTAACCACAACTTACTTCTTATTTTAAACAAATGCAAAAAAATTTACTTTAAGAAAAATAAATCAACTACTCTCCTTAAAAAAATTTCTCAAAAGTTTGCCTTATATTTAACTTTCAAACTTTTCTTTTTCTCTTTTTTTTTTCCTTTTTTTTGAAAATTTTGTATATGTCAATATATGGACCCCATCATCAAAAAAAATTAGATTTTTATTTGGACTGATTTGAAATAAGGCCCAGACTGAAAAGAATTTTGATTAGGGAGATGATGGAAACTAAAGTTTATGTAAAATGTATAAATCATTTCATTAAAAAAATAATCTAGTTTTTTTTTTTGAAACAGTATAAATCAAAATCCAATCTATAAGAAATTTGATAAGGAATTGATTGAAATTGTAATATTGATTTGAATAAGAAGAATTGAAATAATTTGATCTTGATTTTAGTTTGAAAATTTATTATAAAGATCTAATAAATTGAAACATTTTATCAAATCTTTATACATTTAAAAATGTCTAATCATCATTAAAAATGAAAGAAGAGGATGGAATAGAAGACAGGAACCTAAACTAAGCAACAATCAAGGAATGTCTATAGAAGAGAATAATACAACATCAAAAGATAGAGAAAGGAACTTATCAACTATGGTCGCCATAATTTTGTGGGTCTCTAAAAGGATGCTACAAGTCGGGGTTAGAATGCGAAAGGTATTATTGTGCTATCCCGTAGGATAAGTCTGTTGTAAATCCTTACACTCTACACAAGTAGGATAATGGGAGAGAAGATGGAATTATACTTATGATTATCCACGGAGAATAATGATTTTAACCTACACATCTTGATGGATAATGATATGTATAAATTGATGGTCACAAGATTTCCTCCATTCATTGCATCAACTAAAATGGGGTTTATTTTATGTGCATGTTAGTTCACCATGTGAACAAACTCCCATAATTAATTATATTCTAGGCCTCATTCTAGGAAATTTCTTAATTAAGGATATTATTTTATTCTCTTCTTAGTTTGATACATATAGAGGATTCCTATGTTCTATTCTGAAGAGAATAGGCACTTCTCTTTATTTTCATGAGGATTAAATTTTCTAAATATATGAAGATTTAATTAATGTTTTGAGTTTAGAAGATCAAGGATTAATTTACTATCCTAGAAGAAATTATATATTTTAAAATTTATTGGGAGTTAGAAAATAACATTGAGGGGTATACAATCTGGGCTTATGCTTGCCTGGAGTAAGCTACTAGCTAACATTCTAAATACATAGAATCGCCTTACGAATATAATAAAGGATTGCTCTATCCTAAGGAGTCAAGGATATTTAATTCAAAAAGTTAAATTTGGGATATATAAAATATGCATATGCATATATCTATTGCCTTATATGATGCATGAAATTAAATCATAAATTAAATATTTTATTCATTTATTTAGAAAATAAATACAGCCCAAGGTCTATAGAAAAGTAAGGTTGCCAAGCACCACCACAACATGCTTGGATTTCTATGTTTATTTATAAAATAGGTCTAAATGTAATTATTTATCATCTTCTGGCTCTATATGTGCTATAGAATTCTAAAAGAGAACACCTTCCCAAGAAGAAGGAATTATCTTTTAGAGTTATGCATTTATATATATAAACAACCACCTTTTACCTTTTACAATTTTTTGAATTTATACAACGCAATCTAAATATATAATCTAAACACTTTATATTTACATTTGACTCTTGCATATACATCTTCCCATAGTTACATTCTACTTTGATATTCACTTTTTCAAGCATCCAAGATAAAATCTACTTTGACATTTTTACTTGAGTAGTAATTATATGATGCATGTATGCAAATAGAGTGTAATGTGAAGTTAGATATATAAAATGCATACATGACATCCATAATACATAAAATAAACACACATACTAAGGATACCCTCCAAGCAAAGTTATCTGCATCACACTAAACACACTACAGCCTAGCCTAAAACTAAAGTGATTCTACCAAATAAGTTTTAGTGCGTGTAAAAACATCATGTATCTTTGATATGTCCTAAGCGATTCATGTTAACATTATTTAAGTTTGAGGTTATCTGTTGGTTGAAAGCCAACTGAGGTTTTAATTTAACTTTAAATTTAAATATTTTAAAATTGTATTAAGTGCTTAAGAGAAAGCCTTATGAATCTAAAACATATATGCTCTCCAAACAAAATCAATCTTAAAGTATGAAGAATATCCAAGTATCTTTTACTGATTTGGATGAATGTTTATTTAAATTAAATAGTAATACAATTTATTAAATCAGTGCTATGAGATTTTTTTCACCCTTCTTAGGGCTAACTTAATAGCATTGTAAACCCAGGTTACCCAGTAATTACCTTAGTTAATTATGCTTGATCGTTGGTTAATTTTTAAAATTATTTGGATTCATTAGAAATGTATTAAAAGCTTTATAATCCAATGTAATATTGTCTTCCTCAAGTAGGTGAATGTAATGTATGAAATCCTTTAGTGATTCACTAAATCCAATGCATATGTATCTTCCAAAATGGAGTTAAAAACAATATATAAGGGTCATTTATTATTTAAAATCAATTAAGGATTCTTAAAATCCAATGCTAGTATGCCATCCAAAGAGTCAAATATAAAGCACAAAAGGACCTTTAATTAATGGTTTAATATTTAATTAATAAATTCATTTAATTAGATTGAGTTTAATTGTATAAATTATAAAATCTTATTTTGTTTAAGATGATTAAAATTTGATTATTGTTCCCTGATTTTTATTTACTTTATTTGAATTTATAAAAATTTATTTGTGTTTTTTTTAATTATTATGTTAGAATTATTTAAGTTTAATTGTATGGTATTGTTTTACTTTCATTTAATTCTTAATGATTTTTTTATTTGATTTTAAATTATTTAGATTTTATTAGTAATTTATTTAATTAATATTCTTTATTTATTAAAGCTTGACAAAATTCAACACATTTATATTTGATTACCGTTTACTATTGTTATGAATACATTATGATTTATGAAAACTAATGTGAAAAATTCTAAATGTGGGTAATAATCAATACTATACAACCCTAAGCTTGTCACTAACAAAAAAATCCTACTCACTAACGGGTTAGTTGGTTTGAAAAATTAAATGCAAGGTTTCTATAAGAACTTAAATTTTAGGGGATCCTAGTCACATGTATGGCTTAAGAGGCCTAGGGGCTCTAAGTTTTAGGTGGTTTACCTCACTGGAGTAAGTCAACGATGCAACCTACCATAGCATCTCCTTTTAAAAGAAATGAATACCACTGAATGTTCCATAGCTTTGTTATCTGAATTATCTATAATGTACCTTGTAAATAACATGAAGAGAGAAGTAGGTGTCATAATACATGTAAACGTAAATGGACTAATTGATAGAAGAAATAGCCTTACATATGGTTAATTGATGATGAAATGACTATTCAAACATGTGTATAACCTTTCTAATAAATCTATAAACTTTTAAATTTAAATGCATATAAAGCGTGATTGTGTAAAAACATAGGTTTATAATAAACTCTTCATTGTAATTGTTCACCTTAACATTAAAATGTACCAGTAACTTTACAATATAAAGCAGATGGAGTAGTTCAAATGTCATCATAAACTTTTTTAGGCTAACCTATAGAGACCGATTATTGGTTCTTGGAAATATAGGCTTAAGGTAAGGGATATTGCATAAGGCACATTATTTTTTATATATGATTGGCCCAGGTAGTAGCAAAGTGTATCATAATTTGAAGCTAATATTTTGATTGCCTAAATGAAAAGACATGTGTATAAATTTATTTCAAGATGTGAAGCTTGTTAGATGGTTAAAGCAGAGCATCAACAACCTAGTGGTTTACTGTAACCTTTGCCCATTCCCAAGTGGAAGTTGGAAGAGGTCATGATGGATTTATCATAGAATTCTCATAGTTTAGGCATGAACATGGTCTAGGCATGGACATAATGTAGTTTGGGTCATTGTTGATCAATTGAAAAAGTATGTATATTTTCTTCCTATATGGTCGATAGATCCAATTGAGAAGTTAGCATAATTATAAGTACATGAGATTCCCTGATTGCATGAGATTTGAATCTTATTATTTCTAATCATGATGGTATGTTTACTTCAAAATTATGGAGTGGTATATAGAAGAATCTGGGGATTATAATAAACTTAATTACAACTTTTCACCCAAAGACATGGTCTGTTCGAAAGGAATACTCAAGTACTTGAAGATTTACTAAGATTATAATTACTTGATTTTAGAGGAAGTTAGGAGGATCACAAACCTTTGATTCAATTTACTTGTCATAACAGCTTCAAGTCATGCATTAGAATGATGCCATATTTGGCTTTAAATGGTTGTAAGTATAAGATGTCTTAGTTTTGGATAGAGCTAGAATAAATAAAACTATTAAGGACAACCTTAATGGATGATGCTACTATAAATATTATATTGATACAAGATAGATTGAAAGAAAAATAAGAAGTATTATGATTCAAAGAAAAAATAAGAAGTATTATGATTCAAAGAAAAAATTGAATTTCAGGTTAGTGTTATTCATTTTTGGAAGTTATCTCAGGTTGGATATCTCGTATTCTTGTTAGTTGCCTTGTATTATCCTGAGGGGTATTTTTCACCACCTCTTAATTCCCCCTATTTTCTTTTTCTTATTAGGGTGTTATTGAGTTTCTTTTGTCCTCATATAGGCATATGCATTGGGTAAGGACTTGCTTGTAGGTACATACAAAAAGTAGAGGTTACTTCTTCCCTTTTCTTCTACTATAGGCATATGAGGTAGATGGATGCCAAATATTCTGGTTGGTTGCCCTATAGTGTTCTGGGGGGTATACTTCACCACATCTTCATTCCCCATATTTGTTTTTTCCTATTAGGGGTTATATTTAGTATCTTATTTTTCCTACTGTAGGCATATACGTTGGGTAGGGAATATGCCACATGTAAAGTACGATCTGAGTTAGCATTGTCACCACCAAGTAGTTTTAAATGGATTATTTAATAGATTTTTTTACTCAAAGTTTCAAATAAATGTAAAAGATCATTCCCTAAGCTAAATTGCATGTTCTAGGTGTCTATGTATTCAAAATAAGAAGCTCATCAAAATAAAAAGTAAATGCTAGTGTATTGGATATAAGTATTTTTTAAGTCATTATAGTTTTTTTGTCTACTATATTTTGTTAAATTTGCTTAAAATACATGCCCAATGGGCTTGAATTTTGGATGGAATAAATGATAGGATGTTACATACTTTCTTGTTAGCTTAATTGAAGTCACCACTTATCACAATTTAATTGTAAAAAACTGGGTCATAATTTGACCCAAATGTTTGAAAATTAATTACAAAAATTTATAAGTAATTAAGATAAGATTTTTTGTGGTTCATATGTTTTTGTATAAGGGTTAGACACACTTGATTGTAAGCCTTGTTAAATACTAGATTAACCAAGGTTAATCAACTTAACTCTAGGGTTTCATAACTTAAAAGGAAATTTGTTTCAAATCCAGTAGGGATGAAACTAAAATATAGATCACTTAGTAGACATTATGAACCCTTTTTTTTTGACGAACCAACGGCGGGGCCTACACATTAATAGACAAAAAAGATTACAAGTTCCTTAAAGGGCACCTTCAGTATACTACTTCTCATCAGAGCTACAAAAAAATTCAAAATAAAACCTAGAAGCTAATGGTACCCTATTCTAAGAAGTACAAAATCACCTAATAACATTCTGGGGAGGCAAGGAGCCAACAACCAAAAAGGAAAGATCATAAAAATACCATTTAGCACAATCTTTCTGCAAAATTAGTGGGCTTGTCCAAAAGATCAAAAATCCCTTTAACACGCAAAAAATAATGAATGCAAAAGAGAAACATGGATCCAAATACAAGGTAATAACCAAAAATAGTTTGGTTTGTCTAACCGTAAGTAATAAGAGACTTAAAAGTTATAAGATATGCTAAAGGAAATAAATAGATAATCTTCCAGTAAAATATACAAATAGGGTAAGTATTCATAATAGCTATAATAAGTTCTCCTAAATGGATAGAAGTAACATCTAATATAAAATATAGGGACATCCAAAGGAAAAAATCCCAACAAGCCATATAACCATTCTCCAGACTAGGCAAAGTCACATAGTAATACAAATTATGCAATTAGAAAGGATTCAGAGAAAACCATAATGAATCAATCATTTCTAGAAGCACTAAAACAATTACCATGAGTCCCAAATAACAATCAACCCAAAAGCAATCACTCCCTTCTAACATAAGGAAGACCAAGCTTATCTAACCTAATGATGCCATTAACATAGGATGATAGCTGGTGATAAGAAAAATCAGTAAGAAATTGGATCTTTACACCATAATTAGCTAACTAATCAACACAAGCATTTCATTTTATATGAATTTGAGTTAGCTTGAAATTAAAAAAGATAAAAATTTGCTTAATTTCCCTAATTAGATAAAAAACTTCAGGGTTACAAATCTTATCATCCCCACCTTTGAGAAAAAAAAGCATGTGCAAAGCATTAACTTCAATCCAAATATTAACATTACCTAGGGAAAGACATAATTTTAAACCATATAGGATGCTAGAAAGTTCAACAAAAATAACATAACATCTAGATATGGGCTATCATAAGAAATAACATAATTATATTACCATTAAAGTCTCTAATGATATCACCTCAACTACAAGAATTGTCTTTGACAGAGCCATCACTATTTAACTTGAACATATTTTGGGGAGGTTTAATGCAATAGATGAGCTTAGGGGCATCATTGTATAATTTATCTTGAAGAGTAATACCAAACTCCTTGGCTACATAAAAGAAACCTTTAAAATTCTTAGAAATAAAAAGATTATCATTGAATAATCTACTAACTTTCTCTTTAATGTTTCTAATAATTTGTTCATGATTCATAACTATATTGTTAAAAAGTGAATCATTCCTAGCAATTTATAGGTGCCAAAGGATAAAACATGGGATGAGATTGATAATATGGCCTCTTGAGTTAGTGAACCATAGGCTAAAGATATCCTTGATAGACATCTTACCATTAAAATGATTAAATTTGAAATTATTCTCAAAGTAAATCTAAACCTTAGCAGCAATAGGGCCATAAACTAATACATGATGTATATTCTCCACATGGTAACAACATTGACACTTGGAAACCAAAATAAAACTAGTTTTAATTAACTTCGCATCAGTAGGAACATAATTATGCATGATTCTCCAAATGAAAGTAGCAATAGTAGTAGGAATTCTTTTATGCCATAACATGGTGAAGACTCTAGAAGTGGCATGTTTTGTTCTAAAAATATTTAAAACATCCTTAATTATGAAGATGCCATTACCAGCCATGTTGCTCAATAAAAGATCATCAACTTCCATATTTAAAGGAATTTGTAAGATCTGGGTAAAACTCAGAAACAACTTGAGATAATTTCAGAAAATCCCAAAAATTATTAGTAATAAAAAAGTTAACCTTTATGGTAGAAGTGTAAAATGAATTAAGCAAATGATTAATAGAAGTTTGACCCAACCATTTATCCTACCAAAAGAAAAGATTAGCACAACAAACACCCCAATGAATATAAGGCTCTAATTCTCATTTGATATTACAAAGTCTTTTCCAAACTCTAGAATTCCCCTTACAATAGATGTAGACAGTAGGATGCTTATGAACACAATACTTAAAAGTCATAAACTTGGACCAAAGAATAATTTTAGAAGAAAAATTAAACCATAATTTAAAAGAAAATGCATGGGCTAAATTAACCAAATTCTTGCAACCCAAAGCACCTTCCTCCAAGACACTACAACAATTCTTCCAAGAAGTCCAAATGATTTTCGAATTATCATTTTTACCTTTCCAGAAAAACTTATTGAAAAATTTTCAAGTCTATTACAAACAACAAATGTAGAATGAATAGTTTTAAAGATATAAATAGGTAAGGAGCAAAGAACACATTTGATTAACACCAATCTGCCACCAAAGCTTAGGAAATTAAATTTCCAAGAGTTGAGCTTATTATACATATCAGTAATCAGATCATCAAAGTGGAAAGATCTTTTACGACCTTTGAAGAGAGGGACACATATATTTTAAAGGAAGAAGGCCTTGCAAAAAACTAGATATACTCTTAGTAGATGAAATGCTTTCAGTAGGGAGATTCTTAGGGGTGATAAAAAACACTTATTTTTATTAAGATTTAAGCCACCTACTAATTCAAAATTGTCCAAAAACCTGGTCAGGATTCTAACCATATTAATAAAACTGTTGGAAATGATAATAACATCATCAAAAAAGCATAAATCAGAGATAGGCATGCCGCCTAAATTTCTATATTTAGGGTTTAGATGGGTATCATAAAGGTGGGTTAAAACTCTAGAAAGATAATCCACAACAATTATAAAAAGTGCAGTGGAGACAGGGTGTCCTTGTCTGATACCCTGAGAAGATTAAAAAAAAAAGATTACTTTTACCATTAATAATAATAGAAAAATAAGAACCTTCTATACAATTTTGAATCAAACTAATAAAGTTAGAGTTAAAACCATATAGATACAAGATGTGATACAAAAATGTCTAGTTAATATTATCATAAGCTTTAACAATATCTAACTTTAAACTAATGTTCCCACATTTCACTTTAAGATCCAAGTCTTGAATGAGTTCTTATGCTAACAAGATGTTATTAGTAATAGCTCTACCTTTAAAAAAGCCAGTTTGGTAAGGAGAAATGATTTTAGAAAGTAAAGGAGACTGACGGTTCATAAGATTTTTTGAAATAAGTTTACTAAAGAAGGAACACAAACTAATAGGCCAAAAATCATCCCACTTATTAGCAACAACCTTCTTAGAAATAAGCACAATAGAAGTACTAGTAAAAAACCTTGGAATATGATTACCATTAAAGAAATCCAAGAAAATAACATATAAATCAATGTTAATAATTTTCCATATATTTTTAAAAAATGTAGTAGTAAAACGATCAGGACCAACCACAAAATCAACATCCATAGAAAAAAATAATCTTCTTAACTTGCTATAAGGAAGGAACTAAAGTAAGAGTGTTGTTATCCTCCTCATTGAAGATGCAAGGAATAAGATCAGGGAGATCAATAGGAAGAGGTTCAAAATTTTTGTTTAACTTTTAGCTCTATTCTTCTTCATCAAAAATGAAAATACTTATTATTATTATCCCCTTCAATAATATGTTTAGAAGATAATTTTTGTTTCCATTAAACCTCCTCCTACTATTGAAGTTTAAACAAGCAATTCTTAGCCTCTTATAAATTATTATAATTATCATTAGAAGTATTATTTTGGCAATTATGCTCTCAGGCATTTACTTTATTCTCAACAACTAAGATGTTCACAAATAGATTTTTGAAAACATTTCTATTCCACCAACTAATTTTATATTTAAGACTTTTGAGTTTAACCCATAATCTAGTCATACCAATTATATTATTGTCAGGATACAATGGAGCCTGCCAATTCACTTTGACTAAATCATTAAAAGAATTATCAAGTAGCCACATATTTTGAAATAATAAATTAGAAGAAGGGACATGCTACCTATAATTAATACCAATAAGAAGAGAATAATGATAAGAAAAAGTTTTACTTAGGTGCTCAATAAAGGTGTTATTACAAGAGTAATCCACAAATCATTAAAAAGAACACGATCCAATCTTTGACACATATTACCACAATTCCAAGTGAAGGGATTACCGGTGACACCAATATCAACTAGATTACATTCCATTATCATGTTGTTAAAATCATCCATAGATTATTAAACAGGGCTAAAGCCACCTATCCTCTCAGAAGCATTAGAAATAGTATTAAAATCATGACCAACTAACCAAGGAGAGTTAATTAACTATTGAAATCAATAAGTTGATCTCGAAGAACTCTTCTAGAAAAATGAGAAGATGAAGCATAAACTAGGGATGCATAGAACCGAAATAGCATAAATTTAATCTTACAATCTAAAACTTGTATGAAATTAACAACAATATCAATTATAGCTGGAACTTTCCAAAAAAATTGATTTTATTGGAAACATTAGCCACACAGTGATTGAAACTAAGGGACCTTCTTAGCTCATCAAGCTTGGAAACATAAATAAGAGGTTCAAGTAAAGTAGGAAAATAGACATTATGAATACTACATAAATTTCTAACCCTAATTCTAAAAGAAAGGCAACCAATACCCCTAACATTCCAAGTAATAGACTTAATTATTAATTTGAAATTTATTAAAAGTTTGAGACCGGGTACTTCTAGGAGACTGCATATTCAAAATTTTCAATTTTTTTACTTTTCTTACTTTTAACAATATTAAAACCATATTCTTCAATGGTAGAATCTTTAATTGCATTATCATTAGAATAAGTATCAACATTATAAGAAGATAAGGCCTCATAATTTATACTGTTATCCTTACCCATATATTGCTGATCATTAACATTCTCCTGGGAAATAACACCCTCGACCATACCAATTTCCTTACTCTGCATTACATTATCAATTCTCAGGCTAATTACTATCTCAGTTATCCTTTTATGCACAAATTCTCTTTCTTACATACTACCTTCTGAAACATTATTCTGATCATTCAAAAAATTTTGAGAAGGAATTATATTAGTAGATTCACCATTATTCACCAATATTTCTAAATAAATAAAAAAATTATTAGTAGCACATGACAAATAAGAATTAGTTGACTTTTCTAACAATAATAACCGCCATTTGTTCATCCACAATATCAAAGGTATTAGTGACATGATTAAGTGGTTCTAGAATAACACAAGATGGAGCATTTTCCCCTCCCTGAACCAAAAAGGGATTATCTGATTCTACAATATTCCCTCCAGCATAATTGATCTCCTTAGTTACATATTGTTCATCATTCACTATAGAGTAAGGATGATTAGCAAGGTTCTTCTGGTATGAATTCCCCCCCCCCACAAGCATATCTTATACATGGTTAATAATCTCATTAGAATGTAAATCAATTTTCCACTTATATTTTTTATATTTTTTCCTTTTGGTTATGTAACTTGAGATGTAAAATAAAACATTCAGAATTGCTATGACCATGCATTTTATAATGACTGCAAAAGATGGGAAAATTCTCAGATTTAACTCTTTTTTTTTAATACCCATTAACCTCTGATCCAATCCAAATTTATTTAGGATGTTTCTTAGAGATATCAATTTAAACCAAAACTCAGGCTACTGAAGGACGAGATATAGAAGCAATAGCTTGATCTGTCTGCAAGGATCTACCAAAAATGGAAGCTAAAGAAAATAATATTTTGAAATTAAAAAAATGGAGCCTTATATTAGGGAATGAAAATATTATGACTTGCAAAAGATTATGAGATACAAATATATAAAATACATTTTGGACTTATGCTTATAAAATAAGAAAGTTTTCTTAATGAGTTTTTTAATTGCTAATATAGATTAGAATATATTCATTCCCATATCTCTATCAAGCTTATAGGGGTGAAAAGGGAGGTTTATTGCCTTCCTATAATTCTAACATGTTTATAGACCCTACGAGATTATACATTCTATGTCTATGCATACTAATCTTCCATGTCAATACTTCTATTTATTCCAATATTCTTTTGTCGAGGTAATATATCTCACTAGATATTAACTACACACATGGCTATTATATGCATTAAATTTAGAATGAGAGATATTGAAAACATACATAATTCATTTAAAGCACAAGAGTCTACATTACCTCTTGCATTGTGTTCACTTCATTAGCCTAAAACTTAGAAACTAGCCAGACATAAGTGAAGTAGAATGAAACACATCTTTATTTTAATTATAAAAAAAATGTATTGGAGAAATAATAAGAAAAAATTTCACCTTGATAATAGAAATTAACTTATGAACACTCCTTCTCACTCCAATGGTTGGATTGCTTACACATAACAGGCTAAGATCTTCAATAAAAGTTTCTTTCACTTCTTTAGCCTCCCTTAGATATTACTTAAGGTGGTACTAAAGAACTGCACATAAAGTTATTGAACTCTACCAAAAATTACAAAACCCCAAAAAAAAATTATTTATAATAAGTGCAAAAATGACCTCAAGCACCATGGTGCTTGACATAGAAGAACTGTGATGTTATTAGATGAACTAGTGCCTAAACGCTACTAGGCTTGTTCTACTATGGTGCTATGTTGACATGCCAAATCTATTGGATCAACATATGCTTTTCTCGATCGAATCTAAATAGCTCCATAATTTGTCTACTACTCCACCATAATGTTGCAAAAGTTGAGTATTATGGTGCTTGAATGTACAATATGATACTTGGGCATTATAATTATTTGTTCTCTTGCACTCAAATTCCGATGACTCATATGCCACAACATGAATTTCTTACGATTTGGTCAATTAAGCACTGCGGCACTAATCTTGTCTCTCTAAGGGTGATGAATTATTTACCATTTTCCTGAGACTTTGGTGTTTTGATTCTCTGATATAGTGCTGAGGCATTGTAGATATTATGGCATTGGTAATTGGAACACTATGGTGCTGGTTCAATACTCATAAATTTTTCTCCTTTTTTTAGCATTTTCTACATAATATCAAAAAGAAAAAACCCCATATTTTCATTGAAATTAAATGTAAGATACAATACAAAATTTACACTTAACAAATTCCCCCTAGATTAAGCTCTTGGTTGTTATCAATTAATGGTGTGATCACCTATTGTTTTGCTTAAAGACAAATAAAAATTGATAAGTTAAAATTACTGACTTAGCTCTGAAAAGCGATGGTATACATGCTTAATGAAGTGGGGAAGAAGGCTTCAGGTTAACTTACTATACTATAAGAAATTAGAGAATTAAAAAACTAAATAAAAAATCCATATAATTGATTCAGAAAAGACATTCAATGTGCTCTTAGGTATGCCCTAGATTCATGAGTATATAATAGTCCCAATTTCCCTACACCAAAGCATAAGGTACCAATGTGATATCATTGAACATATGATTAAGGGTGATTTACAACTAATATCTACTCATAAAATAGGGATTTATGAAGATGCTACATATTATATACCAATGAAATTCACTATATGTTCTAAGAATGAAAAATAGCTAAGGAGGATAAACAAGAAAAAGAAAATTAAAATTAAGAGAAAGGAAAAGAAAAATAAAAAGATAAAGAAAGAAAATATATTGACAATGAGGATGTCATTAAAAATGTGATGTTTACACCTCCTAGTATTCACCCTCGAACAGGTGGGAGGATGGCTCAAAGAGCATATGGTCAAGGCCATGCTTCATTTTAAAGAAAAAATAGCACCAATGTATATTGAATTAGAGTCAGGTTCAAATGATTATTCGAGCATACAAAGTGCGAGAATTTCTTTTAACTATAGTAAAATAAATCCTCCTCTAAAGTTCAACATTTATGTGGAAGAAGAAGAAAAAAATTCAAAGTGATGAATATGAATTAAATATGCTTGACAAGCTAAATAATCGAATTAAAATATTATCTTTGGCCACATTATCACTTAACAAGGTTGCAGGGTTAGCAGTTAAGGAATCTCCTTGTCAAGTGGTGAGGTTGGAAGGATTCAAAAGTTCTTTTTTTATCCATTTACCTTAAGAATGAAAGGCGCCATAAAATATGAGGAAGATAATTTTAATGAATTAATGAAATTACTTATTGAGTATTACCCTTTGTGCGTAGAAAAATATGGTTGCTAAAGGTATCACACCATGGCATTGGACCAAAGGTCATGCTAAAAACTCAAGAGATGGTATCAGCTTTGGTACCATTAGTACATTCCATAATGAAGAGTATTGTTTCATGATAACTAATCATGTTGAATTTGTCAAAGTCTTTATGGAAACCATTGATTCTTCTAATGAGTTTTGGTTAAAAATATTAGATGACTTAGATGAGCTTCAAGTTAGAGATCCCCTAAATTTGAAGAAGAAATTTAATCCATAGTTGATGAACTAAAGGAAATAAAACTTGGAATTGAAGATGACACTCTCCCCATTTTCATTAGCTCTTTGTTGAGTGAGGATGAATCATACAACTAAACTAAATTGCTTTTAAATTTAAGGATTTATTTTCTTGGTTATATGATGAAATATCAATCTTATCCTTTAAAGTAGCAATTAATAAACTTAGAATTCGACTAGATGCCATTCCCATTAAGTAAGCTCCTTGACACATGCGACTTGAAATTTAATAATAGTTCATTACTCAAGTAAAGAAACTGATCGAGGCTACTTTTATTTGAGTGGAAAGCATTATACTGGTTAAAAAGAAAGAAATAGTCAAATTTGAGTTTGTATCGACTACAGGGATTTGAATAAGGCATGTTCCAAAGATGTGTTCCCATTGCCTATACGAGAACTCATGGTTAATATTGCCTTTACCATTTCCTATACCATAACTCATGGTTAATATTGACTCTACGCATGCTATTTTATAATTCATGGATGGTTAGTCTTGATGTGACCAAATAAAGAGGGCTCTAGAGGATGCGATAAATATGACATTTAGAACACCTATAAGAATTTTTTGTTATAATGTAATGCCCTTTAATCTTCAAAAACTGCACCCTACCAATGGGCCATTACTAAGTTTTTTTTTATGAACTAATTCAAAATAAAGTGGAGTGTTATAATGATGATTTAGTGAAGAAAAGCTAATTCAAGGAAGAATATCTCTATGATTTAATAAATATCATTAAACTGTTGTGTCACTGTGATCTCTATGATTTAAGTAATATCATTAAATGGATGTGACCCTTAAAGTGAGCTTTTGGCATCGCTTTGAGGAAATTTTTAGGCTTTGTAGTGAGACATCATAGAATCAAAATTGGTTATCCTAATATTAATGTCATCTTAAACATGAAACCTCATAAGTGCCTTTCCCAATTAAGGTCTCTTCAAGGTAATTTGGATTATCCAAGATAGTTCATTTCAAACCACTTTGGAGGATGTCAACCTTTCACTGCTTTGGCTATGAAGGACTCCAAATACATATGGGATGAAAATGTTAGAATGCCTTCAAAGCATTAATAAATATCTAATTAATCCTCAAGTTTTGGTAGCTCTAATAAACTTTAGATGAGTCACTTTGTGCCTTATTTTCTCAAATTAATAAAGAAGGCAATAAAATGCTCTTTATTATCTTAATCAGTGATTCATTCCAATTAAAATGTGGTACCATTCAATTGAGAAACATTACCTTGCCTTAATTTTTGTGATACAAAAATTAAGGCATTGCATTCTTTCTTACTAAGTATGTTTAATCTCTAGAATAAATAGGTTATAATATCTTATAACCCAACCTACATTTTTAGGAAATTTGGCAAGGTGACCTATAATATTGCTTCAATTTAATATAATTCAATACCTTGCATGTTATAGAAGGATAAGCCATCATTGACTGCCTTGACAAAGCTTGTAAATGAATTGGCTTATATAGAGGAAGACTTTATTGCTACAGTAGTTCAAAAATGATAGGTATTGGATCTTATAGATTTGGAGTGGATTAAAAAAATTCCTTCTAATATTCCATCTACCTTTGAAAAAAATGATAAATAAAATTCGTTGAGGCAACCTTTCATCTATTATCTATGAGAATGAAAACTCCAACATGATAAATCCTTTGACAGTTAAATCAAGAAGCATGTTATATCATATTCACTAGTCAATGAAACTCTATACCACTATCATTTAATCAGATGTGGCTTTAATATTTAGATAAAGATAAAGCTTTGAAGATCATGAATGAGGTGTATGCTATATTTTGTGGTGCTCACAATTCTGATCTAGAAATGATGTTGGAAAATTAAAAGACTTGTATATTATTGGCCATCTATGATTGATTATTACATGAATGAAGTAAGACATTGTCCTCAATGCCAAGTTCTTGGTGTGGTTTTACATTGTCTGTCAAATGTGTTGCATCCCCATGAAAACTTCATGGCCCATCAAAAATTGAGGTAAGGATATTATTGGGCTCATTTACACCCTCCCTCTTTAAAGGTTCATCACTTCATTTTAGATACGATTGATTATTTTTCCAAGTTGGCAGAAGTAATTCCACAATGAAAAGTAACATCACACCATATCTTAAAGTTTTTTTATGATCATATTGTATATTGACTTAGTGTGCCCTACAGAATGATATTTGATAATGGGTTTAAATTCAAGTCAACCAAGTAATTATTTTTTGCAAGACATCATAGTATTTATTAGAGATACTTGACCATCTATTTCCCACAGGCTAATGGACTGGTGGTGGCCATAAACAAGACTTTAGTGTAAATCATAAAAAAAGATCATAGATGACAATAAATATATGTGGCTTGAGATATTAGTTGAAGCCTTGTGGGACTATTAAACCACATATATGGCCCCGACCCAATCCACTCCTTTTAACATAATTAGTGGGTCTAAGGCTATTCTTCCTCTTGAACTATAGCTTCCATATCTAAAAAATATGTTCAAAATCAAATCATAATTGAACAAAATGTTAAACATTGGTTAGAGGAACTTGAAGGTCTAGAAGAACACCACTTGCAAGCTCAAATAATTTTTGAAGTGTATAAATCACGAATGGTTCAATCTCATGATAAATTAGTTCACACTAGACTCTTCCAGATAGGAGACTTGTTTTTGGTTCTTCAAAGACCTATTTTAGCCCATCAAATGTTTTGGGGAAAGTATGAACTAATGTGGGAGAGACTATCATCATAGAGATAATTTACAAAGAATGTTCCTATCAACTGATTGATTGTAATGAGAATCACCTAATACATCTTGTTAAAGGGAGTCACCTTAAGAAATACTATGCTTATTATAAATCAAACCAAAATTAATAAAGATGTTTCAAATTTTATTTTCCAAATCTAGAATTTTAAATATATAATATTTTAAATTCAAATTATCATCTAGAATTATAATCTTTCAAATCCAAATCAATCTCAATGTTAATTCAAATTCAAATAAAATTTACTATGAGTTCCCACACATTAACAAAATTATTTTTATTAAGGATGCAAAATTACTCATCCTTAATCTAAAGCTAGCTACACTAATATGTATTCTCCCAGTGTAAATATTATTGTGTTGCTCTAGATCTTTTATTAAGGATATGTAATATAAATGAAAATCTGTAGTCTTTTTAGGCTAAATATAAGTTCCTATGCTTCTTTTCTTTTAGATTAGTTTTACTAGTGTTAGAGCAAGCCCCCATATCACCATCGTAATAGTAAAATTAAAATTTTCTAGTCATTTAGGGATAGGTGTAAGTCCTCATGCTTCATTTCCATAGGTTTATTTCTACTAGTATTGGAGAAATCCACTCTGGCATCATCCTAACATCAAAATAAAATCTATGGTTAGATAGATTTTATTAAATTCCCAGAGTTTTATGTAAATTATGACCTTGACTAGTTTTCTCTAATTAGATGTGAGTCCATGCACGTTTTTTCTAGTCTAGTCATTAAAAATATGAATGAAATTTTGGTCTTTTTAGAATAAGTGTGAGTCAATGTGTTTTTAATTTCTTAGGACCTAGACTAACTAGTGTTAGATTTGTTCATGTTTTTTCCCCATCATAGCCTAGTCCACTTTTAATATCCTAAAGTTAGGTGTGATTCCTTGTGTCTCCTTACCATAGAGGTAGAGGTAAATTAAAATTAAAAGAAGACTTGATCTTTTAGGAATAGGTGGGAGTCCTTAAGTTTCTTATCTCCTTGGACCTAGACTAGCAAGTGTTAGATTTAAGCCTATTTGGCCACATCATAGCCTAGTCACCCCCTAGTATCCTAAGGTTAAGTGTGACTCCTTATGCTTCCTTTACTTTGATCTTATCGTAAGTCAAATTAAACAGATCAAGGTCTTTAGAATTGAGTGTGATTTGCTAAGTTTTTTATTTCTTTGTACCTATACCAGCTAGTGTTAAATTTAAGCCTATTAGGCCCTAATTTTCTTTAGTCACTCTTTAATATCCTAAGGTTAGTTGAGTGTCCCTATGCTGCATTTCCATTGATTTAGAGATAAGTCAAAGTAAAAGAAATCCTAATTTTTTTAGGAATATTTGTGATTTGAGCTTTTATCTCCTTGGACAAGACTAGCTAGTATTGGATTTAAGCATGATAGGTTCAATCATAGCTTAGTCATCCTTTAACATGCTAAGGTTAGGTGTGAGTCCCTATTCTTCCTTTCCTTAGATCGATAGGTAAGTTAAATTAAAGAAATCTATTTTTTTTAGAAACATGAGTGATCCCCTAAGCTTTTATTTCTTAGGACCTAGATATATGGTGTTGGATTTAAGTCTTTTGGGCCTCTTCATAGTTGAGTTCATAACTTAAGGTTTGGTGTAAGTCCCTATGCTTCCATTATTGAGATCTAGTGGTAGATTAAAAGAAATATATCCATTAAGTTTAAGTTCTTTGTTAGTATCCTTTAGATTTGAGATTGGGTGTGAGTCCCCTTGCCTCCTTTCCTAAAATCAATAAATTATGTCAAGAATTTGAATCTGTTAAGGTTATTTGTGAGTGTCCGTGCTTCCCTTTCTTAAGAATATGATCACTAGTATTGAATAAAGCCTTCCAGGCCCCTTTCCTTAGGCTTTCCAAATTTTCTAGCAATGAACTTCTTTTCTTCTTTGAAGATGAGAAGCATAATAACCCTTAGCCTCTAACAGGATAGTGGTGAGTTTTATGGCCATTTGAAAAGGAGAAAAAATAAATATTCTAAATGAGCTAAAATATTTTGGACTTGAATTGATCATTTTAGTCAATGCCAATTCATGTGATTCACTCTTTCAATCTCATTACACGTGTTGGCAGTTCATTTATTGATCTCAATTTCATGTGAAGTTAAAACTCTTAATCAAAACTTCAATATAGTTTTCAAATATTTGGATTCCATTTCAATACATTAATTTCATTCCACTATGCTTTAACATAGTAATCCAATCATTAAACTCTAAATCTTCCATTTCCCAAACACCTTTTGATTATCATTTGATCATCTACTCAATCATTGACAATTATTTAAATGATTGCCAATGATATGAGTATTGTAGAATAAAAATATATTCAATCATTGATAAAATTTAATTATAAGTCAAATTAAAATTTAAATCCAAGTCTAAATCCTAAAAAAAAAAAAATTAGTGTTCAAAATCTAACCTAAAATCTTTGGACTTTTATTTATTTGAGGAGAATTTTCTATTTTTATAAATCCCTATTAAATGTCCCTGAAATCATGTTTGGTTAGTTGCATATTAATTAAGCATGTCCTTAGGATCTCCCATGTCATTTTGGAGGCATTCATAACCCTCTAAACCCTAAAACCCAAAGTAAAATCTAAGCATTCAAAACCTTCAAATATTTATAGCCCATGGTTTTGGGTCTACATCTTATGAAAATTCACCTTGGAAACCTTTGTAAAATCATTAAACATGCTCATGATCATTTTCATACTGATTTGAACCTCATTGAACTCTTGGTAGAAAAAAAATTCCATATAATCAAAATCAAACCTTTGCATAAAGCTTAACATTGCTCAATCATGCCAACCTTTGGAACCTCTACCAATAAATTTTATATGTCAGTTGGAATGGGTCCAAATCCAATCCTTGGTCAACCTAAACCCAATACATGAAACCTTTGAATATAAGGAGACCCCACCAATACATGAAACCTTTTCCAATAATTTCCAAATGTGACTTAAAATAAGTTCAACCTAAACTCAACCCTGATAAAACATG
This sequence comes from Dendrobium huoshanense, assembly GCA_016618105.1. Taxonomy (NCBI): domain Eukaryota; kingdom Viridiplantae; phylum Streptophyta; class Magnoliopsida; order Asparagales; family Orchidaceae; genus Dendrobium; species Dendrobium huoshanense. The sequence continues at coordinate 41,769,424 of CM028347.1, forward strand.
GTTGACTAAGCCAACCATGGTTGATTAAACAAAACCTAAACATTTTAAAACCTGAATTCAATGCTCAAAACCATTCCAAACAAAATTGAATCTATGGACTATTCATTGGGTTCCTAAGGATTAATTCTAGGTAACCAAACACTTGGGTCCACTTTTGCTAGTCACACGACTTGACCCAATGGCCAGAAGAAACTCAGCATGAACCATTTTATTAACTAAGCCAAATTAGTCCAATCTAGTGGTTGCATTAGGTTCCCCATGTCATTGTACAAATACCTAAAAGTTTGTGAGGGTTATTTAACCCTAAAGAACTAGTCCCGAAGCTAACCGAGAAGGGGGTGGGGTGGGGTGTGTGTGTGTGTGTGGGGGGGGGGGGGGGGGGGGGGGGGGGTGAATTGGTGATTTAAAAACTTTTTTACCAAAAAGAAAATCTTTTTATAATTCGATGCAGAAGAGAATTACATTCACAACAAAAAGATAAATTAAAGATTTTACCCATACAATTATCATAAAAATAAATGTAGAAACTAAAGTACAAAAATACTAAAAGGAATGAACACACAAGATTTATAGTGGTTCGGTCCAACTTAACCTATGTCCACTCCCCGGAACCTCCTGTTATAGGTATCACACTAAACCTTTAGTGACTCTCATTTAGCCCCCACAGCTAGGTGGAGAAGCCCTTATAAAATCACTTCCACCTTCTCCGGTAGGTGTATTAGTCAGGTCCTTTGCACCAAAGAGATCTTCTTCTTCCCAAAACTTCCCTCAAGACAAACCTTGAATCCTATGGTACTAAGATGCAAGCTTATTGAAGAAACCAAGTGAAACTCCCTCCACACTCCCTTGAACCCCATAAGGTTTTTCTCCCTCTTAAGCTCCACCCTTTCCAATATCCTTTTCATGGCTATCTCTTCAAGTTTTCTCCAAAAGAACAAAGAATCAATGCATTCCAAAGTCTCTTACAATGTCTTTGGAGAAAGATTAAAAAGAGGGCTTCAAAAACCCTAAAAATTTAATTTTGTCTTCAAAGATCATATAGTATGATATCAGGATTATCTAGTATGATTAGTTCAAAATAGCCCTTTCAGTCAGTATGATCAGCATTTCCTTATACAATCAGTTCAAGTATTTGAACAAATCATCTAGTATGATATTGAGATCACCTGAGATGATTAGTTCAACTGAAATGCTATTTTTCCAGGATGAAACCTTGGTGACCAAAATTGTCTCTATTAATCATCTAGTAAGATCCAGTTCATATAGTATAATGAGAATATCAAAATTAAGTAGATTCGATTGATTAATCACATGATCAATTTAGGCATGATTTTTATAGATTGTCTAGTATGATGTACATCATTCAGGATGGTTAGAATAAAAAATGAAATTCAAAAGCTTGCCTAAATAATGATTGACAACTATTTTTCATGATCTTAACTTATCATCCTAGATGATCTAAATCATTCAGTATGATTAGTTAGATGTGTTAATCATATAGTATGATATAAATCATAAAGTAAAATTACTTCAAAAATTAAACTTTTAGTTTCGGCTCAATCTCACTCTCCCCAAGTATGTGTGTGTATGATTACCAAGCTAGCATATACCCTTATAAAACTTGGTTCAATAAATAAAAAATACATCCATGAATTTTATAAAAAATCTTTACAATGTAACTTATTCTACCCAATCTTGAGCCTTGAATCTTCATTGTATGGTGCATGATGTTCCTAAAATGTTAGTACTCACACAAACAAAAATACCTTGTAAATATAAGTAGATAATAGGATGTGAGCCATAATATTTGTTAAGATCAAAAATATAAACTCATGAGCTTGAGTTGCAATAATACCCTGACCAGCCCAACCCTTGGGGCGAGTTAATTAAGGTAATTGGGTTGACTCAAAGTCACCAAAAACTTAAATGGAGCCACATTGCATGTCAAGATCTCTTAAGGGCTAATTTACCCATGCATTGAGCTTCTAATCCATCCAGACCTTTTCCATCTCATAATGACTCTATGGTGGTTAGGGCTAGTCGTTATCAAATAAACTGATCATATGACCCAAAGGTTTAGGCCAAACTTTCAAGCCATGTGTCCCTAGATAATAGAAGTCTTCAAAAATTTTCAAAAGGTTAGATCAAACCATCTGAAGACCAATTGGTAGCCTGAGGGGGTTGATGCTAGCATAAATTTTAGTCACATACATTTTAAATACATATAAATACTTTTAATTCTTTTCAAGAAGGGTGGAGTCTCTTGATTTGAAAACCATCTAGGAGAGTCTAGGATCCTTTTTTCCAGCTTTCTATCCCCCCTTCCAATGTTCTTTAGTGAGTTTGAGCAAGATCCAATAAGTTCCTTTTAGCCAAAACCCAATTTCCTCATTGTTCCTCCTCTGGTGCTACCACTTGATTAAGAAACATTTTTTATATCCACTTGAACATAATTGAAGTGAAACCTTAGTAATTGGAGTATTCATTGAGGTATTAATTAGATCCAGAGCTTGCATTTCACCTAGGTTGGTTGATTATGATACAAAAATTCAATCAAATAAGATTTGATAGTTGGATGGAATGTTATTGATTATACTAAGCTCTCTTATAAATTTGAGCAAGATCCATCTAGTAAATTTTAAGGATTACACCAACTCCTAATGGTTGAGAAGAATTATGCAGGTTTAAGACAAAATAGAGCTATTGAGTCTGATCGATGGCTCCAATTAGATCTAATTTTAATCTTGCGGTTACAATCTATTTAAATCATGATTGTTTGATCTTTGATTGAAAGACTAAAATTAAATTCACATGAAATCATTAGCTTTATAATCATTGTCTGATCAACCTTTATGCATAGTGTGTATAGACCTGCTAATTGTGTAATTAGATTTAATATAATTAGGAAAATTAATTTGATCTATGATAATTCATAACTTGTCACACAATTCTTCAAATAAGATTTTCTTAAACTCATTGGATTTTTCATGAGGAGAATTACAAAAGCATTTTTGTTGGACATTAAAATTTTTAACTAATTTCAAATAATCTTCCTCATCCTACATTCTCACATGAAATCATTAGCTTTATAATCATTGTCTGATCAACCTTTATGCATAGTGTGTATAGACCTACTAATTACAAAAGCATTTTTGTTGGCTATTCTTGAATTTTTTTTTGTATAATATAATTCACCATGGATCTAAACTTATTGCAAATAATCTTCGTCATATTCTTCACATATTCAAAACTATTCACTTTTGTTCAAGGTGATTAAATGCTCCAATTAACTAATTTAAATTCATGGGTCATAAATTGAACAATGGATTAAAATTGTGCTAAATAAAAATCCATTGGGAATTAGGTTTTGATTTTTTGTGGTGTATTAATTAATTTTTCAAGTGTATATTTGCAATTGATTTCACTACTATCCCGTGGTTAGATTTCCTTAAACAACTTTCCAATTGTATAGCTAAATTTTCTTTGGGATTGGTTAAAACCTAAAGAGGCTCTAGTGGTTTTCAAACTTCTTCGGAGTAGACTTCTAGTTTTTGTAAACTTGTGATTTAAATTTTAAGAAGATTTGGGATCATTTGGCCTGACAACTAGGGAGCCCAAAATTAACTCACATAAATAGCCTAAAAAGTTTTTTTTAAATTGATTAATAATTAAAATTAAATCATAAAAATGCATACAAAGTGTCATATAGCTCATAGTTAAATGCTCTTTAATGGAAAAATAAAATCACCATTAGAATATTAAAAAAAAAAAGAAATTAATAAAAAAAAATATCATAATATAATAAATAAAATTTTAAAATATTTTGAAACACTTATGATCATCTTTAGTTAAATGCTCTTTAATGGAATAATAAAATCACCATTAGAATATTTAAAAAAAAAAATTTAATAAAAAAAAATATCATAATATAATAAATAAAATTTTAAAATAATTTGAAACACTTATGATCATCTTTAGAGTCATTATTGACCTCTAATAAAGATGTGAAGAAGTTTTGAGTTGCTTTAGTGTGTAAACAAAAAATAAAATTGATCCATTAATTAATATAATTAACTAGCTGAATTTCTAAATATCATAATTAAATTTAAAATAACCTAAAGATAAAAACGCAATTGCATTTAACTCAAGATGCCAATTAAATAAAAAATTTAAACTTAAATCAAACCAAATGAATAAATATAATTAAAAAATAGAGAAAATCCATTTTAATTATAAAAAATTCATTAATCTATCCATCAAATAATTGCTATTAGAGAAAAAACAAAAATACATTCAAAATATCATTAGAAATACTTATTAAAATAAGAAACAAGAAATATTCAAAATGTCAATTGTTTCTTATCTCTACTATTTAATACTAAGTATTAAATAATATGAAATAATTGATATTGGAAATAAGAAACATTCAAAATATAAATTAAATAAAAAAAAACTTAAGTCAAACCTTATGAATAAATATAATTAAATAATAAAGAAAATCCATTTTAATTATAAAAGATTCATTAATGAATCCATCAAATAATTACTATTAGAGAAAAAATAATCAAAATTAAAAATAATTACAAGGGTATATTATCTGGAAACCTAGGAAAATTTTACCTATATATATATATATATATATATATATATATATATATATATATATATATATATATATATATATAATTTCTTAGAGTTAAATCAAGTTAATAAATCACATAAGAAGCATCTAAATTTGTTTTTTCACTTGTACTCCAATTTCTTAAAGAAATAATTTGTGAGGGATGCCACCAAACATAAATGAAATCAGAGAAAAAAAAAATGAAGAAACAAATTTTATTTATTCAACATGCCATGAGAAAGGTGTTACAAATCTTGATTTAAGGATTATGAATTTGATGATAGTAAATATTTTTGGAATTTTTGTTTTTTATTATTGCCCTGCCTACTAACATTTCAGGTCCATAATGTCGATTGCAAATCAAGCCAGCTCAAGTTTGGATAGATTAAGATTGAGTAAGTCAGTAAGTGTGTTTCCAATTTTTTTTACCTTTCTTGAGTCGAATTTAATTTTATGGATGCTGATGCTAAGTAACCTTGCACACACACACTTAAGGGAAGAAAATTTGTAGGCTTAAGAGTTTTTCTATTTTTGATCACATCATACACGATGATTCAATATCATCTTAGACGATCAGTTAAAAATAGAAACCCTAATTTGGGCATCTATATTAAGACAACCGATTTAAGCAAATCGTCCAGGATGATATTAACATCATCTTGGATGATAGGCTTTAATAAGAAATAATTCAACCACGAACTCTTTTAGGCAATTTATTATTTTTGGCATCGTACAGGACATCGTCCTGGATGATACAATATAATTATGCCTAAATTAGTCTGATGATTAAGGAAAATAACTAAGGTTTGATTGATCGATCATATCATCTTGAGCAATTGAAGGAACATCTTGGATGATATGTTAAAAAACCTTAGTTTCTTCCTTAATCGTCCTGGTCGAACAATACAATGTACTGGACGATATTTGATATTTTGAACTAATTATACATGATGATCGCATAATCTTCCTAGATGATCAGTTATGTTTTCATCATCCATACATGTAAAGTCTGGCTAAACAGAATGATGTTTTGGACATTATTTTATATTTTGAACTAATCATACAAGACGATCGCTGTTTGTTGGAATTTTGAAAACATATTTTAAAAATATTAGTTTTCTTTGGGACTTAAAATTAAATTCTAAAATCGAATTGTTTCATTAGAAAAAGTATATCATCTCGAGAGGTGAGAATAAAATTTCATAACGGTATTCAGATTTAGAATTATGAAATTCATCTTGAATATCGTGATCGGATGCTAAAGAGAACTTCATATGGCCCCGAAGGGTCAAAATGCGATTCTACTGAAAATCCAACCACAATATTCAAGAAGTGCAATCGTTGATTTCACATCGAAAGCCTTATCAAAGAAAAGTGTATCTCCCCGTAGGGAGAGAATACTATTCGATGATAATTCTTTGATTATTAAAATAACGATCACTAGTATTTTAAGTTTTCCCAAAGAAATCCAATTGAACTTTGAAAGATTAATTTTAAAATCAGGTGTGTGTGGTTCTAAATCTCCTACGAGCGCAAGCCCTCGTAGTTAATTACATCGTAAGAAAATGAGGTCTCCTACGAAAACTCTCGATTAAAATAACGGCAAAATTTTGTTAGAATTTCTAGGAGTGATATCAAAAAGAGAAGTGAATTTTGGAAACTCAAAAGGGAATGGATCAAAATTGAGCAGTTATTAACGAAGTTAAAGGAGGAGAGGTAGGGGACACCTTGAGATTCCAGAACCATCCGGAAGTGTCCCAACTTAGTCTAAGTGTTGGGCTTTATACTTTGGGTTGAAATGATATTTAATTAAAGTCAAGCATTTTATTAGAAATTTGGGACTATATTCCCGAAGTTTGGGGTCTTATAATCAAAGATCTGCCCCGGAACCTAAATCTATTTTGGACACTGGACCACAGTCGTCCGATCCTAACTAATGCAGTGCAAGGTCTGGACTTACCCCGGCCTAGATTGGGGAGCCAGCTAACCACCTAATCGATTTAAAAGAGATGAGTCCGGTCTTTTATGAAAGAGTGGTAGGGACGTTGTATTTAAGGTTTTGGAAAGTTGGGGCCGACATCTAGAGATTCTCCTATTTGGCCCCTTTGACTTATGTTGGGTGCTAAAATGCTAAGAACTATGAAATTAAAATTTTGACTCTTTAATTTGTATCTAATGCAATGCATGCTGGTTGACAACTTCCAAATCAAGTATGCTTGAAATTTTAAAAACAGGCTTATAAAAATAATTTTTTTAGAAGATTGGACTTCCCCAGGTCCGGCACCTCGTCCTCATAGGTCAGACTATCCGGACTCTACCCGCAGGCGGGGAAGGGTCTAAAACAAGGAAAGAAGAATGCAAAAATATGCATGCGACCCCGGGGTCGATCCCCGGCTAATTCCCTAGATTCGTTATCTTTCTATGTTATTTAGACTCACTAAAATTTTAGACTTTTAAAATTATGAGTAGAAAACTTTCACACCCTCACGAGCCTCACGTATCCATGCGAAAACAAAGAGCGGCATGCAATCGCCAAAAAAACTAGTAAAAACAAGTAATCCTAAAGGCAATCAAATCATCATATCAAATATAAATTAATTAATAAATGTCCATAGGCAGAATTGCCTTGCTTATTACAAACCAGAATATTACAGAAGGTAAAGTGGCCGGGCACCACTGACAACAACCCGGATTCTAAACCTAGTAATGACGCAAGTTATTTTGAGTGGGATACTCTCAATCTTCAAATCTTCAAATCTTCAATCTCATTCTTCTTTGGACTCCTTTTCTTCAATCTTCTTGGAATCTTCGTAGTGGATTACCCAAATGGACAAGAGGGCACTTCCCTCTAAGGGGAAGGCCACTCTTTCCTCTTTGGGTAAGGAAGAGGAATGATCCAAATTTGGATTTTCAAATGGAAAAGGAGTGTTCCCTAAAGGGGTATCCTTTCCTCTTTGGAATCCAAGCTTTGGGTCTATGTATCCCAACTCAAAATCAACTTTCACAACACTTGACACTTACACAAATTACATTAATATCAAAATAAAAATCTAGACTCACCTGCATGGTTATCCTAAGCAATTAATATATAAAAAAAAATAGTTATTCTCAAGCAGTTGTATATGAGCAGAAAAGAAAGTAAACACACTGGTCACGCTCTTTTTATGATTTGGGGACTTTAGCAGCTGAAGCACCTGTGCAAAGAGTTTATAATATTTATGCATTTTTTGATTTGCCCCCTTTTTACACTGCCCTGCATGAGCGTGGCCACATGCATAAAACTATGTCAACATCCAGATCGTACCTAACCTAAGGGTAATCTAGTCTCCAAACACATCAATCCATCCACAGAGTACATAAAAAGTAAGCAGACACAGCAGAGCAATTTCATCCACAACATGCAGTGAAAACTACGAAAAATCCGGCACACAGCAGTAAAGTAAACACCGGCCTAACCTAGATCTAGAGTTGGTTGTCCTAGCACATCATCTAAAGTGTGTGAGAAAAGTCGTGTGGCTGGGATAGATCCTAAAGTAGGTTATTAATTGAAATTGTCTAAAAGTTTGGATTTGTTAAAGCTTAGAAGGGGGTTTAGATTAGAATTTAAATATTAATGAATTAAGAATTTTAATTAAACATATTTTAGAAGTTAATTGATTGCTACCTTTGTTTCACACCGAGGCCGTGAAGTTTATTTCACCTTCCTTGGGGCTAAGCTAATAGCCTCGTAGGCCTGGGTTACCCAGTAGCAATCGGGGTTGATTAAGTTATTTAAAATTGGTTAGAATTAAAAGAGTGGATTAATTATAAAAAAAAAGGTTAGTTACTGATTTTAAAACTTAATTAATTTAAGTTTACCATTAATTGATTCGTGGCGTTGTGCCACCAGGCTCGAGGAACCAGCCTTTTTAGGACACTTAGCCCCGCAGCCCGGAGTAGTCCAGCCGATAAACCAAATTAATGTAATTGAATTAGAGATTTTAAAATATTAAATAATTAAAAATTAATCTATTTTAAGATTTAACACCCCTTAGAATCCATTCGTGGCGTTGTGCCACCAGGCTCGAGGAACCAGCCTCCTTAGGACACTTAGCCCCGCAGCCCGGAGTAGTCCAGCCAATAAACTTCATCTTTGGGGTGGTTGTTGTGTTTTAAAGGGTTTTTTAAGTATTTTTTTAAAAAAATTAAACCAGCATTTCTGAGTTTTAGAATGATTATGAGTTTTATGAATTTTTGGAATATTTTAATAGTTTAATTAAGGGGTTGAAAATTGACTTTTTGATTAAGCTCAAATTCTAGAATGTTTGTATTTTATTAAAATACTAGGCCTTACTACGATCAGTTAGAAGGTAAGTATGTTGAAATCGGATTTTTCTACATTTTATTACGAAGGTTTGAAGTTTTGAACTAGATTTGAACTATGATTTGACCAATTTGTTGACTTTTTGGAATATTACAGATTTATGGAGTTTAACATTTTTAATAAATATTAGGGCTTATTAGGAATTGAATGCAAGTGAGTTTGGGTGATTTGGATTTTTCTGGAATTAGTTATGAATTTTGGAAGTTTGGAGGTTTATTGGAATTATTTAATTGTTTTAATTAAGGGCTCCCTTGATGATTTTGCTCCAAATGGTTTCCTAACTTCTTGAAAATACCTCCAAAGGTCAGAAATGACCTAAGGAGTGATTCACAAGTGTTTGGGAAATTTTTGGGATTTCTAAATATTAATAATTATTAAATTCAATTAAAAGTTGGATTCCACTTAAAATTAAACTGGACATTAGCCTGCTGTCAAATCAGCTGGGTTATAATTTTAATTAATAGGGAATCTAATTCTGGTCAGATAGAGGTATTATACATAATTTTTGGATTTAAAATGAATTTATTACATTTTTTGAAATTTTAAAGTCTTAATTCAGGGTTTAGACTTATGAAATTTAATTAATGGTCTTAATGATTTCCAAAACCAGTGGAAATTTTTCTAAGGGCTGAAGGTGTCACTATGTTCAAATGGTTAAAGTTTCAAATAAAATGGAGGTGTGTTCTAAATGTTAGAAGTTTTCTAAGTTCTCTACACAAACCCCTAATTATTGTCCTTAATGACACTAGGTTTAATGGGCTCCAATCAATGTATTATCTAACCCTTAAACAAAGCATAAATATGTTGAATCTAGTAATTAGGTTGTTAAACCTAAGTAAATGTCTCAAGGCTACCAAGAGGGGGGTGAATTGGTAGTTTTAAAAATTTTATACCCTCTTAAAATTTAAAGTTGAACCGAAATGAAATTTTCTTTTAAAGTTTGTAGAAAAATGTTTTTCAACCACAGAGTTGTTAAAACAGAAATTTAAAATGCGGAAACGTAAAAGCAATAAAGTAAATGACACCAGATTTATAGTGGTTCGGTCTATAACCAGACCTACATCCACTCCTCAGAGGCACCCTCTGAGTATTGCACTAATACCACAAAGTGACTCTCCTTTAGCACCCACAGCAAGGCGGAGAAGCCTGTACAAAACCCTCTTTTCACCACTCCCCGGTGCGGCAGAGAACCGTCGTCCTTTTACACAATCCACAGTGTTGGCAGAGAACCGTCGTCCTTTCACACTCTCCTAGTGTGGGCAGAGAACCCTACGGCTGTTCACACTCTCCAAGTGTAGGCAGAGAACCTTCTTCCTTTTACACTCTCCTAGTGTAGGCAGAGAACCGTCGTCCTTTCACACTCTCCTAGTGTGGGCAGAGAACCCTACGGCTGTTCACACTCTCCAAGTGTAGGTAGAGAACCTTCTTCCTTTTACACTCTCCTAGTGTAGGCAGAGAACCCACGTCTGTTCACACTTTTCAAGTGTCGGTAGAGAACCGGACCTTCTTGAATGATCTTCTCACAAGAACCTAGAAGAAAGAAAGAAAAGAGTGAAGAAATCCAATTTCACAAGTAGAGATTCTTACCTTAGCAATCCAAGTGAAGCCTTCTTGCTCCAATGGTAGGAATCCTCCTTTGAATGCTCTCTTCCACTCTCCCCTTGACTATTCTCTCAATAGGCACGAAGTTCAAGTGACAAAATGATTGGGTGGCAGTCTAATTTGAAGTATTTATACAAAAGACATGAAAAACCGCCCAAAAACTGCAAGTTTTCAATTCTGTACGCAGTGGATCGTCCGGTACGATCGTGGATCGTCCTGGACGATTTTACTTAAACGATCTGAAACGACCCAATTTGTATATGTGTACGAAATGACTTCGTACAGCTGATCGTCCTGTACGAACTAGGTTCGTCCAGTACGAACGGTTATTACAAGGTCGGTTCTAGAAACTGCTGAAAACTGTCCTAAGTCGGTTTATCGTTTGGACGAAAATATGTTCGTCTGGACGAAAATTTTCCAGAGAGCCGATCGTCCTGGACGATTATTTATTTCGTCTGGATGAAAATTTTCCAGAGCGCCCATCGCCGGGGGCGATAATTTGGTTTCGTCTGGACGAAAATTTTCCAGAGAGCTGTTCGTCCGGTACGATATTTATTTTCGTCTGTACGAAAATTTTCCAGAGCGCCCATCGCCGGGGATGATATAAAAATTCGTCCTGGACGAATAGGACTTAGAAAAATTTTTTGAAGCAAGTTCCTATTCGTTCCAAATGCTCTATAGGAGATAACTGACAGATCGTCCAGTACGATATATATCGTCCTGTACGATCAGTATAGAATTTCAAGATCTCCTTAGTTTGTGTGTGAGAGATTTTATTCACTCAATTACAATCACTCCCTTTCAAAATTAATTCAAAGAAAAGACACTTCAAATAAACAAAATTTCTCATGTTGAATTTGATTTGAAGTTTTCGTAGTCTGGAGTCTGATTTTCCTGAAATGTTAGTACACACAAGAGCAAGTGCAAATCTTCGAAATTGTTAGGAGATAATTATACATCTGAACAATAATGTTTGGAATCATCAAAACTACATAAGTTGCACAAATATAAATCATTCAAATAGCAACTATTCAAACAATCTCCCCCTTTTTGATGATGGCAAAACAATTATTATTAGTATGGTTTCAAGTTAAAACATAATCTCTTATCTCCTAAACTCCCCCTGAATTTATGAGTACATTAAAATAAGGAGGCATTAAAGAACAATATTTTTGTTTTTCAAAAAATTTTAACACAGAAAACACAAATCTCAAAAACAAAAACAATATTTGTGTTTTTAACAGAAAACAAAAATCACAAAACAAAAACACAAACACAAACATAAACATAATAATTTCTCCCCCTTTTTGACAGCAACAAAAAGTGAAGAAGAAAAAGACAAGAAATGTAAATAATAATATGAAATTCATTGTTAAAATTTAATCTAAATTGTGATTTGACATAGAGTATGCAATTTTAAACTAAAGATATTAGGTCAATCATAGAAATTCATAAAATTTATGAAATGATATAACATTGTAAGTAAGAAGAATTTATCAAAGACATGATTCAATTTAGACATTTTGATTATTGAAAATCATTACAAGTGAGATGTAAAAAAAAATTCTATATTTCAAAGTTCAATAGAATATAAATGAACATTAGATCAACTTGAATCAAGAGATTAAACGAATTTGGAAAGAAGAGAATTACCTCATGTGGTGCTTTGCACATCTTTTCAAAGTTTTGGAGCACATTTTTGTGCATTTGTCTTTGGTTGGGCTTATTTTGTGCATCTTTTTCACTTTGCAAATTTTTGCGAATCCCTTTTGATTTTTGTACATTTGTACAATTTTCAAGAGTAATTTGACCAATTCTTTCCAAAATCTATAATCTAACATTTCAAATATTTCCAGGTGCATAAATATCATTTGAGCATAGAAATACAAAATAAGATAACATCAAAATTGCAATAACAATATTAAATTTTATGTAGTCTAAATGAATAGACATGAATTTAAAAATTCTAAATACAACAAGTTATAGACAAATTATAAATTTAGAAAGTCTAGATTTTCTAATATAGATAATCTCACATTACAATCGAATTTGAGCACAATGTAGATTAAAAACAATATTAATGAAATTCATAAAGATTAGGCACATTTCAAAACAAATCTAAGACAAACAAACTTTCATTGATTAAAAAAAAATTACATAAAAACATTGAACTTAAAAAAAAACATAACAACAAAACAAAAAATACAACAGACACACATAAAAAAAACTTCTACTGTTCTGGAGGAGGAGGAGGAGGAATGCCGCCAAAGAGATTGAAGTAGGAGGCCATTAACATTACATTGGTATTTATTTCATGAACTTCATCTCTAATATTACCAATGTCATGTTGCTGCTGCGTAAGATGAGCATCAAATTGATCAAACCTTTGATCAATGTGAGTCTCTAGTCTATCAAATCTCTCAATCAGATTCTGGTAATCTGATTGAGAAGCAGAAGCTTGCACTCCTTCTTCTTCTTCTTCTGAAGCACTGCCATGTGCTTTTTCTTTTTCTTTTTCCTCCCTGAAGAGCAGTCTGAAAGATGCATCGTTGTAATAAACTGGCTCTTCATATTCTTCATCAGGATGGACTATATTGTACTTCTTCTCCAAAACATAAGTAATCAAGTGCCCTAAAGAAATATTCTTCTTCCTCTTCTGATCAGGATGTCCTATTTCTGAAAGCCCATAGATATGATCTAGGATGAGTTGGGCTTCATCGATAGGTTGTCTTTTCATGATTAAAAAAGTTAGACAAGAGAGGAGAGGGGTTATGTTTATCCTATCACCAGCTTTAGGAATAATTGAAGATCTAAGGATATGCTGGATGATTCGGGCATCTTGGGTCATACCGGCCACTCTAGCAACATGATTGTCAATTCCATTTTCTCTAATTACCCTATTGATTTCATACCAATGGAAGACGTTTTCTGACATTAGGGTGTGGGCTCTATATCCTTCAGTCCTTAAGTTTAAAAATGCACCAAGGTCGTGCTTGGTGATCTCAACTTTTTTCTTAAAAACAAAAGAACTAATGATAGAGTGGTCAGGATTGAAACTCATGTTGGCTAGGAAGTAATGGTAGGTTTGCTTATTGTAGAGGTGGACAAGAGAGAGAATGAAATGAAATTGGGTTGAGGCGAAGAGGTGTAATACCCGAAATTTCAACTCCGTTTGGATAAGAATGCGAGACGGAGTGATTTTTGCAGAAGCAAAACGAGGAAAAGATTCCTCATTTGCTTTGGAAAGGAAGTTGTCTGGAGCATTCCTGTTGGGTTTCTTCACCAAAACTTTTTGTCTTTTGCTAGAGGAGGCCATAGTTGATTTGATGTAGAAAGGGATTGAAAAAGATGTTTGAAAGCGTGATTGTCAAGTTTGAAAGCCCTCATATTTAAAGAAAAACGATATGTTCGTCCTGGACGAAAATATTCGTCCTGGATGAAAAATTATCGTTCGTCTGGACGAAGTAATTTCGTACAGACGATCTAATTCGTCCAAAATGTAACGGCTTTTCGTATTCAACACAACTTACGATGCATCCCTTCATACAGGCTTTTTGACTTGACCGATCGTACATACGAAAATATTTCGTACAGACGATCAAAAAGCGTTTCGTTTTAATGACTCTTGAAAACCGTCCCCTACAATGAATCGACACATGTTCGTACATACGAAAAAAATTTCGTACAGACGAAATTCGTATTAAAAACTGTCTTATCCACTCAACCGCTGCATTCAATCGTCCCGACATTTGAGAGAGAGAAAAAAAAAATTCGTACTGGACGATCACAGATCGTACAGACGATCCAATAAAAAACTGCTCTCAAAATGGTTTAAATTCGCGCAAACTGTTTCTTAACACATCGTCCCGTACAAAAAATTTCGTCCTGGACGATGTCCAAAAAAAATTTTTGATTTTTAAATTTTTAATTTAACAAAAACAACAAAAATAATCAACAACACAGAAAACATAAGACAAAAAAAAAAAAAAAAAAAAAAATTCAAAAACAATTCATACAAAAACACAAAATTCACAAAATCACAAAAACAAAACACAACAAGTATCAATGTTGCAAAGACATTTTGGTTAAGCATTCAAATCAATAACACCAAGCCTTGTTCTTAAAGTACTGAAGGTATCAAAGGCTAAAGGTTTTGTAAAAATGTCTGCAAGTTGATTTTCAGTTGAAACATGTATGAGTTCAATTTCTCCTTTGGATACATGATCCCTTATGAAATGATGCCTTATATCAATGTGTTTGGTTCTAGAATGTTGAATAGGATTTTTGGAAATGCAAATAGCACTAGTATTGTCACAATAAATTGGAATAGTGCCTATAGTTAATCCTAAGTCAATCAACTGTTGTTTTAACCAAAGTACTTGTGCCACACAACTTCCTAATGCAATATATTCTGCTTCTGCAGTAGATAGTGCCACTGAATTTTGTTTTCTACTAGACCATGAAACTAATGAATTTCCAATGAATTGACATGTTCCAGAGGTGCTTTTCCTATCCACTCTACAGCCTGCAAAGTCAGAATCTGAGTAACCAATAATTTCAAATGAAGAGCTAAACTTAGGATACCAAATTCTTAAGTTTTGAGTTCCTAGTAGATATCTTAAAATCCTTTTCACTGCTGTCAAATGTGATTCTTTTGGATCTGATTGAAATCTAGCACATAAGCAAACACTAAACATAATATCTGGTCGGCTAGCAGTCAAGTAAAGTAAAGATCCAATTATCCCTCTAAATTTCTTTTGATCAACAGATTTTCCCTTAAGGTCTTTATCTAACTGAACTGAGGAACTCATTGGTGTACTAACAGGTTTAGCATTGTCCATTTCATATTTTTTGAGGATGTCCTTAATATATTTGGTTTGACTAAGAAAAGTACCTTCCTCAAGTTGCTTAATGCTAAATCCTAGAAAGTAATTTAAATCTCCCATTAGACTCATTTCAAATTCACTACTCATTGTTTTAGAAAAATCATCACAAAGATGTTTATTTGAAGATCCAAAGATGATGTCATCCACATAAATTTGAACAATAAGTATATCCTTTCCAATTTTCCTTAAAAAAAGAGTTGTATCCACACTTCCTTTTTCAAAAGATCTTTCAAGTAGGAAGGTGCTTAACCTCTCATACCAAGCCCTAGGTGCCTGTTTCAATCCATATAATGCCTTTTTTAATTTGAAAACATGATTTGGAAATTTAGAGTTTTCAAAACCTGGAGGTTGTTCTACAAAAACATCTTCTTCAATTACTCCATTTAAAAAGGCACTTTTGACATCCATTTGAAACAATTTAAAACCTTTAAAACAGGCAAAGGCTAGTAAAACCCTAATTGCTTCAAGTCTAGCTACAGGGGCAAAAGTTTCCTCAAAATCAATTCCTTCAATTTGGTTATACCCCTTAGCTACTAATCTAGCCTTATTTCTAATGACTACTCCTGAGTCATTCATTTTATTCTTGAACACCCACTTGGTTCCAACAACACTTTGATCTTTTGGCCTTGTAGTTAGTTCCCAAACTTTATTTCTTACAAATTGATTCAACTCTTCTTGCATGGCCAATATCCAAAATTCATCTGAAAGTGCTTGATCAATGTTAGTGGGTTCAACAGTTGAAATAAAGGCTGAATGATTGACTTCCTTGTTTAATCCACGCCTAGTTCTAACACCCTCACTTGGTTCACCTATGATTAATTCCTTTGGGTGGTTTTTAGAAAATCTCAAATCTCTAGGCAAAGAGTCTTCTCTTTCTAAATTTTCTTCCACATTTTCTTCCAAATTTAATCTATCAATATTTTGGGAGTTTTCTTAATTGACATGCATCACACAGATGGTCCTTAGTAAAGTCTAGTTTAGGTATTCCTCTCACCAAATTCTTTTGGGTAATTTTTCTAAGATTTTTCATACTAGAATGACAAAGTCTCCTATGCCAAAGCCACGATTCATCAGAAACAGTTTTCAAACAAAAAGCAGTAGGAGATTGAATACAATTTAAATCTAGCATGTAAACATTGTTCACCCTTTTTCCATTTAAAACAATTTTTCCATTTAGGCTAATTATGCAGCTAGTAGGTAAAAATTTTACATTATAGCCCTTATCACATAGCTGACTTATGCTAAGCAAATTATGTTTCAAGCCTTCAACTAATAAAACATTATCTATGAAAAAGTTTTTCAAGTTTCCAATCATACCTGATCCAACCACTTTCTTTGTGGTATTATCTCCAAGTGTAACCTTGCCTCCACTCCTGGCTTCCAGCGTTATGAATTGAGCAGTATCTCCAGTCATGTGCTTAGAACATCCGCTGTCCAGGTACCATATACTCTCACGAGATCTTGTGTGAGAGTATACCTGCAAAATTCTCAAATGTTAGACCTGGGAACCCAAACTAGTTTGGGTTCACCTTTATGAAATTTATAATCAGATGCATGTGTGATATGTCTAGGTTTATGCATCTTAGTTCTCCACACCAAATTAGGTTTCATCTTTAAAGTGCAGGTGTGAGATATATGTCCCAAAAATCCACAATGGTTACATTTAACATTAGGAAAAATATTCCTATGTTTTCTCTCATATGATTGTCTTCTAAGAGATTTCATGAATTTAGGATAATACTTAGGATTTGTAAAATCTTCATGTTTAGGGGGGTTCCTATTATCCTCGAGAGCACTTATAGTAAGTTTATAAAATGAATTCATTTCTTCCAAGATTCGATTTGTATAATTGACTCTATATGTCTTGTGCTCAGATTCATCCTTAAATTTCTCAAATTCTTTTTCAAGTTCAGCATAGGATGATTTTAAATTCTCATAATTTTTATTCAAGTCATCATATTCATCAAGTAGTTTCATGTGGTTGCTATCAATTAAAGCATGATCTTTCCTAAGGATTTCGTGTTCCTTATTAAGCTCTTCCAATTCTAAAACTAAACTAGCATGCATCTTTTTAGTTTTCCTATATGCATCATGCATGTGTTCAGAAACTTCAAACAATTCATTATAAGTTAAATCACATACCTCTTCTTGATCTGATTGTTCAGCTTTATCTGCCATCAAGCAAAGGTTGGTGACTTCTTCTTCTTTTTCAGTCTCAGATGAGTCTGAAGCTGAGTCCGCCCAAAAAGTCTTTTGAAACTTCTTCTTGCCCTTCTTTACCATTGGTTTCTCCTCTACCTTCTCCTTGCTAGGAGTGGCTTTGAGTTTTGGACAATCAGTCTTTATATGACCTGGTTTCCTGCATTCATAACAAATCACTTCATTAGAAACCTTACCATTTCTATTATACTTACCTCTATTCCATTGCTGGCGTCTCTTCTGCTTCCTCTTTAAAAAGCTTTTGAATTGTCTAGTCATCAGTGCTATATCATCTTCATCCTCAGGTTGTGAGTGTTCACTTTCTGACTCTTCCACATTTAGTGCAATATTCTTGTCCTTTCTTGGTTCACCTGCATCAATCTTTCTTTGACTTACTCCTTGCTCGTAAGCAATGAGTGAACCAAGAAGATTGTCAATAGAATAAATGTTCAGATCTTTTGACTCTGTAATTGCAGTAATTTTAGCATCGTATGCAGTAGGTAAACAACGAAGAATCTTATTAACCATTTCAGCATTAGTTAATTCCCTACCAAGTGCATGCAAAGAGGTGACAATTTGAGTGAATCTTGTGTACATGTCAGATATAGATTCATTAGGTTTCATGCGAAATAGTTCGTAGTCATGTAACAAGATATTGAGCCTTGATTGCTTAACCTCATTTGTCCCTTCATAAGTAATACAAAGTCTATCCCATATGTCTTTTCCTGCTTTTACAAGTAGAAACTCGCATGTAGTCTTCAGATTTTAAAGCACAAAAGAAACTATTTAAACATTTTGCATTTAATTGTGCTAAGTCACGTTCTTCTATAGTCCAATCTGCATAGGGTGTATCTACCCTAATTCCATCAACTAATCTAGTTGGTTTTGTGTAACCTTCCTGGACTAACATCCACATGCGATAATCAAGTGACTGTAAGAAAGTAGACATGCGTGTTTTCCAAAAATCAAAAGGAATATTGTCAAACAGTAGAGGTCTAGTGATAGAGTAACCCTCAGGTGTGTTTCGGTTTCCAAATGTAGCCATCTACGTTAATCAAAAAGTAGTTCAAACTTATGATTTTGAAACAATGCTCTGATACCACTTGTTGAATCTAGTAATTAGGTTGTTAAACCTAAGTAAATGTCCCAAGGCTACCAAGAGGGGGGTGAATTGGTAGTTTTAAAAATTTTATACCCTCTTAAAATTTAAAGTTGAACCGAAATAAAATTTTCTTTTAAAGTTTGTAGAAAAATATTTTTCAACCACAGAGTTGTTAAAACAGAAATTTAAAATGCGGAAACGTAAAAGCAATAAAGTAAATGACACCAGATTTATAGTGGTTCGGTCTATAACCAGACCTACATCCACTCCTTAGAGGCACCCTCTGAGTATTGCACTAATACCACAAAGTGACTCTCCTTTAGCACCCACAGCAAGGCGGAGAAGCCTGTACAAAACCCTCTTTTCACCACTCCCCGGTGCGGCAGAGAACCGTCGTCCTTTTACACAATCCACAGTGTTGGCAGAGAACCGTCGTCCTTTCACACTCTCCTAGTGTGGGCAGAGAACCCTACGGCTGTTCACACTCTCCAAGTGTAGGCAGAGAACCTTCTTCCTTTTACACTCTCCTAGTGTAGGCAGAGAACCGTCGTCCTTTCACACTCTCCTAGTGTGGGCAGAGAACCCTACGGCTGTTCACACTCTCCAAGTGTAGGCAGAGAACCTTCTTCCTTTTACACTCTCTTAGTGTAGGCAAGGAACCCACGTCTGTTCACACTTTTCAAGTGTCGGCAGAGAACCGGACCTTCTTGAATGATCTTCTCACAAGAACCTAGAAGAAAGAAAGAAAAGAGTGAAGAAATCCAATTTCACAAGTAGAGATTCTTACCTTAGCAATCCAAGTGAAGCCTTCTTGCTCCAATGGTAGGAATCCTCCTTTGAATGCTCTCTTCCACTCTCCCCTTGACTATTCTCTTAATAGGCACGAAGTTCAAGTGACAAAAAGATTGGGTGGCAGTCTAATTTGAAGTATTTATACAAAAGACATGAAAAACCGCCCAAAAACTGCAAGTTTTCAATTCTGTACGCAGTGGATCGTCCGGTACGATCGTGGATCGTCCTGGACGATTTTACTTAAACGATCTGAAACGACCCAATTTGTATATGTGTACGAAATGACTTCGTATAGCTGATCGTCCTGTACGAACTAGGTTCGTCCAGTACGAACGGTTATTACAAGGTCGGTTCTAGAAACTGCTGAAAACTGTCCTAAGTCGGTTTATCGTTTGGACGAAAATATGTTCGTCTGGACGAAAATTTTCCAGAGAGCCGATCGTCCTGGACGATTATTTATTTCGTCTGGACGAAAATTTTCCAGAGCGCCCATCGCCGGGGACGATAATTTGGTTTCGTCTGGACAAAAATTTTCCAGAGAGCTGTTCGTCCGGTACGATATTTATTTTCGTCTGTACGAAAATTTTCCAGAGCGCCCATCGCCGGGGACGATATAAAAATTCGTCCTGGACGAATAGGACTTAGAAAAATTTTTTGAAGCAAGTTCCTATTCGTTCCAAATGCTCTATAGGAGATAACTGACAGATCGTCCAGTACGATATATATCGTCCTGTACGATCAGTATAGAATTTCAAGATCTCCTTAGTTTGTGTGTGAGAGATTTTATTCACTCAATTACAATCACTCCCTTTCAAAATTAATTCAAAGAAATGACACTTCAAATAAACAAAATTTCTCATGTTGAATTTGATTTGAAGTTTTCGTAGTCTGGAGTCTGATTTTCCTGAAATGTTAGTACACACAAGAGCAAGTGCAAATCTTCGAAATTGTTAGGAGATAATTATACATCTGAACAATAATGTTTGGAATCATCAAAACTACATAAGTTGCATAAATATAAATCATTCAAATAGCAACTATTCAAACAAAATAAGCATATGAAATGGCACAATCAAGTCCTTAAGATTAGGAGAGCCTAGGCTAGGTGGTGTGTGCATCCTAAACATGCAAAGACTAGACCCTTTTTTATTAATATAGCCAAATTGTTATTAATGAATAATTAGGATATAATTACCCATTAATCACCTTCCCCCATGTATTCCATTCACATGTCCAACTTATGCTTAAAATTTCAAACTCTTCTCTCAAACTCTTAAGGATTTAAACATATATATAATATAATTTTAAAGTAGATTTTTAAATATATATATATATATATATATATAAATATATATATACACATATACATGTAAATATATATATTTTAAGATAAAATAATTGAAGATATTATAAAAAAAAGGATCTTAAGGATTGAGAGACCCACTGACTTTGGAGTCATTTGAAAATAACTTTTAAAATATAAGATAATTATCATAATATTTAATTAAATATTAATAAACTATCAAAATAATCATATAACTCAAATTAATATTAAAATTTACTTAAATAACTCTGAAAATTTTTCTGGAAATCAATCATATATCCTATGATATTCATACCAAATTTCAAAGTAATATACCTTATATATATTTAATTAAAAATAAAATGTCATTTTCTGCATTTCTTAAATTATTGATAAAATAATAATCAAAATAGTCTCATTTTAAAAAAAAAAAAAAACTAGATAAGATTATGAACAGTTTGATATATTATACTCATTTTTTGGTTCTGTATTTTATTTATTATGATTTTTTGAAGTTATGTTAATTAAAATGAATTTAAATCCATTTATTAGTCAAACGGCGGCGCCGGCGGGACGCGTGGCTCACTCGGGTTCGTCCGATCGAACCACGGAAACGGCGGGGCGACGTGGCACAATAGGGACCGCGGGATCAATACGCGACAGCGCCAATGATTGGCGGCGGCGGTCAGCCACGCGTCGGCAGCTAAACGCCTCACGCGGTTTCACTTAACCACGTCAGCGATCAGCCGGCGCCGTTGGATATTCCGCGGATTCGATCCAACGGACAGGATCGAATCCCGTGTTCGATCTCAACGGGGGAAAATCAAACGGCGGAGGTTCGATCCCGCTGTTCCAAACGGACGGCCCTGATCCCGCCGGTCGATCGATCAAACGCTAAACCGAATACACGGTCGAACCAAGGCGCGGAACGGCAAGATCTAGACCGTTGATCGCGTGATCAACGGTCTAGAAAACGTACATCTGCAGCGAACTGCGAATGACGCCCTAGGATCCATTTTTTGGTTCGTTCTCCCAATCGGGTGGACCAAATCACTTGAAATTTTAAACTTAAAGAGTAATAATGAATAGAAACAGTGGGGAAAGATTGGTTTCAGCCAAAGCCCTAAAAACATGAAGCTATTTAAATCTAACTAATGTGAACTAGATCTAAGGTTTTAAGGGATTATACCGTTGGATCTTCGAGATTTTAGTATTGATGAGCTTGTAGACTGTCCAAGTGAAGATTCCTAGCACAAAAATGAGCTCGAACACGCCTGGATTGACTGCCACGAGCTTGGGACGGACTAGGTGGTGAACTCGCCGGAGAACTCGCCGCCGGTGACGTGCAACCACTTGGGTTTTGTAGTAGGGAGGTAGAGGAAGCTCCAAGGATCTAAAACAAACAAAGAGCTCTCTATGGGAGGCTAGGATGAGTGAGAGAAAGTGCTTTGATCCAATGCTCTCAAAATCAACTTTTTCCCTATTCAAATGGCCTGGGTGAATTTGGATGGCTGGGATTGACTCCTGGGCTCTCCAGATGATGCCACCTGTCCCTGGGAAAGCTGGAAGGCTGCCCCAAATGCTAGACATGCCTCATTCCCATTGGGTGGACTTGGGATGAGTGGAGGAGAGAGATTGCCATTTATGGCTAAACCAGGGGTAGAGCTCGGTTAAGGGGCCTATTAGAGAGCTTTAGGGCACTGATGGGTCGGCCTTGGGCAGTTAAATCAGGGGAAAGTGGGTAAAAGGCTGATTAAGACCTTTTGGAAAGGTCTAAACCTTTGGTTTGACTAAATTAACCAGTCAACTGATCAAGGGGGGGCTGAGGTGGCATCCAAGCAGGTCATGGAGCCTTTCCAAATGGCTGGATGGGTGTGGCTTGAGCTGGGTTCAATGGGTTGAAGGGTTTGACCACACAAATGGTTTTTTAAGCTTTGAGTTGACTGGTTGACCAGTCAACCCCATCAAGGGTTTATGGAATTGCACCTAGGTAATCCAAATGGGCTGATTAGGTGGATTGGAGGGTGATTCCAAGAGTCATGTTTGTCAATTGAATTAAGAAAGCTTAATGGGCCCTTAATGGGCTTTTAGGCTAAAACTAGTTGAATTGGTCAACCAGTTGGGTTCAGGGGCTAGAAATGGATTCAACAAATTCAGAATGTCATCCTGAGTCTACTGGACGTGGTCCCAGGGTTTGGAGGGGTCAATTTGGTCAAAATCCCTATTTGAACCCTTAAGGGTCCTCTTAGGTCAACCCTATTGACTTGGTCAACTAGGTTGACCTAGGAGCTGGGAATGGGTTCAATAAATTTGAAATAATAATTGAAACTTGCTGGAGGTGGTTGGATTCAATTTGGAGCTCATTTGGTTGGAAATCAATACTTGAGCCCCATAGGGGTATTTTGGTCATTTTGGGCTCATGACCACTAGGGGCTGAAATGAGTCCAGAAAGTTTCAGTTTATTAATCAACATGTCAAGATTAATGGTCTGGAATTGATTAGAGGCTTTGGTGAAGGTTCTAGGGTCAGAATCTTCAAAGCCAAAGGTCTAGTGGCATAGGTTGTAAATATCTGAAGCTTTTACAGCCTTTGGATTTGGATTTAGATTCTGGGGTTAGAGACCTCAAAATGGGCTCAAATTTGAAGGGTACCCTCTAGAGACATGTCTTATCACTTTGCAAGTGGTAGACTCTGAATCAGAGGTCATTTTACTGGTTTCAAAGTATTTAAAAATTCAAAGAAAAAGGTCTTTAGGACAGGGCCTTAGGATTTAGAATTTGAGTCTGGATTTTTTTGGATTTGGAATGAATTTCAAGTTTGAATAATTAAAATTGAAATATCCAAACCATTTACAATCATGTTGTGATTGTTAATGGATGGATAGGGTCAAGGCTAGATTAAGGGTAGGATCAAAGTCTAGGTTGAAATTTGGATTCTCAAGTGGATTGAGTCAAAGCTTGGATATGTTTGAAATTTGGATTTGAATTGGATAGAGTTTGAGGTTTAAATTGATCAAAGGTAGGAATCAAATTGAAATTGGAGTGGATCAAATGTAGGAATTGATTTGAGGTTGAGGTTGATCAAGGGTGAAGATTGATTTGAGTCTGGAATGGTCCTAAGGTCTAGAAGAATTCTAAGATCTAGGATTTAAGGGAATCCTAGGCTCTAGAGTAGGCTCTAAGGTCTTGGATCTAGAAGGATCCTAAGGTCTAGAGTGGATCCTAGGGTCTAGGATCAGATCTGGATTCTGGAAGGGTCTTAGTGACCTCATACAAAAATGAGGTCAACAAATGGACCCCCAATATGTGTAGTAGAAGGAACTTCTGCTGCACACATTGGCGTTGACCGAATGGAAGTAGAATTTTGAGAATGAAAGGGAGATCATCTCCCAACCTCAAGCCTATAGGATGCTAATGGAAGGCTTACACCTATTAGATAAGGAAAACTGGTGAAACCAAGGTAGGAAATACCTAACCTTGGGTCTAAGGAAGGGCATCACCCAACCTTAGGTCTACAGGATGCTGATAGAAGACTTACTCCTAGTAGACGGATCAACTGGAAACCAAGGTAGGGAATACCTAACCTTGGGTCTAAGGAAGGGCATCACCCAACCTTAGGCCTATAGGATGCTGATAGAAGACTTACTCCAAATAGGCAGATTAACTGGAAACCAAAGTAGGGAATACCTAACTTTGGGTCTAAGGAAGGGCATCACCCAACCTTAGGTCTACAGGATGCTGATAGAAGACTTACTCCTAGTAGACGGATCAACTGGAAACCAAGGTAGGGAATACCTAACCTTGGGTCTAAGGAAGGGCATCACCCAACCTTAGGCCTATAGGATGCTGATAGAAGACTTACTCCAAATAGGCAGATTAACTGGAAACCAAAGTAGGGAATATCTAACTTTGGGTCTAAGGAAGGGCATCACCCAAACTTAGGTCTACAGGATGCTGATAGAAGACTTACTCCTAGTAGACGGATCAACTGGAAACCAAGGTAGGGAATACCTAACCTTGGGTCTAAGGAAGGGCATCACCCAACCTTAGGCCTATAGGATGCTGATAGAAGACTTACTCCAAATAGGCAGATTAACTGGAAACCAAAGTAGGGAATACCTAACTTTGGGTCTAAGGAAGGGCATCACCCAACCTTAGGTCTACAGGATGCTGATAGAAGACTTACTCCTAGTAGACGGATCAACTGGAAACCAAGGTAGGGAATACCTAACCTTGGGTCTAAGGAAGGGCATCACCCAACCTTAGGCCTATAGGATGCTGATAGAAGACTTACTCTAAATAGGCAGATTAACTGGAAATCAAAGTAGGGAATACCTAACTTTGGGTCTAAGGAAGGGCATCACCCAACCTTAGGTCTACAGGATGCTGATAGAAGACTTACTCCTAGTAGACGGATCAACTGGAAACCAAGGTAGGGAATACCTAACCTTGGGTCTAAGGAAGGGCATCACCCAACCTTAGGCCTATAGGATGCTGATAGAAGACTTACTCCAAATAGGCAGATTAACTGGAAACCAAAGTAGGGAATACCTAACTTTGGGTCTAAGGAAGGGCATCACCCAACCTTAGGTCTACAGGATGCTGATAGAAGACTTACTCCTAGTAGACGGATCAACTGGAAACCAAGGTAGGGAATACCTAACCTTGGGTCTAAGGAAGGGCATCACCCAACCTTAGGCCTATAGGATGCTGATAGAAGACTTACTCCAAATAGGCAGATTAACTGGAAACCAAAGTAGGGAATACCTAACTTTGGGTCTAAGGAAGGGCATCACCCAACCTTAGGTCTACAGGATGCTGATAGAAGACTTACTCCTAGTAGACGGATCAACTGGAAACCAAGGTAGGGAATACCTAACTTTGGGTCTAAGGAAGGGCATCACCCAACCTTAGGCCTATAGGATGCTGATAGAAGACTTACTCCAAATAGGCAGATTAACTGGCGCACTAGGATGGTGCCACGAAAGGCGTACTCCACCACTAGCGGGTCTAATCCTAAGGGAAGGGAGAATCTAACCTTAAGGAGAAGGTTAAGAGCGTTAAAAAAAAAAGGGTAGAATCAAGTTTCAAATCAAGAAGAGGAAGTTTTATTAATTGATAAAATGAGCTACATCAAGCATAGTATTTCTTAAGGAAACGCCCATTGACAGGTAGCATCGGGTGGTTCCCTTTACAATCTACTAACTGATACGAGCCTCCTTTGTAGACAGTCTCTATAACGAAGGGTCCTTCCCATGTAGGTTCAAATTTGCCTCCCAGCTTCCGATGGGCCAAGATAGGCCTCCGAAAGACCAATACCAAGTCTCCCGCTTGGAAGGTCCTAGGTCGCACTAACTTGTCATGGGCTTGAACCATACGGGATTTATACAACTCTAAACTTTGTTGAGCTTGGAGACGTCGCTCTTCAAGGCCTTCGAGTTCTTCTAATCGTAGTTTTGCATTTTGTTCATTGGTAATTTGATTCTGAACTGCAATTCTGAGCGAAGGGATTTGTATTTCCAAGGGTAGAACAGCCTCAGATCCATACACTAGTGCAAACGGAGTGGATTGGGTCGGGGTTCTATAAGTGGTACGATAAGCCCACAAAGCTTCCACCAACCGCTCATCCCACTGCCGTTTGTTATCATCAAGGGTCTTTTTGACAATTTGCACCAAGGTTTTGTTGAAGGCCTCGGCCAATCCATTCGCCCGAGGGTAATAGATCGTCGAATATCTCCAATAAATATTATGGCGCCTTACAAAACTATTGATTTTTGTAGACTTGAATGCGGACCCATTATCGGATATGATTCTGCGAGGTACGCCGAATCGATATACAATATGGTCACGAAAGAATTTTAAGACATGGTGTGATGTTACGTTTCGTAGGAGAATTGCTTCCGCCCACTTTGAAAAGTAATCAGTCGCTGCTAATATGAAACGATGACCTCTCGCGGAGGGAGGGTCAATCGGCCCAATGATATCCGTGCCCCAACTCTCGAAGGGCCACGAGGCTATCGTAGGGTGTAATACATTAGGCGGCTGATGTAAAACCACACCATGAACCTGACATTGATGACAGTGCTTTGCAGTATTCATGCAATCGTAAATCATTGTAGGCCAATAGTATCCAAGTCTTTTAATCTTTAATTTCATTTTTGGACCCGATTGATGTGCACCGCACAGTCCTGAATGAACTTCATTAATAATTTTCTGGGCTTCTCGCTTGTTTAAACAGCGCAGCCACATGTGATCGAAGGACCGACGGTACAACAGATCGTTAACTAGTGCATATGATAGGGCACGTTTCTTAATCTGGTTGGAGAGTGATTTATCCTGGGGAAGCTTCCCTTCTTTAAGGTAATCGACTAAGGGTCGTCTCCAATCGCCTTCTTCGTCAGTTGTCGAAGAGGCAGAAAGGATCTGAAGGGGAGTCTTACTAATGTGTTCCAAATCTATAAGGGAGGGGGTCTTACGACCCTGTATCTCTATAGGGATGGAATCCTCCTCAGGACATGCAAATTCCTTTGCAAGTTTTGCTAAGGCATCCGCCGCTTTTTTTCTTCCACGGGGAACCCTATACAAAGTAGCAATGGGGATTTGTTCCAACAAGTGAAGTGTGTACTGGTGATATCTTAGGAGATTCAGATTCAAGACTTTATAAGTTCCGACGACTTGGTTAATAACCACTTGGGAATCTCCAAAGATCTTAATCTCTTTAATTCCCATTAGAATTGCAAGTTCCAAACCAGTTATCAGAGCTTCGTATTCAGCTTCGTTGTTTGTGCAAGGCTCCGATAAGTGGTAGGAAAAATGCATCATTCCTTTTTCTGGTGTAATAAAAATTAGACCGACTCCAGCCTTTTCAGGAATTACAGATTGTTGGGTCGCAATCCTACGAGAGGATGCTGCCCCATCAAAATATAATTCCCAGATGGCCTCGCCAGATTCCCTCAAACTCATGATTTGTTCGTCGGGCAGGTCATCGTTCAGAGGAGAATCTGCCGGCAGCGGGTGTGCTGCCAGAAAGTCGGCAACAGCCTGTCCTTTCACAGCACGAAGAGGAGTGAAAGTAATCTCAAATTGCAACAATATCATAGACCAACGAGCTAAACGTCCTGACAACGTAGGTCGGGTCATAAGATATTGCAAAGGATTAATTCTTGAAATCAGACTGATTGAGTGGGAGAGCATGTAATGCCTCAGTTTCTGAGCTGCAAAAACCAAAGCAAGACAATGCTTCTCAATTGACGGGTATCGAATTTCAGTAGGAAGGAGTCTTCGACTAAGGTAGTAGAGGGCATTCTCTTTCCCTTCGTCGTTAACTTGAGCCAACAGGGCACCTAAAGACTCATCTAGAGCTGCGGTGTAGAGGATTAATGGCTTTCCCGGAATCGGAGCTGCCAAGACTGGCGGGTTAGAAAGGTATTGTTTGATATCGTCAAAAGCATTTTGACACTTCTCGCCCCATACGAATTTAGTATCCTTTTTCGCAAGGACAGAAAAGGGTTGACATCTCCCGGAAAGATTAGAAATAAACCTACTTATATATGCCAATCTACCTTGTAGAGACCTTAACTGCGTAAGGCTCTTAGGGGATGGCATATCTAAGATGGCTTCAATTTTAGCAGGATCTATCTCGATTCCGCGGTGCCTCACTACGAATCCTAAGAATTTTCCCGAGGCGATGCCAAAGGCGCACTTCAAGGGATTCATTTTTAAATCGTAGCGGCGCAATCGTTCGAAAACAACTCTTAAGTCATACAGGTGAGCCTCTTTAACCTTGCTCTTGAAAACTAAATCATCAATATAACATTCAACTTGATTATGAATTAAGTCGTCAAAGATACGGGTCATGGCTCGTTGGTAGGTTGCTCCGGCATTCTTTAAGCCGAATGGCATTACCTTATAACAAAAGATTCCAATGGGGGTTCTGAACGCCGTATTTCTCTCATCTTCTGGGGCCATCTTGATTTGGTTATAACCCGACGAGCCGTCCATGAATGAGAAAATAGCATGTGAGGAGGCAATGTCCACCATGAGTTCTGGTATGGGTAAAGGGAACTCATCTTTAGGACATGCCTTATTCAGATCTCTATAGTCGACACAAATCCGAATTTGACCATTTTTCTTTCGAACTGGCACGACGCTGGCCACCCAAGAGGGATATTGCTCCTCTCGAATGAATCCGGCTTCTGCCAATTTCTTAACTTCAGAAACGACTTGTTGCTCAATCTCTAAGCGCATGCGTCGAGGAGCTTGTTTAACAGGAATGGCATCATGCCGAACCCCAAGTTTGTGAACTGCTACCTCAGCAGGAAAACCTGGCATTTCGTCGTATGTCCAGGCAAAGCAATCCCTGAACTCGAATAACAACTGGATTAAGTCTTGGGTTTCACCCTCGCTCAACAAAGTACTTATGAAAATCGGACGGGGGTCATCATCGTTTCCCAGGTTAATTTCTCTCAACTCATCGACTGTCGACTTAATTTCTTCTTCAAATTCAGGGGGTGCATCCCGAACTTGAAGATCATCGGGATATTCTAAAGTCTCCAAACAGAGTCCATCTAGAGGACAAGGAGGATCTGTAGGGACATTTGGAGAATCGAGATGGTAAGTTATCATTAGGCAATACTCATCATCATCGAATGAACTAACTGTTTCAAAGCCAATACCACTTGTTGGATTTTTATTTATTTTTGTTCGCCAAATATTCTCGTGGTATCTAGCTTGACCCTTAGTCCATCGGTATGGTATAGAACCTTTAGAAAAAGTATTTTTTACACAAACAGGGAAGTAGCCGAAAGGTAATTCCATTAATTCATTAAAATCTGCCTCCTCAAGGGTTACATCACCTTCGTCCCTTGCGGAGGAGGAGCCAGAAAAGAATTTCTGGACTTTCTTAACTTCACCATCCAAGTTGGGGGCCACTTTGACTTCCAACCCTACAACCCTGCCTGCCGACAGTGGGGTCAGAGAAAGGGCCTCAATCCTTCTAGTGAGCTTTTCATACATTGTTAATTCAGGCTCGTCACTTTTAACTTTTGAAATATCTACCTCAGGATCACTGTCCTGGTCTAAGGTGAGATCAAATTTTGGAGGAGCATTTATGTTTTGATAACCGAGAGAGAGGGCAGTACCTTGATTTTCTAGTTCACCATCAGAATCTGATTCCAAATCAATATACACAGGTGCTGCTCTCCTATCTAATGAAGCACGGCCTCGTCCTTGTGCCCTTAAAGCCATCCTCCCACCTCTTTGAGGTAATGTGCTTGGAGGCCTAAGGACAACGATATCAGAGTCGTCTTCACTACTCGATTGAATCATTTCTTGATTGATATTTTGATCTTTTTCTTTCTTTTGGTCAAATTTTTGTCCAACCTTTTTCTCCTCAAATTTGATCTCCAATTTAGAACGGGACGAGGACCCTTTTGGTATGAAATATGCAGCATCTTCGTAGATTCCAATTTCTTGAATGGAGAATGGTTGCAAATCACCCTTAATCACATGTTCAATGCCGTCTCATTGATACTTAACGCATTGGTGCAGGGTAGATGGAACCATTTTATATTCGTGAATCCAAGGTCTACCTAGAAGTGCGTTAAAGGACGTAGTCGAATCAATTATATGAAATTTAGCTTCAGTTTTTAACCCTCCTATTTCTAGGAGTAAAGTGATTGAACCTAAAGCTCTCTCGCCCTTCTCGTTGAACCCACGAAGCACCAACCTGTCGGTTGAAAGCTTGCTAGTATCAACTCTGAGATAAGCAAGAGTCTTTATGTTCATCACGTTGACCGAAGCACCCGGATCAACAAGGACTCTTGATAACTTAAAATTTCCCACATCTACGGTAATGTAGAGGGGACGATTGTGGTCAGCAGTTCCCAAGAGTAAATCTTCGTCTGAAAAGGTAACCCCAGGGACCTCTTTGAAGTAGAGAGCCTCACCTTCTGAAGTTGCAGCCAACTGTGTTAATCAAATCTCGGGATCGAGAAGTGCCTTAATTAGAGACTCCCTCATTTCTTTGGAGAGAAGGAGGGCGTCGTAAATACTTAATTTTGCTGGCAACTTCCTAAGGTGGGCTAGAACATTGTAATCAACCTTAGGAACGACAGACTCGAAACCCGGAGGAATTAAAGGGGATTCTGGTTATTGAGGGGAATCTGGATTTAGATTTTCGAATGAGGGTTGCTTGCCTTTGTCCTGAGGGGGCAACCTAGGAGGTAAGACTTTACCGCCACGGAGTTGCACCTGCTCGATGTCTTCGGGTGGGCAAACTAGAGCGGTGTCTACACTCACTGTAGGCATTGGATCGTCGTTTCCCGAAAGAGAGTCAGAATCTGAAAACTCTATCTCGATAGGACTTCCCTGAAAATCACATTGGGGGAAATCACTTTCTGATAAGGCTTCACATTCGACATCTTCTTGAATAGTCGATTCGGGGAGGTCGGTTTGATTAACCTCAATATTTATTTCATTAGGAGTTTGATTCAGAACAGGAGAGTCATCAATTTGCATTTGAGATTCATGGTTAATCATCAAGACAGAAGTAGAAGGATGTTTTTTATTCATCTTTTGACCCTTCGCCTTTGATGGGGCAAAGTAAAAGTCAGATAACAAAAGAGGGGAAAGGGTTTTAACACCGCCATCCATCATTCTAATACATCTCTCATCTACACACTTCCTCTCTACAAAATCAAATTTCTCTTCTTTTACATTTTTCTCAGTAGTTCCTAAGACTACTGGAGAGGGAAGTGGCTCAACATCCTTCTCCGAAGCGTCCAGGTCAACCTTCCACACCGGGGCCTGGGCTATCGTAGTCAGCTGTTGAGAAAGATGAAAAGACTTGTTAATCGACTTTTTAAGTGCCCGGGACAAAGCAATGTCCCAACCATCTTCAACAAGACAAGAAGAGTTAAGAGGATTACCTGAAATGGTTTTAATTGAAGCCTTTTCTGGATTGACCAAGTATTCCTTAGGTATTATAATGTTACCTTGGGTGTAGTTCCTCTCAAGCCAGTATTTGAACACAACGCAGTCCTCAAGAGGGTGACTAAGCATCCTGTGGTAGGGGCAATACTTGGGATCATCTTTCTTGCTCTCATCCTCAGGCCTCCTGGCCTCTGGCAACTGAAAATCTGGTTTCTTTAACAAACTCCTGAAGATCTTCTTAACTGACTCCCTTTTAAATGGATAAGGCTTTGCCAATCTCTCTCTAAAAGGGATGAAGGCGGGATCTCTAGTATATTGAGGAACTATCTGAAAGGGCTGCTTCTGAGGCGGCTGTGGTGGAAGTGGAGTGCTGGGCTGACTAATCACTGGCCTCTTTCCTTTATCTACTGCTGAGACCACAGCTTTCTTTTCAAATGTTTTCACCAATTTTGGACCCTTCCTTTCTTCAGGCTGTTCTCGTAAGAATGGCATCCTAGGAGCCTCTTCCTGCAAATTGCTAGCCTTATTAAGAAGTTTCTCAAAAGTTTTAATAGTGAAACCCTTCAGGAGAAAAGCAATAGGACCGTGGATATTCTTCAAAAGAATCTCCACAGCATGTTGCTCTTGCAACTGGGGTTCACACTTCATCGAGAGGTTTCGCCACCTCAAGATGTACTCAACCAGAGACTCTCTCGGCTTTTGCTTTTCAACCACGAGATCGCCCACGGTGGTGAGTTGTTGCGCTCCAGAAAATCTCTTAAGAAAGAGGTTTTCTAGGTCGCTAAAAGTTCTTACTGAACCGTTGGGCAGATCGGCGTACCATTCAAAAGCAATGCCGGATAGACTACTTACAAATTGGCAAAATAATAGAGCATCTGACCCTCCTGCATTGCAACAGCTTGCTCGGAAATGGGCCAGATGCTGTCTCGGATTTTCAATTCCAGTGAAAACTTTAAAAGTTGGTGGCACAAAGCCCTTTGGATAAGGAACTAGATCATATTCCTCGGGATAGGTTCTACCCTTTGAAATAGACACGGTTCCTTGAGAAAGGGCTAAGGCCTCCCTTACCTGATCCTCAATTAACTGCAGGGTGAACTATAGGTGCTTCTACTGGACAAGGGAGGGTCACAGGTGGTGACTCGAGAGGTCTGGAACTAAACTCTGCCCTCTTGGCCTTTTCTGTGAGCTCTCGAGCTGACTGGTGGATCATAAAAGACTCTTGCTGTGATTTGTCCAACTTCTCTTGCATTTCTCTAACTTGTGACATCATGCTAGCGAGCTGAGTCTCCAAGTTTTTTATGTGTTCTTCATCTCTGTCTTTCACAGACTCATCTGAATCTGACTCAGCAGTATGTGGATCACCATCCTTAGCAAATCGGCGTTTGCTGGGCTCAGCTTCTTTATTAGACCCTCTAGTTTCGACCACATGGATGCCACCAACATAATCATCTTCATCTCCAAGGAGATCATCCATATCAGGGTCAAAAGAAGCCATTCCTTCTTTGTTCAACAAGATGTTTCTTATTTCTTGAACTACCTCTTCAACCGGTCTATCCCCAATTGACTTAGGATCAAGGGGTAAGTATCCTTTATACTCAGCCATGTCAAATAATTCTTCAGAATCCATAAGGGCAATGATTTCCGTGAGTTTTGGATTAGGATCTGGTTTAGACTTTGTATCCGGTTCATCTTCCATTTCTAAATCCTGGTCAATTCTCTCCTCTTCGACTATCCCAGAGCTGGTAGTCAGAAGAGTGGCATCCTCTACAGGGAGAGTGACATATTCCTCAGGAGAAGCAGGAGCTTGTAAAGTGATAGTTCCCACATCTGGTAAGGTAAGGTCCTCAGACACCTGACTAAGGGGCCTAGGAATGACATTCGAACCTTGGGGATCATCAACTGGGGTAACAGGGATGGTGACTATTGGATCTTGAGTTAGACTGGCTGTGGTAGGACTGTCAACTGTAACAACTGGAGTACTAGTCTGGACATCCATCAATTCAACTGGACCCGGAGTAGGGTTGGCTGAAACTCGTTGGAGCTGCAGAACGAACTTAGAAGTTCTAGGAGGTGGTGGCAGATTCTCCAACTTAGTTCTCTTTGGAACATATCTCTTTTCAGGAGATTTAGGTCTTTTTCCTTTAAGATCCACGGACTTTTGAACT
Source organism: Dendrobium huoshanense (assembly GCA_016618105.1). Taxonomy (NCBI): domain Eukaryota; kingdom Viridiplantae; phylum Streptophyta; class Magnoliopsida; order Asparagales; family Orchidaceae; genus Dendrobium; species Dendrobium huoshanense. Next base: position 41,803,388 of record CM028347.1, read on the forward strand.
TCAACCCCCTTTGGTTTAACAATCACTGAGGCCAATCTTACAGGTTTATGTGGGGGTACCGGGGGTCTACCAGTAAAATGGTGGCCTCTCTCGGACCCAGTCAACACAATACCCTCTGTTTGAGAGGACGGAGGGCGTGGCACCCAGTGATATCCATCAACCAGTACTGAAGTAGCGGGCTGTCTAACGTACTTCTTATTCTTTCTGACGAATTGTGGGGTTAAATTCTTTGCTTCAGACACTTCTTCCTTCAACACTTCTTTTTGGAAGCGATGCGAGATCACTCCCTTCAATTGTTTCACATATTCCTCTTTAGTCTGTCCAGACTGTGCAGCGCAGGTATGAATTATATTCCTCAAAGTCCTTGTCTTCTGGAGATGTCTTTCTTTCTGAGTTTTCTTAGTCGAGTAGTCGACCGGGCATGGTGGAGAACGAGCTATCCTAGCTATCCTCTCCTCCCCTTGAGCTGAAGCCAGGGGGTAAAAGCGACTCCCCTTTAGGAGGGGAGAGGAAGCAGGAATAGGTAGCTCCTCAACAGCCTCAGGTTCTACTTGAGCTAAGGTCTTAAAGGGGACTACTCTTTTAGCCTTAGAGATTTTCTTTCTAAGTCTCCTCAAATAGTTCTTCTTTTGATTCTTAGTGGCAAATTTAAGCCCAGAACTAGACCCCTCCTCAAAAACAGACTTGATTTCAGTGGAAGGCTCAACAATTGGTTCAGATTGCTTCTGATCATCACTGACTACTGGCAAGGTGGGTGCAGATTCCACAATCAACTCAACCACTGGGGGAATTTCCTTACTGGCATCCAAACTAACAATCTGGTGTCCATCCATAGAGAGCTCTAGAGTACTAAATCCCATTCCAAAAATGACAGTGCTCCCTTGGTCATTAACAGTCGAAGACAACTCTCGGTCAAAGGAAAAAATCAATTGGCCAGCCATTTGGGATTTTCTGAAAGTTAAAGAAAATGATTGAAATTAGATTTACTTGAAAAGAGTGGTAAAGAGTATTTTATTATTATTTTTTGAAAATATGACATATGTTGGCCCACGCGAAAATCGTATGGGGTAACATATGACAACTTGGAGTTTGAGAAAATTTTGAAGAAATTTTGAAAATTTGAAAGGGGTTTTCTTACAGGTTCCAAAACACAACGGACAGAGTTTCCCCTTGCCCGAAGGCTTATGGAATTGTGAGAAAGCCCAAGTAAAAAGGAATAGTTTAACCCTCCCCACCCTTAGAGGTCAAAGTGGGAGTAGGGGGGGGGGGGTTAAAACTAAAATAGTTTGGAATGAAATCAAAAATTTTGAATTCTTTTCAATTTTAAGGATTTATATGTTGAATGAGAAATTTATTGACCATAAATCCATAAGATTAAAAAAAGATATCCAGAGATCTGATTTGACACTGTCGCCTCACAGGCTATGCTGGGGCAGAAGGTCAAAATCAGAACAAAAAAGATCTGGATAAAGCCAAATTTGGAGGTGGAACCTCTCTTTTAATATTTTGTTATTATTTTAGATGTTGGGCACACTCACCCAAGGAAGAAATGAGCAAAGGGACCAACGGAAGAAATGATAGTTGAAACTACCGATGAAACAAAATTCTGCCACTATTGAAGATGGGGAGAGAAATTTGGTCCCACCGGGCGTGCCATTTTTTGTTTGTTGGAATTTTGAAAACATATTTTAAAAATATTAGTTTTCTTTGGGACTTAAAATTAAATTCTAAAATCGAATTGTTTCATTAGAAAAAGTATATCACCTCGAGAGGTGAGAATAAAATTTCATAACGGTATTCAGATTTAGAATTATGAAATTCATCTTGAATATCGTGATCGGATGCTAAAGAGAACTTCATATGGCCCAAAAGGGTCAAAATGCGATTCTACTGAAAATTCAACCACAATATTCAAGAAGTGCGATCGTTGATTTCACATCGAAAGCCTTATCAAAGAAAAGTGTATCTCCCCGTAGGGAGAGAATACTATTCGATGATAATTCTTTGATTATTATAATAACGATCACTAGCATTTTAAGTTTTCCCAAAGAAATCCAATTGAACTTTGAAATATTAATTTTAAAATCAGGTGTGTGTGGTTCTAAATCTCCTACGAGCGCAAGCCCTCATAGTTAATTACATCGTAAGAAAACGAGGTCTCCTACGAAAACTCTCGATTAAAATAACGGCAAAATTTTGTTAGAATTTCTAGAAGTGATATCAAAAAGAGAAGTGAATTTTGGAAACTCAAAAGGGAATGGATCAAAATTGAGCAGTTATTAACGAAGTTAAAGGAGGAGAGGTAGGGGACACCTTGAGATTCCAGAACCATCCGGAAGTGTCCAAACTTAGTCTAAGTGTTGGGCTTTATACTTTGGGTTGAAATGATATTTAATTAAAGTCAATCATTTTATTAGAAATTTGGGACTATATTCCCGAATTTTGGGGTCTTATAATCAAAGATCTGCCCCGGAACCTAAATCTATTTTGGACACTGGACCACAGTCGTCCGATCCTAACTAATGCAGTGCAAGGTCTGGACTTACCCCGGCCTAGATTGGGGAGCCAGCTAACTACCTAATCGATTTAAAAGAGATGAGTCCGGTCTTTTATGAAAGAGTGGTAGGGACGTTGTATTTAAGGTTTTGGAAAGTTGAGGCCGACATCTAGAGATTCTTCTATTTGGCCCCTTTGACTTATGTTGGGTGCTAAAATGCTAAGAACTATGAAATTAAAATTTTGACTCTTTAATTTGTATCTAATGCAATGCATGCTGGTTGACAACTTCCAAATCAAGTATGCTTGAAATTTTAAAAACAGGCTTATAAAAATAATTTTTTTAGAAGACTGGACTTCCCCAGGTCCGGCACCTCGTCCTCATAGGTCAGACTATTCAGACTCTACCCGCAGGCGGGGAAGGGTCTAAAACAAGGAAAGAAGAATGCAAAAATATGCATGCGACCCCGGGGTCGATCCCCGGCTAATTCCCTAGATTCGTTATCTTTCTATGTTATTTAGACTCACTAAAATTTTAGACTTTTAAAATTATGAGTAGAAAACTTTCACACCCTCACGAGCCTCACGTATCCAGGCGAAAACAAAGAGCGGCATGCAATCGCCAAAAAAACTAGTAAAAACAAGTAATCCTAAAGGCAATCAAATCATCATATCAAATATAAATTAATTAATAAATGTCCATAGGCAGAATTGCCTTGCTTATTACAAACCAGAATATTACAGAAGGTAAAGTGGCCGGGCACCACTGACAACAACCCGGATTCTAAACCTAGTAATGACGCAAGTTATTTTGAGTGGGATACTCTCAATCTTCAAATCTTCAAATCTTCAATCTCATTCTTCTTTGGACTCCTTTTCTTCAATCTTCTTGGAATCTTCGTAGTGGATTACCCAAATGGACAAGAGGGCACTTCCCTCTAAGGGGAAGGCCACTCTTTCCTCTTTGGGTAAGGAAGAGGTATGATTCAAAATTTGGATTTTCAAATGAAAAAGGAGTGTTCCCTAAAGGGGTATCCTTTCCTCTTTGGAATCCAAGCTTTGGGTCTATGTATCCCAACTCAAAATCAACTTTCACAACACTTGACACTTACACAAATTACATTAATATCAAAATAAAAATCTAGACTCACCTGCATGGTTATCCTAAGAAATTAATATATAAAAAAAACCAGTTATTCTCAAGCAGTTGTATATGAGCAGAAAAGAAAGTAAACACACTGGCCACGCTCTTTTTATGATTTGGGGGCTTTAGCAGCTGAAGCACCTGTGCAAAGAGTTTATAATATTTATGCATTTTTTGATTTGCCCCCTTTTTACACTGCCCTGCATGAGCGTGGTCACCTGCAGAAAACTATGTCAACATCCAGATCGTACCTAACCTAAGGGTAATCTAGTCACCAAACACATCAATCCATCTACAGAGTACAGAAAAAGTAAGCAGACACAGTAGAGCAATTTCATCCACAACATGCAGTGAAAACTATGAAAAATCCGGCACACAGCAGTAAAGTAAACACCGGCCTAACCTAGATCTAGAGTTGGTTGTCCTAGCACATCATCTAAAGTGTGTGAGAAAAGTTGTGTGGCTGGGATAGATCCTAAAGTAGGTTATTAATTGAAATTGTCTAAAAGTTTGGATTTGTTAAAGCTTAGAAGGGGGTTTAGATTAGAATTTAAATATTAATGAATTAAGAATTTTAATTAAACATGTTTTAGAAGTTAATTGATTGCTACCTTTGTTTCACACCGAGGCCGTGAAGTTTATTTCACTTTCCTTGGGGTTAAGCTAATAGCCTCGTAGGCCTGGGTTACCCAGTAGCAATCGGGGTTGATTAAGTTATTTAAAATTGGTTAGAATTAAAAGAGTGGATTAATTATAAAAAAAAGGTTAGTTACTAATTTTAAAACTTAATTAATTTAATTTCATGCCACCAGGCTCGAGGAACCAGCCTCCTTAGGACACTTAGCCCCGCAGCCCGGAGTAGTCCAGCCGATAAACCAAATTAATGTAATTGAATTAGAGATTTTAAAATGTTAAATAATTAAAAATTAATCTATTTTAAGATTTAACACCCCTTAGAATCCATTCGTGGCGTTGTGCCACCAGGCTCGAGGAACCAGCCTCCTTAGGACACTTAGCCCCGCAGCCCGGAGTAGTCCAGCCAATAAACTTCATCTTTGGGGTGGTTGTTGTGTTTTAAAGGGTTTGTTAAGTATTTTTTTAAAAAAATTAAACCAACATTTCTGAGTTTTAGAATGATTATGAGTTTTATGAATTTTTGGAATATTTTAATAGTTTAATTAAGGGGTTGAAAATTGTCTTTTTGATTAAGCTCAAATTCTAGAATGTTTGTATTTTATTAAAATACTAGGCCTTACTACGATCAGTTAGAAGGTAAGTATGTTGAAATCGGATTTTTCTACATTTTATTACGAAGGTTTGAAGTTTTGAACTAGATTTGAACTATGATTTGACCAATTTGTTGACTTTTTGAAATATTACAGATTTCTGGAGTTTAACATTTTTAATAAATATTAGGGCTTATTAGGAATTGAATGCAAGTGAGTTTGGGTGATTTGGATTTTTCTGGAATTAGTTATGAATTTTGGAAGTTTGGAGGTTTATTGGAATTATTTAATTGTTTTAATTAAGGGCTCCCTTGATGATTTTGCTCCAAATGGTTTCCTAACTTCTTGAAAATACCTCCAAAGGTCAGAAATGACCTAAGGAGTGATTCCCAAGTGTTTGGGAAATTTTTGGGATTTTTAAATATTAATAATTATTAAATTCAATTAAAAGTTGGATTCCACTTAAAATTAAACTGGACATTAGCCTGCTGTCAAATCAGCTGGGTTATAATTTTAATTAATAGGGAATCTAATTCTGGTCAGATAGAGGTATTATACATAATTTTTGGATTTAAAATGAATTTATTACATTTTTTGAAATTTTAAAGGCTTAATTAAGGGTTTAGACTTAGGAAATTTAATTAAGGGTCTTAATGATTTCCAAAACCAGTGGAAATTTTTCTAAGGGCTGAAGGTGTCACTATGTTCAAATGGTTAAAGTTTCAAATAAAATGGAGGTGTGTTCTAAATGTTAGAAGTTTTCTAAGTTCTCTACACAAACCCCTAATTATTGTCGTTAATGACACTAGGTTTAATGGGCTCCAATCAATGTATTATCTAACCCTTAAACAAAGCATAAATAAGCATATGAAATGGCACAATCAAGTCCTTAAGATTAGGAGAGCCTAGGCTAGGTGGTGTGTGCATCCTAAACATGCAAAGACTAGACCCTTTTTTATTAATATAGCCAAATTGTTATTAATGAATAATTAGGATATAATTACCCATTAATCACCTTCCCCCATATATTCCATTCACATGTCCAACTTATGCTTAAAATTTCAAACTCTTCTCTCAAACTCTTAAGGATTTAAACATATATATAATATAATTTTAAAGTAGATTTTTAAATATATATATATAAATATATATATACACATATACATGTAAATATATATATTTTAAGATAAAATAATTGAAGATATTATAAAAAAAAGGATCTTAAGGATTGAGAGACCCACTGACTTTGGAGTCATTTGAAAATAACTTTTAAAATATAAGATAATTATCATAATATTTAATTAAATATTAATAAACTATCAAAATAATCATATAACTCAAATTAATATTAAAATTTACTTAAATAACTCTAAAATTTTTTCTGGAAATCAATCATATATCCTATGATATTCATACCAAATTTCAAAGTAATATACCTTATATATATTTAATTAAAAATAAAATGTCATTTTCTACATTTCTTAAATTATTGATAAAATAATAATCAAAATAGTCTCATTTTTTTTAAAAAAAAACTAGATAAGATTATGAACAGTTTGATATATTATACTCATTTTTTGGTTATGTATTTTATTTATTATGATTTTTTGAAGTTATGTTAATTAAAATGAATTTAAATCCATTTATTAGTCAAACGGCGGCGCCGGCGGAACGCGTGGCTCGCTCGGGTTCGTCCGATCGAACCACGGAAACGGCGGGGCGACGTGGCACAATAGGGACCGCGGGATCAATACGCGACGGCGCCAATGATTGGCGGCGGCGGTCAGCCACGCGTCGGCAGCTAAACGCCTCACGCGGTTTCACTTAACCACGTCAGCGATCAGCCGGCGCCGTTGGATATTCCGCGGATTCGATCCAACGGACAGGATCGAATCCCGTGTTCGATATCAACGGGGGAAAATCAAACGGCGGAGGTTCGATCCCGCTGTTCCAAACGGACGGCCCTGATCCCTCCGGTCGATCGATCGAACTAAACCGAATACACGGTCGAACCAAGGCGCGGAACGACAAGATCTAGACCATTGATCGCGTGATCAACGATCTAGAAAATGTACATCTGCAGCGAACTGCGAATGACGCCCTAGGATCCATTTTTTGGTTCGTTCTCCCGATCGGGTGGACCAAATCACTTGAAATTTTAAACTTAAAGAGTAATAATGAACAGAAACAGTGGGGAAAGATTGGTTTCAGCCAAAGCCCTAAAAACATGAAGCTATTTAAATCTAACTAATGTGAACTAGTTCTAAGGTTTTAAGGGATTATACCGTTGGATCTTTGAGATTTCTGTATTGATGAGCTTGTAGACTGTCCAAGTGAAGATCCCTAGCACAAAAATGAGCTCGAACACGCCTGGATCGACTGCCAAGAGCTTGGGACGGACTAGGTGGTGAACTCGCCGGAGAACTCGCCGCCGGTGACGTGCAACCACTTGGGTTTTGTAGTAGGGAGGTAGAGGAAGCTCCAAGGATCTAAAACGAATAAAGAGCTCTCTCTGGGAGGCTAGGATGAGTGAGAGAAAGTGCTTTGATCCAATGCTCTCAAAATCAACTTTTTCCCTATTCAAATGGCCTGGGTGAATTTGGATGGCTGGGATTGACTCCTTGGCTCTCCAGATGATGCCACCTGTCCCTGGGAAAGCTGGAAGGCTGCCCCAAAGGCTGGACATGCCTCATTCCCATTGGGTGGACTTGGGATGAGTGGAGGAGAGAGATTGCCATTTATGGCTAAACCAAGGGTAGAGCTCGGTTAAGGGGCCTATTAGAGAGCTTTAGGGCACTGATGGGTCGGCCTTGGGCAGTTAAATCAAGGGAAAGTGGGTAAAAGGCTGATTAAGACCTTTTGGAAAGGTCTAAACCTTTGGTTTGACTAAATTGACCAGTCAACTGGTCAAGGAGGGGGGGGGGGGGGGGGCTGAGGTGGCATCCAAGCAGGTCATGGAGCCTTTCCAAATGGCTAGATGGGTGTGGCTTGAGCTGGGTTCAATGGGTTGAAGGGTTTGACCACACAAATGGTTTTTTAAGCTTTGAGTTGACTAGTTGACCAGTCAACCCCATCAAGGGTTTATGGAATTGCACCTAGGTAATCCAAATGGGCTGATTAGGTGGATTGGAGGGTGATTCCAAGAGTCATGTTTGTCAATTGAATTAAGAAAGCTTAATGGGCCCTTAATGGGCTTTTAGGCTAAAACTAGTTGACTTGGTCAACCAGTTGGGTTCAGGGGCTAGAAATGGATTCAACAAACTCAGAATGTCATCCTGAGTCTACTGAACGTGGTCCCAGGGTTTGGAGGGGTCAATTTGGTCAAAATCCCTATTTGAACCCTTAAGGGTCCTCTTAGGTCAACCCTGTTGACTTGGTCAACTAGGTTGACCTAGGAGCTGGGAATGGGTTCAATAAATTTGAAATAATAATTGAAACTTGCTGGAGGTGGTTGGATTCAATTTGGAGCTCATTTGGTTGGAAATCAATACTTGAGCCCCATAGGGGTATTTTGGTCATTTTGGGCTCATGACCACTAGGGGCTGAAATGAGTCCAGAAAGTTTCAGTTTATTAATCAACATGTCAAGATTAATGGTCTGGAATTGATTAGAGGCTTTGGTGAAGGTTCTAGGGTCAGAATCTTCAAAGCCAAAGGTCCAGTGGCATAGGTTGTAAATATCTGAAGCTTTTACAGCCTTTAGATTTGGATTTAGATTCTGGGGTTAGAGACCTCAAAATGGGCTCAAATTTGAAGGGTACCCTCTAGAGACATGTCTTATCACTTTTCAAGTGGTAGACTCTGAATCAGAGGTCATTTTACTGGGTTTCAAAGTATTTGAAAATTCAATGAAAAAGGTCTTTAGGACAGGGCCTTAGGATTTAGAATTTGAGTCTGGATTTTTTTGGATTTGGAATGAATTTCAAGTTTGAATAATTAAAATTGAAATATCCAAACCATTTACAATCATGTTGTGATTGTTAATGGATGGATAGGGTCAAGGCTAGATTAAGGGTAGGATCAAAGTCTAGGTTGAAATTTGGATTCTCAAGTGGATTGAGTCAAAGCTTGGATATGTTTGAAATTTGGATTTGAATTGGATAGAGTTTGAGGTTTAAATTGATCAAAGGTAGGAATCAAATTGAAATTGGAGTGGATCAAATGTAGGAATTGATTTGAGGTTGAGGTTGATCAAGGGTGAAGATTGATTTGAGTCTGGAATGGTCCTAAAGTCTAGAAGAATTCTAAGATCTAGGATTTAAGGGAATCCTAGGCTCTAGAGTAGGCTCTAAGGTCTTGGATCTAGAAGGATCCTAAGGTCTAGAGTGGATCCTAGGGTCTAGGATTAGATCTGGATTCTGGAAGGGTCTTAGTGACCTCATACAAAAATGAGGTCAACAATCGCATAATTGTCCTAGATGATAAGTTATGTTTTCATCATCCAAACATGTAAAATCTGGCCAAATAGAATAATGTTCTGGATGATATTCAATGTTTTGAACTAATTGTATATGATGATAACAGAATCATCCTTGACGATAAGTTATTTTTTCATCGTCTAAACATGCAAAGTTTGGTCAAACAGAATGATGTTTTGGATGATATTCTATGTTTTGAACTAATCCTATAGGATAATCCTAGAATCATCTTGGATGATCATAGCAAATAAATCTTATAATCATCCAAATCGAATGAGCTGAAAATGATCTGATCATATAGGACGATCGATCGATCGTCCTAGATGATATTTATCATTTGTTTGGAAATTAGGGTAAATTTGATGCCCTTCTACATAAGATCTCTTATTTCTTCATGATAAGATCTTTTGCTACTATCTTGACCTGAGAGATCTAAGAGAAGGAGAGGGAGACCTTTGGGAAGAGAGAGAGGATCTTATGAGGGGGAGTTTATGAGAGGTTCACAAAAGTTTCTCCAAGTAAGGATTTGAGTCATCTTCTCCAGTCATCATCCTTGGTTTCTTGGAGGTTCTATAGAAGTCTACTTCAATGAATGATCAAGGTTCTCTGTCTGTTTTAGGAGGAAGTGAAAGGAGGTAGAGGTTCTCTTCCTATTTCAGAAAGAAGTGATAGGAGGTTGGGTTCTCTACCTCACTGGAGTTGTTGGAAAGGAGTTTTATAAAGCTTCTAGCCCTTACTTTGGGAGAAAAAGCAGAGTCACTAAGTTTAGTGCAATACTTAGAGGAGAGGCTCCGGGGAGGGGACGTAGGTTATGTTGACAAAACCATTATTAAATTTTGTGTGCTCTTTTTTATTGCATTTCTGCATTTAATTTCCTCACTTTATTTTATGTGGATGATTATTTGGTTTTGATAGTGATTTTTTTTAAGAATTTTTTAAAACACTAATTCACCCCCCCTCTCTTGGTTAGCCTCGGGCTAGTTAATAAGAGATTAACATCCATAACAAAATTTTAAGTGGTATCAGAGCGGGATTCATAAAATATAGTTTTTAAAAAACTTTTGAATTTTGATCTATGGCTAACTTCGGTAATCATAATACTATGGAAGGGTATTCCATTACACGACCACTACTATTTGATAATATACCTCTTAATTTTTGGAAAACTCGCATGGGCACATTTTTATAATCTATTGACTATTGCATTTGGATACTTATTAAGGATAGATATTTTGCACCAACTCATGAAATTAATGGCCTTAAAATTGAACTTTCGTTTACTTAATGGACATTTAATGATAGGGATTTAGCACAAAAAGTATTTAAACTATTTTTTCTATGCTTTAAAATTGAAAAATTACATGTGTGTATCAACTTGTGCTATTGGTAAGGAAATATGGGATAAATTATGTATCATTTATGAAGGCACAAGCGATGTTAAACAATATAGATTGAATATCTTGCTTCATGAATACAAACTATTTTGCATGAAACCTAGTGAAATGATATCTAAAATATATACTAGGTTTACTTAAATTATCACCTCCATGCATGCCTTAGGAAGAGAACTCACTAATTATAAAAATATTAATAAAATTTTGAGATGTTTGCCTTATTCCTATGATGCTAAGATAATTGCAATCACTGAATCCAAGAATTTGAATACTTATTCTATTGATAACTTACTTAGGTCACTCATTGCTTACGAACAAGGAGTGAACCAAATATATCTTGATGCAGGTAAGAAAAAGAAGGAGAAAACTATAGCGCTGAAGGCTAACGATATGGACAGTGATTCTTCCAGGTCTGAAAGTGATGTTGTTGCATTAATCACTAAGCAATTCAAAGCTTTCTAAAGAAGAAATAAAAGTACCATAAGAAATGGAACAAAGGTAAGGGTAACAAAAATTTTTAAAATTTCTTATAATATGATTTGTTTTGAATTTAGGAAGCTGGAACATGTGAAAGTTGATTTTCCTACACTTAAGGTTCACCCAAGCAAGGAGAAGGGGAGGAGAAACCCAAGTTCAGGAAGGATAAGAAGAGGTTTTAAAAGACATTCTGGGTGGATTCTACTTCTGGCTCCATTGATACTGAAGCTAAGGAAGAGATAACAAACTTGTGCTTGATAGTGAAAGTTTAGAATTAATTCTAAGGATTGCTAAGAATTTAAACAAAAGTTTAGAATTGAAGGGGACAGCCATAGTCAAAAGAAAGCACAAGGAGGTATGAGCAAATAAGTCGAGTACCGGATAAGAGATATAATCTGGATTGACGGTCTGGGAGATTGTGATTCCAGCCTCCTTGTAACGCTGGTAGGTGACTTGAGCATCCACCTCTAGGAAATGAGGGTCTAATATGTCCCTTGAGGATCTTTCGGATGTGTGACGAGAGCATTTCCCTCCTGCCATTTTCAGAAAGTAGAGCACTAGAGCTAGAATACAAGGTGTTTGAGAAAGCTTGAGTGAAGAAAATTGCTGGAAGGCTATAAATTTAAAGGATCATCCAGATTGGCCAGGCCGATCGCAATATCATCCAGTCCGATCACAAGATCATTCAGGCCAATATGGTTCAATTATTGCATACAGGCCGATTGGTCAAAAAGGCGATTTGATCGTCCAGGCCGATCAAATATCGGCTGGGATGATTTGACATAGGAGATCGTTCTGAGGAGTCAAGCCAAACGACCATTGAAAAAGCAAATCGTCCAGGTCAATTCGGTGGATCATCCAGAATAATGTTCGATGTCCAATAATGGATGGTATTTTAAGTGGTATCAGAGAGAGATTCATAAAAATTAAGTTTGAAAACTTTTTGAATTTTGATTCATGACTAACAACGGAAATAGTAATACTACGGAAGGGTATTCTATTACTTGACCACCATTATTTGTTAATATCCCTTTTGATTTTTAGAAAACTCGCATGTCTACGTTTTTACAATCAATTGATTATCGCATGTGGATGCTTATTAAGAATGGTTATACACCTCCAACTGATAAACTTAATGGCATTACTGTTCCACTTCCTTTTACTGAATGGACTCATGATGATAGGGATTTAGCTCAACTTAATGCAAAGTATTTAAACCTTTTTTCTGTGCTTTAAAATTCAAAGATTACATGCGTGTTTCAACTTGCACAACTGGTAAAGAGATTTGTGATAAATTGTGTATCACTTATGAATGAACCAAAGAAGTTAAGCAATCTCAATTGAATATTTTATTACGTTATTACAAAATTTTTCATATGAAACCTAATAAAATAATTTATGAAATTTATATAAAATATACTCAGATTGTTACTTCATTGCATGCATTAGGAAGAGAACTTAATAACTATAAAAAAGTGAACACAATTTTAAGATGTTTGCCTTCCTCTTTTGATGCTAAAATTACTATAATTTTTGAATCTAAATATTTAAATACCTATTCGATCAAAAATTTACTTGGTTCACTCATTTCTTACGAGAGAGGGGTGAACCAAAGAAATCTTGATGCAGGTGAGAGGAAGAATGAGAAAACGACGGCAATTAAGGTGAACGACTTGGACGTTGACTCCTCCGGGTCTGAAAGTGATGATGTTTTCTTAATCACGAGTCAATTTAAGAGCTTTCTAAGGAAGAAGCGCAAGAATCATCAGAAGTGAAATAAAGTTAAGGGTAACAAAATTTTTAAGAATTCTAATTATACAATTTGTTTTGAATGCAGGAAGCTAGGGCATGTTAAAGCTGATTGCCTTACACTCAAGTCTCACCAAAGAAAGAAAAAGGGTGAGGAGAAACCCAAGTCCAAGAAGCACAAGAAGATATTCCAAAAGGCATTCTGGGCGGATTCTACATCAAACTCCTCTGAGACTAAACCTGAAGAGGAGACAACAATCTTGTGCTTAATGGCAGATAATAATCTTGCTCAAAGTAACCAATAAGAGGTATGTGAACCAACTTATATTTAATTATTAAAAATTTATGAGAACATGCATGCATCATATAAAAAACTCAAAAAATTTTATGTCAGTCTGAAAGTGGAATTTTTAAATTTATAAAAGGAGCATGAAAATCATTTAAAAGATCACTCCCAAATTGATAGGAATCACATGACTTTACTTGTTGAATTTGATACATTAAACAAAAAGCATATTGAATTAACTAATGCACATGATTCTTTAAAGATATCTCATTCTGAGTTAGAAAAAGAATTAACAAATCTCAAAGTTTTTGAAAATAAACCATTACTTGCTTTTCAAAACTTTAAAAAAGAATCATCACCATAAGAGTAAATTATTGCATCATTTTCCTGGAGTTAGATGTTTTTCATATGGCATGCTAGGACACATAACACACACTTGGACCATTTACCATAGTTCACATTGGGTTTGGAGACCTGTTGACCTCATTTTTGTATGAGGTCACTAAAGCCCTTCCAAACTCCAGATTAATTTAAGATCCTAGGATCCACTCTAGACCTTAGGATTCTTTCCTAGAACTAGACCTTAGAGCCTACTCTAGAGCCTAGGATTCCCTTAAATCCTAGATCTTAGAATCTCTCTGGATTCTAGGACAATTCCAGACTCAAATCAATCTCTACCCTTGATCAATTCAAACCTCAAATCAACCTGAACTCCATTCAATTCAAATCCAAATTAATTCAAATTTCAAACATATCCAAACTTTGACTCAATCCACTTGAGAATCCAAATTTCAACCCAGACTTTGATCCTACCCTTAATCTAGCCTTGACCCTATCCATCCATTAACAATCACAACATGATTGTAAATGGTTTGGATATTTCAATTTTAATTATTCAAACCTGAAATTCATTCCAAATCCAAAAATCCAAACTCAAATCCTAAGTCTTAAGGCCCTGTCCTAAAGACCCTTTTCAAAGAATTTTCAAACATTTCAAAACCCAGCCAAATGGTCTCTGATTCAGGGTCTATCACTTGAAAAGTGATAAGACATGTCTCTAGAGGTTACCCTCCAACTTTGAGCTCATTATGAGGTCTCTATCCCAAGAATCTGAATTAAAATCCAAAGGCTGTAGAACCTTCAAATATTTACAGCCTATGCCACTGAACCTAACCCCTTTGAGATCTTGATCTTTGAATCCTTATCAAAGCCTCCAATCACTTCCAGACCCTTGATTTTAACCCATTGAGCAGAAAACTACATTTTTCAGACCCACTTTTGACCATAGTTGACCAATAGGCCAAAATTGACCAAAATACCCCTATGGGGCTCAAATAGGGATTTCAAACCAAATGAGCTCCAAATTGAATGCAACCACCTTTAACAAGTTTCAAATGTCATTTCAAATCTTTTGAACCTATTTCCAACCCTTGGGTCAACCTGGTTGACCAAGTCAACAGGTTTGACCCAAGAGGCCCTTTAAGGGTCCAAACATGTGTTTTGACCCAAATGACCTCTCTAGACCATCCAACCACTTCCTTTGGACTTGAAATATCATTTCAAACCTGTTGAGCCCAAAACTAGACCCTGGGTCAACCTGGTTGACCAAGTCAACCCAGGTTGACCAAACAGGCCCTTAGGGGCTCAAATAGGGATTTTGATCAATTTGACCTCCCCAGACCTAAGAACCACCCTCAATGGTCTTCAAATGCCTTTTCAAACTTGTCCAGCCCAGACTCACCCATTGGGTCAACCTAGTTGATCCAGTCAACATGGTTTGACCCAATGGACCCTTATGGTTTTAAATGAACCATTTCAACCTTTTTAACCACGTCAATATCTTCAATCCCTTGAAATCATTCTATTCAAAGCCTTGAATATTTCTAAACCTATTTTGAGTTCAATCCAACTTGGGTTGACCAAGTCAACCCTCAATTCTAGGTCAAAGCTTAATGGCATTTGCTCCCATTCCTTCTAAGCTCTCACTTTGACTTTCAACCCTTGATTAAATCATTCCAAATGATCCTTTACCCCCCTCAAATGCCACATCACCAACTTTGACCTGGTTGACTGATCAAACCAAGTCAACAAAGCCCTAAATCCCTCCTTGAATTGGTCAAACCTTCTATTTAACTTCAAGGAGTGTGAGATTAGGCTTGGAAGCTCTCCCATTGGCTGCTCCTACTTCCCTTCATGCCACATCACCAGCCTTGACCTGTTGACTGGTCAACCTGGTCAAACTCAAGCCTAAACCCCTTCTAGAAAGATTTATCACATGCTAAGCCCCTTTCCCTTGATTTAAGCTGCCTTAGGCCGACCCCTTAATGTCCTAAAGCTCACTTGGAGCTCTCCTAACCAGGCTCAGGGCCTGGTTTAGCCTTAAATAGCAATGGTCCCCCCCACTTATCCCAAGTCCACCCAATGGAGGCAAGGCTTGGCCAGCCTTTGAGGCAGCCTTCTAGCTGTCCCAGGGACATGTGGCACCATCTAGGGAGCTCCTGCATTAATCCCAGCCATCCAATCCAGCCCAAGTCATTTGAATAGGGAAAAAGCCAACTTTTGAGGATATTGAATCAAAGTTCCTTCTCTCACTAACCCTAGCCTCCAAGATCGAGCTCTCTGTTCGTTTTGGATCTCCAGAGCCCTCTCTACCTCCCCACTACAAAATCCAAGTGGTTGCACGTCACCGGCGGTGAGTTCTCCGGTGAGTCCACCACCTAGACCGTCCCAGGCTTGTAGCAGTCGATCCAGGCGTGTTCGAGCTCGGGTTCGTGCTAGGGATCTTCACTTGGACAGTCTACAAGCTCATCCATCCAGAAATTTCAAAGATCTAACGGTATAATCCTTTAAAACCTTAGATCTAGCTCACATTAGATGGATCTAAATAGCTTCATGTTTTGGATGCTTTAGCTAAAACAAATATTTCCCCAACATTTCTGTTCATGTATACTTCTTAAGTCTAAAATTTCAAGCGATTTGGTCTATCCGATCGTAAGAACGAATCAAAAAACGGAATCTAGGGCGTCATTCGTAGTTCGCTGCAGATGTACGTTTTCTAGACCGTTGATCACATGATCAACGGTCTAGATCTTGCCGTTCCGCGCCTTGGTTCGACCGTGTATTCGGTTTAACATTCGATCGATCGACCGGCGAGATCAGGGTCGTCCATTTGGGACAGCGGGATCGAACCTCCGCCGTTTGATCTTCTCCTGCTGAGATCAAACCGCGGAATCCGATCTCAGCCGTTAGATCGAACCCGCGGTCAATCCAACGGCTGCCACGAGCCGCTGACGTGGTTAAGTGAAAACCACGTGAAGCAGCCCGCGGTCGACGCGTGTCCCCGCCGTCACGCCGTTTCGATCCCGCGAATCCGAGCGTGCCGCGTGTCTGACCGCCGCCGTTTAATTAGGGAAAATGTCTTTTTAATCTGTTTTAATTACAAGAACTTTAAAAAATTATAGTAATTCAAATATAGGGTCAAAAAAATGAGTATAATATATCATTTTTTTTAGAATTCTGTCTAGTTTATTTTAAAAATAAAATCAAACCATTTTATCTATTATTTTACTGGTAATTTGAGAAATACAGAAAAGGGTATTTTATTTTTAATTAATTATTTATAAATTATTTTTATCTGAAATTTGGCATGTAGGTCTTTGAGTGCATGACTGATCTCCAGGAAAATTTTCAATATTATTTGAGTAGATTTTGATATTAATTAGAATTATTAGAGTATCTTAATATTTTTTTTATATTTAACTAAATATTAAATATTTTGAAAATTAAAAAAAAATCTTTTGTTATTATCAAGCTTCCCTGGAGATCAGTGGTTCTTTCAACTCATCAAAATGTATTTTAATAATTTTTTTTAGTTATTTTATAATATATATTTATATATATATATATATATATATCCATTTGTATTTATATATTTTAAAATCTATTTTGAGACTATATATATTTAAATTTTTAAATGTTTAAGAGGTCACTTGAAATCTTAAATGTAGGTTGAGCATATTTGAATAGAAATAAAGGGGATGATTAGTGGATAATCATTTCTTGATTATTCACTAATTTTGTCTTAATTATGTTAATTAGTTCTTGCATGTTTAGGGATCACACACCACTTAGTCTTAGGCTCTCCTAGATTTAGGTGTTGAATGTGTTTATGTGATTCATGCATGTCTTGTGTATTGAGTATGAGGGTTAGTTCAAACATTGATTCAAGTCCATCAAATTAGTGACATAATTAAGGACAATAACTAAGGATTCATGTATAGAAAAATTAGAAAAATCTCAATAATTAGGATTCACTTCCCCTTGAGTTGAAACTTTGAATATTTGAACTTAGTGACACCCTCAGCCCCTAGAGAAATTTTCATTGATTTTTGAGGTCATTAGGTCCCTTAATTAATTTTCATAAGGTTCAACCCCTAATTAAGTCTTCAAACCTTAAAAAATTGTAATAAATCCAATTTAAATCCAAAAAATACATATAAACCCTCAAACTGACCAGAATCCAGTCCTTAATCCATGATAATTAAAAGCCCCTTGATTTGACAGCAATTTAAACCCTAATTTAATTTTAAGTGAAAATCAATATTTAATTAAGATAATTAATTAATTATAATTAAAAATTCCAAAATTTTCCCAAACACTTGGGAATCTCTCCTTAGGACATTTCTGACCTTTGGAGTTGATTTCAAGGAGTTTGGGATTCATTTAGAGGAAAATCACAAAAGAGGCCTTCTAATTAAGAGATTTACAAAATTCAATAAAATACCCAAACTTCAATAATTCATAACTAATTCCAGAAAAATCCAAATCACCCAAACTCACTTGCATTCAACTCACAATAACTCCTAATATTTATTAAAAATATTATATTGCAGAAAATTGTAATATTTCAAAAAGTCAACAAATTGGTCAAACCATAGTTCAAAACTAGTTCAAAACTTCAAACCTTTGTAATAAAATGTAGAAAAATCCGATTTCAACGTACTTACCTTCTAACTGATCGTAGTAAGGTCTAGTATTTTAATAAAATACAAACTATCCAGAATTTAACCTTAATCAAAAAGTCAATTTTCAACCCCTTAATTAAATCATTAAAATATTCTAAAATATTCATAAAACTCAAAATTATTCTAAAACTCCAGAAAATGTTAGCTTAATGTTTAAAACATTCAACAAACTTCTTAAAACACAACAACCATCCTAAAGATGAAGTTTATTGGCTGGACTGCTCCGGGCTGCGGGGCTAAGTGTCCTAAGGAGGCTGGTTCCTCGAGCCTGGTGGCACAACGCCACGAATGGCTTCCAAGGGATTTTAAACCTTAAAAATAGATTAATCATTAATTATCTAATCTTTTAAAACTTCTAATTTAACTACATTAATTTGGTTTATCGGCTGGACTACTCCGGGCTGCGGGGCTAAGTGTCCTAACGAGGCTGGTTCCTCGAGCCTGGTGGCACAACGCCATGAATCAATTAATGACAAACTTAAATTAATCAACTTCAAAAAATCAGTAACTAACTTTTTTTTTTTAATTAAACCACTCCTCTAATTCCAACCAATTTAAATAACTTAATCAACCCCGATTGTTACTGGGTAACCCAGGCCTACGAGGCTATTAGCTTAGCCCCAAGGAAGGTGAAATAAACTTCACGCCCTCGGTGTGAAACAAAGATAGCAATCAATTAACTTTTAAAACATATTTAATTAAAATTCTTAATTCATTAATATTTAAATTTTAATCTAAACCCCCTTCTAAGCCTTAACAAATCCAAACTTTTAGACAACATTAACTAATCACCTACTTTAGGATCTATCCCAGCCACACGACCTTTCTCACACACTTTAGATGATGTGCTAGGACAACCAACTCTAGATCTAGGTTAGGCCGGTGTTTACTATACTGCTGTGTGCCGGATTTTTTGTAGTTTTCACTGCATGTTGTGGATGAAATTTCTTTGCTGTGTCTGCTTACTTTTTCTGTACTCCGTGGATGGATTGATGTGTTTGGCGACTAGATTACCCTTAGGTTAGGTACGATCTGGATGTTGACACAGTTTTCTGCAGGTGGCCACGCTCATGCAGGGCAATATAAAAAGGGGGCAAATAAAAAAAAATGCATAAATATTATAAACTCTTTGCACAGGTGCTTCAGCTGCTAAAGCCCCTAAATCATAAAAAGAGCGTGTCCAGTGTGTTTACTTTCTTTTCTGCTCATATACAACTGCTTGGGAATAACTGCTTTTTATATATTAATTGCTTAGGATAACCCTGCAGGTGAGTCTAGATTTTTATTTTGATATTAATGTAATTTGTGTAAGTGTCAAGTGTTGTGAAAGTTGATTTTGAGTTGGGATACATAGACCCAAAGCTTGGATTCCAAAGAGGAAAGGATACCCCTTTAGGGAACACTCCTTTTTCATCTGGAAATCCAAATTTGGACCATACTTTTTCCTTACCCAAAGAGGAAAGAGTGGCCTTCCCCTTAAAGGAAGTGCCCTCTCATCCATTTGGGTAATCCACTACGAAGATTCCAAGAAGATTGAAGAAAAGGAGTCCAAAGAAGAATGAGATTGAAGATTTGAAGATTGAGAGTATCCCACTCAAAAAAACTTGCGTCATTACTAGGTTTAGAATCCGGGTTGTTGTCAGTGGTGCCCGGCCACTTTACTTTCTGTAATATTCTGGTTTGTAATAAGCAAGACAATTCTGCCTATGGACATTTATTAATTAATTTATATTTGATGTGATGATTTGATTGCCTTTAGGATTACTTGCTTTTTACTAGTTTTTTGGCGATTGCATGCCGATTTTTGTTTTCGCCTGGATACGTGAGACTCGTGAGGGTGTGAAACTTTTCTACTCATAATTTTAAAAGTCTAAAATTTTAGTGAGTCTAAATAACATAGAAAGATAACGAATCTAGGGAATTAGCCGGGGATCGCCCCCGGGGTCGCATGCATATTTTTGCATTCTTCTTTCCTTATTTTAGACCCTTCCCCGCCTGCGGGTAGAGTCCGGATAGTCTGACCTATGAGGACGAGGTGCCGGACCTGGGGAAGTCCAGTCTTCTAAAAAATTATTTTATAAGCCTGTTTTTAAAATTTCAAGCATATTTGATTTGAGGTTGTTAACCAGCATGCATTGCATTAGATACAAATTAAAGAGTCAAAATTTTAATTTCATAGTCCTTAGCATTTTAGCACCCAACATAAGTCAAAGGGGCCAATTAGGAGAATCTCTAGATGTCGGCCCCAACTCTCCAAAACTTTAATTACAACGTCCCTACCATTCTTTCATAAAAAAGATCGGATTCATGTATTTTAAATCGATTAGGTGGTTAGCTGGCTCCCCAATCCAGGCCGGGGTAAGTCCAGATCTTGCACTGCATTAGTTAGGATCGGACGACTGTGGTCTAGTGTCCAAAATAGATTTAGGTTCCGGGGCAGATCTTTGATTATAAGACCCCAAGTTTCGGGAATATAGTCCCAAATTTCTAATAAAATACTTAACTCTAATTAAAGCTTCATTTCAATCCTAAAATATAAAGCCCAACACTTAGATTAAGTTGGGACGCTTCCGGATGGTTCTGGAATCTCAAAGTGTCCCCTACCTCTCATCCTTTAACTCGGTTAATAACTGCTCAATTTTGATCCATTCCCTTTTGATTTTCCAATAACTCTATTCATACTTTGATATCACTCCTAGAAACTCTAACAAAATTCTTCCACTATTTTAATCGGGAGTTTTCGTAGGAGATTTTTGTCTCCCTATGATGTAATTAACTACGAGGGCTTGCGCTCGTAGGAGATTTGGAACCACACACACCTGATTTTAAAAAATTAATTTCTAAAATTTTATTAGACTTCCTTGGGAAAAGTTAAGTAATGATCGTCATAGTTGCATTAGAAGGATTATCGTAGAATGGTCTCATTTCCCTTTGGGGAGATACACCCTTCTTCGATAAGGCTTTGGATGTGAATGCGACGATCATGTTTCTTGAATATTGTAATTGGGTACTTAGTTGAACTATACTATGTCCCCTCGAGGCCATATAGAGTTCTCCTTAGAACCCGATCATAACATTCAAGATGCGTTTACATAATTCTAAATCTGAACACCGTTATGAAAGTTTATTTTCGTCTTTCGGGGTGATATATTCTTTCTAACGAATTGATTCGATCTTAGAATTAGAACTCA
Source organism: Dendrobium huoshanense (assembly GCA_016618105.1). Taxonomy (NCBI): domain Eukaryota; kingdom Viridiplantae; phylum Streptophyta; class Magnoliopsida; order Asparagales; family Orchidaceae; genus Dendrobium; species Dendrobium huoshanense. The sequence continues at coordinate 41,824,792 of CM028347.1, forward strand.
ACCTTAATCTTAAAATTCCCAAAGAAAACTAATATTTTTTTCAAAACCTTTTTTCAAAATTCCACCAACAAAAAATGGCACGCCCGGTGGGACCAAATTTCTCTTCCCATCTTTAATAGTGGCAGAATTTTGTTTCATCGGTAGTTTCAACTATCATTTCTTTCGTTGGTCCCTTTGCTAATTTCTTCCTTGGGTGAGTGTGGCCAACATCTAAAATAATAACAAAATATTAAAAGAGAGGTTGCACCTCCAAATTTGGCTTTATCTAGATTCTTATTCTGATTTTGACCTTCTGCCCCAGCACAGCCTGTGAGGCGACAGTGTTAAATCAGATCTCTAGATATCCTTTTCAATCTTATGGATTTATGGTCGATAAATTTCTCATTCAACATATGAATCCTTAAAATTGAAAAGAATTAAAATTTTTTGATTTTTCTCCAAACTACTTTAGTTTTAACCCCCTCACTTCCCCTTTGACTTCTAAGGGTGGAGAGGGTTAAGCTATTCCTTTTACTTAGGCTTTCTCACAATTCCATAAGCCTTCGGGCAAGGGGAAACTCTGTCCGTTGTGTTTTGGAACATGTAAGAAACCCCTTTCAAATTCTCAAAATTTTTTCAAAATTTTCTTAAACTCCAAGTTGTCATATGTTACCCCATACGATCTCCTCGTGGGCCAACATATGTCATATTTTCAAAAAAATAATAATAAAATACTTTTTACCACTCTTTTCAAGTAAATCTAATTTCAATCCTTTTCTTTAACTTTCAAAAAATCCCAAATGGCCGGCCAACTGATTTTCTCTTTTGACCGAGAGTTGTCCTCAACTGTTAATGACCAAGGGAGCACTGTTATTTTTGGAATGGAATTTAGTACTCTAGAGCTCTCTATGGATGGACACCAGATTGTTAGTTTGGATGCCAGTAAGGAAATTCCCCCAGTGGTTGAGTTGATTGTGGGATCTGCACCCACCTTGCCAGTAGTCAGTGATGATCAGAAACAGTCTGAACCAATCGTTGAGCCTCCCACTGAAATCAAGTCTGTTTTTGAGGAGGGGTCTAGTTCTGGGCTTAAATTTGCCACTAAGAATCAGAAGAAGAACTATTTGAGGAGACTTAGAAAGAAAATCTCTAAGGCTAAAAGAGTAGTCCCCTTTAAGACCTTAGCTCAAGTAGAACCTGAGGCTGTTGAGGAGCTACCTATTCCTGCTTTCTCTCCCCTCCTGAAGGGGAGTTTCTTTTATCCCCTGGCTTCAGCTCAAGGGGAGGAGAGGATAGCTAGGATAGCCCGTTCTCCACCATGCCTGATCGACTACTCGACTAAGAAAACTCAGAAAGAAAGACATCTCTAGAAGACAAGGACTTTGAGAAATATAATTCACACCTGCGTTACACAGTCTGGACAGACTAAAGAGGAATATGTGAAACAATTGAAGGGAGTGATCTCGCATCGCTTCCAAAAAGAAGTGTTGAAGGAAGAAGTGTCTGAAGCAAAGAATTTAACCCCACAATTCGTCAGGAAGAATAAGAAGTATGTTAGACAGCCCGCTACTTCAGTACTGGTTGATGGATATCACTGGGTGCCACGCCCTCCGTCCTCTCAAACAGAGGGTATTGTGTTGACTGGGTCCGAGAGAGGCCACCATTTTACTGGTAGACCCCCGGTACCCCCACATAAACCTGTAAGATTGGCCTCAGTGATTGTTAAACCAAAGGGGGTTGAAGTTCAAAAGTCTGTGGACCTTAAAGGAAAAAGACCTAAATCTCCTGAAAAGAAATATGTGCCAAAGAGAACTAAGTTGGAGAATCTGCCACCACCTCTTAGAACTTCTAAGTTCATTATGCAGCTCCAACGAGTTTCAGCCAACCCTACTCCGAATTCAGTCGAATTGATGGATGTCCAGACTAGTACTCCAGTTGTTACAGTTGACAGTCTCACCACAGCCAGTCTAACTCCGGATCTAATAGTCACCATCCCTGCTACCCCAGTTGATGATCCCCAAGGTTCGAGTGTCATTCCTAGGCCCCTTAGTCAGGTGTCTGAGGACCTTACCTTACCAGATGTGGGAACTATCACTTTGCAAGCTCCTGCTTCTCCTGAGGAATATGTCCCTCTCCCTGTAGAGGATGCCACTCTTCTGACTACCAGCTCTGGGATAGTCGAAGAGGAGAGAATTGACCAGGATCTAGAAATGGAAGATGAATCGGATACAAAGTCTAAACCAGATCCTAATCCAAAACTCACGGAAATCATTGCCCTTATGGATTCTGAAGAATTATTCGATATGGCTGAGTATAAAGGATACTTACCCCTTGATCCTAAGTCAATTTGGGATAGACCGGTTGAGGAGGTAGTTTAAGAAATAAGAAATATCTTTTTGAACAAAGAAGGAATGGATTCTTTTGACCCTGATATGGATGATCTCCTTGGAGACGAAGATGATTATGTTGGGGGCATTCATGTGGTCGAAACTAGAGGGTCTAATAAAGAAGCTGAGCCCAGCAAACGCCGATTTGCTAAAGATGATGATCCGCATACTGTTGAGTCAGATTCAGATGAGTCTGTGAAAGACAGAGATGAAGAACACATAAAAAACTTGGAGACTCGGCTTGCTAGCATGATGTCACAAGTTAAGGAGATGCAAGAGAAGTTGGATAAATCACAGCAAGAGTCTTTTAAGATCCACCAGTCAAGTCGAGAGCTCACAGAAAAGGCAAAAAGGGCAGAATTTAGTTCCAGACCTCTCGAGTCACCACCTGTGACCTTTCCTTGTCCAGTAGAGACACCTCCAGTTCACCCTGCAGTTTCCACCATTCCTCCGATCCTACCTCAGAAGGATATCAAGCAGTTAATTGAGGACCAGGTAAGGGAGGCCTTAGCCCTTTCTCAAGGAACTGTGTCTATTTCAAAAGGTAGACCCTACCCCGAGGAATATGATTTAGTTCCTTACCCAAAGGGCTTTGTGCCACCAACTTTTAAAGTTTTCACTGGAATTGAAAATCCGAGATAGCATCTGGCCCACTTCCGAGCAAGCTGTTGCAATGCAGGAGGGTCAGATGCTCTATTATTTCGCCAATTTTTAAGTAGTCTATCCGGCATTGCTTTTGAATGGTACGCCGATCTGCCCAATGGTTCAGTAAGAACTTTTAGCGACCTAGAAAACCTCTTTCTTAAGAGATTTTCTGGAGCGCAACAACGCACCACCGTGGGCGATCTCGTGGTTGAAAAGCAAAAGCCGGGAGAGTCTCTGGTTGAGTACATCTTGAGGTGGCGAAACCTCTCGATGAAGTGTGAACCTCAGTTGCAAGAGCAACATGCTGTGGAGATTCTTTTGAAAAATATCCACGGCCCTGTTGCTTTTCTCCTGAAGGGTTTCACTATTAAAACTTTTGAAAAACTCCTTAATAAGGCTAGCAATTTGCAGGAAGAGGCTCCTAGGATGCCATTCTTACGAGAGCAGTCTGAAGAAAGGAAGGGTCCAAAATTGGTGAAAACATTTGAAAAGAAAGCTGTGGTCTCAGCAGTAGATAAAGGAAAGAGGCCAGTGATTAGTCAGCCTAGCGCTCCACTTCCACCACAGCCGCCTCAGAAGCAGCCCTTTCAGATAGTTCCTCAATATACTAGAGATCCCGCCTTCATCCCTTTTAGAGAGAGATTGGCAAAGCCTTATCCATTTAAAAGGAAGTCAGTTAAGAAGATCTTCAGAAGTTTGTTAAAGAAACCAGATTTTCAGTTGCTAGAGGCCAGGAGGCCTGAGGATGAGAGCAAGAAAGATGATCCCAAGTATTGCCCGTACCACAGGATGCTTAGTCACCCTCTTGAGGACTGCGTTGTGTTCAAAGATTGGATTGAGAGGAACTACACCCAAGGTAACATCATAATACCTAAGGAGTACTTGGTCGATCCAGAAAAGGCTTCAATTAAAACCATTTCAGGTAATCCTCTTAACTCTTCTTGTCTTGTTGAGGATGGTTGGGACATTGCTTTATCCCGGGCACTTAAAAAGTCGATTAACAAGTTTTTTCATCTTTCTCAACAGCTGAGTACGATAGCCCAGGCTCCGGTGTGGAAGGTTGACCTGGACGCTTCGCAGAAGGATGTTGAGCCACTTCCCTCTCCAGTAGTCTTAGGAACTACTGAGAAAAATGTAAAAGAAGAGAAATTTGATTTTGTATAGAGGAAGTGTGTAGATGAGAGATGTATTAGAATGGCGGATGGCGGTGTTAAAACTCTTTCCCCTCTTTTGTTATCTGACTTTTATTTTGCCCCATCAAAGGCGAAGGGTCAAAAGATGAATAAAAAACATCCTTCTACTTCTGTCTTGATGATTAACCATAAATCTCAAATGCAAATTGATGACTCTCCTGTTTTGAATCAAACTCCTAATGAAATAAATGTTGAGGTTAATCAAACCGACCTCCCCGAATCGACTATTCAAGAAGATGTCGAATGTGAAGCCTTCAGAAAGTGATTTCCTCCAATGTGATTTTCAGGGAAGTCCTATCGAGATAGAGTTTTCAGATTCTGACTCTCTTTTGGGAAACGACGATCCATTGCCTACAGTGAGTGTAGACACCGCTCTAGTTTGCTCGCCCGAAGACGTCGAGCAGGTGCAACTCCGTGGCAGTAAAGTCTTACCTCCTAGGTTGCCCCCTCAAGACAAAGGCAAGCAATCCTCATTCGAAAATCTAAATCCAGATTCCCCTCAACAATCAGAATTCCCTTTAATTCCTCCGAGTTTCGAGTCTGTCGTTCCTAAGGTTGATTACAATGTTCTAGCCCACCTTAGGAAGTTGCCAGCAAAATTAAGTATTTACGATGCCCTCCTTCTCTCCAAAGAAATGAGGGAGTCTTTAATTAAAGCACTTCTCGATCCTGAGATTTGCTTAACACAGTTGGCTGCGACTTCAAAAGGTGAGGCTCTTTACTTCAAAGAGGTCCCCGGGGTTACCTTTTCAGACGAAGATTTACTCTTAGGAACTGCTGACCACAATCGTCCCCTCTACATTACTGTAGATGTGGGAAACTTCAAGTTATCAAGAGTCCTTGTTGATCCGGGTGCATCGGTCAACGTGATGAACATAAAGACTCTTGCTTATCTCAGAGTTGATACTAGCAAGCTTTCAACCGACAGGTTGGTGCTTCGTGGGTTCAACGAGAAGGGAGAGAGAGCTTTAGGTTCAATCACTTTACTCCTAGAAATAGGAGGGTTAAAAACTGAAGCTAAATTTCGTATCATTGATTTGACTACGTCTTTTAACGCACTTCTAGGTAGACCTTGGATTCACGAATATAGAATGGTTCCATCTACCCTGCACCAATGCGTTAAGTATCAACGAGACGGCATTGAACATGTGATTAAGGGTGATTTGCAACCATTCTTGATTCAAGAAATTGGGATCTACGAAGATGCTGCATATTTCATACCAAAAGGGTCCTCGTCCCGTTCTAAATTGGAGATCAAATTTGAGGAGAAAATGGTTGGACAAAAATTCAACCAAAAGAAAGAAAAAGATAAGAATATCAATCAAGAAATGACGCAATCGAGTAGTGAAGACGACTTTGATATCGTTGTCATTAGGCCTCCAAGCACATTACCTCAAAGAGGTGGGAGGATGGCTTTAAGGGCACGAGGTCGAGGCCGTGCTTCATTAGATAGGAGAGCAGCACCTGTGTATATTGATTTGAAATCAGATTCCGATGGTGAACTAGAAAGTCAAGGTACTGCCCTCTCTCTCGATTATCAAAACATAAATGCTCCTCCAAAATTTGATCTCACCTTAGACCAGGACAGTGACCCTGAGGTAGATACTTCAAAAGTTAAAAGTGACGAGCCTGAATTAACAATGTATGAAAAGCTCACTAGAAGGATTGAGGCCCTTTCTCTGACCCCACTGTCGGCAGGCAGGGTTGTAGGGTTGGAAGTCAAAGTGGCCCCCAACTTGGATGGTGAAGTCAAGAAAGTCTAGAAATTCTTTCCTGGCTCCTCCTCCGCAAGGGACGAAGGTGATGTAACCCTTGAGGAGGAAGATTTTAATGAATTAATGGAATTACCTTTCGGCTACTTCCCTGTTTGTGTAAAAAACACTTTTTCTAAAGGTTCTATACCATACCGATGGACTAAGGGTCAAGCTAGATACCACGAGAATATTTGGCGAACAAAAGTAAATAAAAATCCAACAAGTGGTATTGGCTTTGGAACAGTTAGTTCATTCGATGATGATGAGTATTGCTTAATGATAACTTACCACCTCGATTCTCCAAATGTCCCTACAGATCCTCCTTGTCCTCTAGATGGACTCTGTTTGGAGACTTTAGATGATCCCGATGATCTTCAAGTTCGGGATGCACCCCCTGAATTTGAAGAAGAAATTAAGTCGACAGTCGATGAGTTGAGAGAAATTAACCTGGGAAACGATGATGACCCCCGTCCGATTTTCATAAGTACTTTGTTGAGCGAGGGTGAAACCCAAGACTTAATCCAGTTGTTATTCGAGTTCAGGGATTGCTTTGCCTGGACATACGACGAAATGCCAGGTTTGCCTGCTGAGGTAGCAATTCACAAACTTGGAGTTCGGCATGATGTCATTCCTGTTAAACAAGCTCCTCGACGCATGCGCTTAGAGATTGAGCAACAAGTCGTTTCTGAAGTTAAGAAATTGGCAGAAGCCGGATTCATTCGAGAGGAGCAATATCCCTCTTGGGTGGCCAGCGTCGTGCCAGTTCGAAAGAAAAATGGTCAAATTCGGATTTGTGTTGACTATAGGGATCTGAATAAGGCATGTCCTAAAGATGAGTTCCCTCTACCAATACCAGAACTCATGGTGGACATTTCCTCCTCACATGCTATTTTCTCATTCATGGATGGCTCGTCGGGTTATAACCAAATCAAGATGGCCCCTGAAGATGAGAGAAATACGGCGTTCAGAACCCCTCTTGGAATCTTCTGTTATAAGGTAATGCCATACGGCTTAAAGAATGCCGGAGCAACCTACCAACGGGCCATGACCCGTATCTTTGACGACTTAATTCATAATCAAGTTGAATGTTACATTGACGATTTAGTTGTCAAGAGCAAGGTTAAAGAGGCTCACCTGTATGACTTAAGAGTTGTTTTCGAACGGTTGTGCCGCTACAATTTGAAAATGAACCCCTTGAAGTGCGCCTTCGGCGTCGCCTCGGGAAAATTCTTAGGATTCGTAGTGAGGCACCGCGGAATCGAGATAGATCCTGCTAAAATTGAAGCCATCTTAGATATGCCATCCCCTAAGAGCCTTACCCAGTTAAGGTCTCTACAAGGAAGATTGGCATATATAAGGAGGTTTATTTCTAATATTTCTGGGAGATGTCAACCCTTTTCTGTCCTTGCGAAAAAGGATACTAAATTCGTATGGGGCGAGAAGTGTCAAAATGCTTTTGACGATATCAAACAATACCTTTCTAATCCGCCAGTCTTGGCAGCTCCGATTCCGGGAAAGCCATTAATCCTCTACACTGCAGCTCTAGATGAGTCTTTAGGTGCCTTGTTGGCTCAAGTTAACGACGAAGGGAAAGAGAATGCTCTCTACTACCTCAGTCGAGGACTCCTTCATACTGAAATTCGATACCCGTCAATTGAGAAGCATTGTCTTGCTCTGGTTTTTGCAGCTCAGAAACTGAGGCATTACATGCTCTCCCACTCAATCAGTCTGATTTCAAGAGTTAATCCTTTGCAATATCTTATGACCCGACCTACGTTGTCAGGACGTTTAGCTCGTTGGTCTATGATATTGTTGCAATTTGAGATTACTTTCACTCCCCTTCGTGCTGTGAAGGGACAGGCCGTCGCCGACTTTCTGGCAGCACACCCGCTGCCGGCAGATTCTCCTCTGAACGATGACCTACCCGGCGAATAAATCATGAGTTTAAGGGAATCTAGCGAGGCCATCTGGGAATTATATTTTGATGGGGCAGCATCCTCTCGTAGGATTGCGACCCAACAATCTGTAATTCCCGGAAAGGCTGGAGTCGGTCTGATTTTCATTACACCAGAAAAAGGAATGATGCATTTTTCCTACCACTTATCGGAGCCTTGCACAAACAACAAAGCTGAATACGAAGCTCTGATAACTGGTTTGGAACTTGTAATTCTAATGGGAATTAAAGAGATCAAGATATTTGGAGACTCCCAGTTGGTGATTAACCAAGTAGCCGGAATTAATAAAGTCTTGAATCCGAATCTCCTAAGATATCACCAGTACACACTTCACTTATTGGAACAAATCCCTATTGCTACTTTGTATAGGGTTCCCCGTGAAAGCAATTCCGCGGCGGATGCCTTAGCAAAACTTGCAAAGGAATTTGCATGTTCTGAGGAGGATTCCATCCCTATAGAGATTCAGGGTCGCAAGACCCTCTCCCTTATAGATTTGGAACACATTAGTAAGACTCCCCTTCAGATCCTTTCTGCCTCTTTGACAACCGACGAAGAAGGCGACTGGAGACGACCCTTAATCGATTACCTTAAAGAAGGGAAGCTTCCCAGGATAAATCACTCTCCAACCAGATTAAGAAATGTGCCCTATCATATGCACTAGTTAACGATCTGTTGTACCGTCGGTCCTTCGATCACATGTGGCTGCGCTGTTTGAACAAGCGAGAAGCCCAGAAAATTGTTAATGAAGTTCATTCAGGACTGTGCGGTGCACATCAATCGGGTCCAAAAATGAAATTAAAGATTAAAAGACTTGGATACTATTGGCCTACAATGATTGACGATTGCATGAATACTGCAAAGCACTGTCATCAATGTCAGGTCCATGGTGTGGTTTTACATCAGCCGCCTAATGTGTTACACCCTACGATAGCCTCGTGGCCCTTCGAGAGTTGGGGCACGGATATCATTGGGCCGATTGACCCTCCCTCCGCGAGAGGTCATCGTTTCATATTAGCAGTGACTGATTACTTTTCAAAGTGGGCGGAAGCAATTCCCTTACGAAACGTAACATCACACCATGTCTTAAAATTCTTTCGTGACCATATTGTATATCGATTCGGTGTACCTCGCAGAATCATATCCGATAATGGGTCCGCATTCAAGTCTACAAAAATCAATAGTTTTGTAAGGCGCCATAATATTGATTGGAGATATTCGACGATCTATTACCCTCGGGCGAATGGATTGGCCGAGGCCTTCAACAAAACCTTGGTGCAAATTGTTAAAAAGACCCTTGATGATAACAAACGACAGTGGGATGAGCGGTTGGTGGAAGCTTTGTGGGCTTATCGTACCACTTATAGAACCCCGACCCAATCCACCCCGTTTGCACTAGTGTATGGATCTGAGGCTGTTCTACCCTTGGAAATACAAATCCCTTCGCTCCGAATTGTAGTTCACGATCAAATTACAAATGAACAAAATGCAAAACTATGATTGGAAGAACTCGAAGGCCTTGAAGAGCGACGTCTCCAAGCTCAACAAAGTTTAGAGTTGTATAAATCTCGTATGGTTCAAGCCCATGATAAGTTAGTGCGACCTAGGACCTTCCAAGCGGGAGACTTGGTATTGGTCCTTCGGAGGCCTATCTTGGCCCATCGGAAGTTGGGAGGCAAATTTGAACCTATGTGGGAAGGACCCTTCGTTATAGAGACTGTCTACGAAGGAGGCTCGTATCAGTTAGTAGATTGTAAAGGGAACCACCAGATGCTACCTGTCAATGGGCGTTTCCTTAAGAAATGCTATGCTTGATGTAGCTCATTCTATCAATTAATAAAACTTCCTTTTCTTGATTTGCAACTTGATTCTACCTTTTTTTAAGGTTTTTTTTTTAACGCTCTTTGCCTTCTCCTTAAGGTTAGGTCCTTCCTTCCCTTAGGATTAGACCCGCTAGTGGTGGAATACGCACTCCGTGGCACCACCCTAACATTTGTCCTGGGGATTAGTGGTGGAGTACGCCCTCCGTGGCACCATCCTAGTTTGCCAGTTAATTTGCCTATTAGGAGTAAGTCTTCTATCAGTATCCTATAGGCCTAAGGTTGGGTGATGCCCCTCCTTAGACCCAAGGTTAGGTATTCCCTACCTTGGTTTCCAGTTGATCCGTCTACTAGGAGTAAGTCTTCTATCAGCATCCTGTAGACCTAAGGTTGGGTGATGCCCTTCCTTAGACCCAAAGTTAGGTATTCCCTACTTTGGTTTCCAGTTAATTTGCCTATTAGGAGTAAGTCTTCTATTAGCATCCTATAGGCCTAAGGTTGGGTGATGCCCCTCCTTAGACCCAAGGTTAGGTATTCCCTACCTTGGTTTCCAGTTGATCCGTCTACTAGGAGTAAGTCTTCTATCAGCATCCTGTAGACCTAAGGTTGGGTGATGCCCTTCCTTAGACCCAAAGTTAGGTATTCCCTACTTTGGTTTCCAGTTAATTTGTCTATTAGGAGTAAGTCTTCTATCAGCATCCTATAGGCCTAAGGTTGGGTGATGCCCCTCCTTAGACCCAAGGTTAGGTATTCCCTACCTTGGTTTCCAATTGATCCGTCTACTAGGAGTAAGTCTTCTATCAGCATCATGTAGACCTAAGGTTGGGTGATGCCCTTCCTTAGACCCGAGGTTAGGTATTCCCTATCTTGGTTTCTCCAATTCTCTCTTCAGAATAGGTGTAAGCTTTTCTTTAGTTCCAATGGACTTAAGGTTGGGTAATGCCCTTCCTTTAAACTCTTTAAGATCCTACTCCTATTCGGTCAACGCCAATGTATGCAGCAGAAGTTCCTTCTACCACACACATTGGGGGTCCATTTGTTGACATCATTTTTGTATGAGGTCACTAAAGCCCTTCCAAACTCCAGATTAATTTAAGATCCTAGGATCCACTCTAGACCTTAGGATTCTTTCCTAGAACTAGACCTTAGAGCCTACTCTAGAGCCTAGGATTCCCTTAAATCCTAGATCTTAGAATCTCTCTGGATTCTAGGACAATTCCAGACTCAAATCAATCTCTACCCTTGATCAATTCAAACCTCAAATCAACCTGAACTCCATTCAATTCAAATCCAAATTAATTCAAATTTCAAACATATCCAAACTTTGACTCAATCCACTTGAGAATCCAAATTTCAACCCAGACTTTGATCCTGCCCTTAATCTAGCCTTGACCCTATCCATCCATTAGCAATCACAACATGATTGTAAATGGTTTGGATATTTCAATTTTAATTATTCAAACCTGAAATTCATTCCAAATCCAAAAATCCAAACTCAAATCCTAAGTCTTAAGGCCCTGTCCTAAAGACCCTTTTCAAAAAATTTTCAAACATTTCAAAACCAAGCCAAATGGTCTATGATTCAGGGTCTATCACTTGCAAAGTGATAAGACATGTCTCTAGAGGTTACCCTCCAACTTTGAGCTCATTCTGAGGTCTCTAACCCCAGAATCTGAATTAAAATCCAAAGGCTGTAGAACCTTCAAATATTTACAGCCTATGCCACTGAACCTAACCCCTTTGAGATCTTGATCTTGGAATCCTTATCAAAGCCTCCAATAACTTCCAGACCCTTGATTTTAACCCATTGAGCAGTAAACTACATTTTTCAGACCCACTTTTGACTATAGTTGACCAATAGGCAAAAATTGACCAAAATACCCCTATGGGGCTCAAATAGGGATTTCAAACCAAATGAGCTCCAAATTGAATGCAACCACCTTTAACAAGTTTCAAATGTCATTTCAAATCTTTTGAACCTATTTCCAACCCTTGGGTCAACCTGGTTGACCAAGTCAACAGGTTTAACCCAAGAGGCCCTTTAAGGGTCCAAACATGTGTTTTGACCCAAATGACCTCTCTAGACCATCCAACCACTTCCTTTGGACTTGAAATATCATTTCAAACCTGTTGAGCCCAAACCCAGACCCTGGGTCAACCTGGTTGACCAAGTCAACCCAGGTTGACCAAACAGGCCCTTAGGGGCTCAAATAGGGATTTTGATCAATTTGACCTCCCCAGACCTAAGAACTACCCTCAATGGTCTTCAAATGCCTTTTCAAACTTGTCCAGCCCAGACTCACCCATTGGGTCAACCTAGTTGATCCAGTCAACATGGTTTGACCCAATGGACGCTTATGGTTTTAAATGAACCATTTCAACCTGTTTAACCACGTCAATATCTTCAATCCCTTGAAATCATTCTATTTAAAGCCTTGAATATTTCTAAACCTATTTTGAGTTCAATCCAAATTGGGTTGACCAAGTCAACCCTCAATTCTAGGTCAAAGCTTAATGGCATTTGCTCCCATTCCTTCTGAGCTCTCACTTTGACTTTCAACCCTTGATTAAATCATTCCAAATGATCCTTTACCCCCCTCAAATGCCACATCACCAACTTTGACCTGGTTGACTGGTCAAACCAAGTCAACAAAGCCCTAAATCCCTCCTTGAATTTGTCAAACCTTCTATTTAACTTCAAGGAGTGTGAGATTAGGCTTGGAAGCTCTCCCATTGGCTGCTCCTACTTCCCTTCATGCCACATCACCAGCCTTGACCTGTTGACTGGTCAACCTGGTCAAACTCAAGCCTAAGCCCCTTCTAGAAAGCTTTATCACATGCTAAGCCCCTTTCCCTTGATTTAAGCTGCCTTAGGCCGACCCCTTAATGTTCTAAAGCTCACTTGGAGCTCTCCTAACCAGGCTCAGGGCCTGGTTTAGCCTTAAATAGCAATGGTCCCCCCCCACTTGTCCCAAGTCCACCCAATGGAGGCAAGGCTTGGCCAGCCTTTGAGGCAGCCTTCTAGCTGTCCCAGGGACATGTGGCACCATCTAGGGAGCTCCTGCATCAATCCCAGCCATCCAATCCAGCCCAGGTCGTTTGAATAGGGAAAAAGCCAACTTTTGAGGATATTGAATCAAAGTTCCTTCTCTCACTAACCCCAGCCTCCCAGATCGAGCTCTCTGTTCGTTTTGGATCTCCAGAGCCCTCTCTACCTCCCCACTACAAAATCCAAGTGGTTGCACGTCACCGGCGGCGAGTTCTCCGGTGAGTCCACCACCTAGACCGTCCCAGGCTTGTAGCAGTCAATCCAGGCGTGTTCGAGCTCGGGTTCATGCTAGGGATCTTCACTTGGACAGTCTACAAGCTCATCCATCCAGAAATTTCAAAGATCTAACGGTATAATCCTTTAAAACCTTAGATCTAGCTCACATTAGATGGATCTAAATAGCTTCATGTTTTGGATGCTTTAGCTAAAACAAATATTTTCCCAACATTTCTGTTCATATATACTTCTTAAGTCTAAAATTTCAAGCGATTTGGTCTATCTGATTGTAAGAACGAACCAAAAAACGGAATCTAGGGCGTCATTCGTAGTTCGCTGCAGATGTACGTTTTCTAGACCGTTGATCACATGATCAACGGTCTAGATCTTGCCGTTCCGCGCCTTGGTTCGACCGTGTATTCGGTTTAACATTCGATCGATCGACCGGCGAGATCAGGGCCGTCCATTCGGGACAGCGGGATCGAACCTCCTGCTGAGATCAAACCGCGGAATCCGATCTCAGCCGTTAGATCGAACCCGTGGTCAATCCAACGGCTGCCACGAGCCGCTGACGTGGTTAAGTGAAAACCGCGTGAAGCGGCCCGCGGCCGACGCGTGTCCCCGCCGTCACGCGGTTTCGATCCCGCGAATCCGCGCGTGCCGCGTGTCTGACCGCCGCCGTTTAATTAGGGAAAATGTCTTTTTAATTTGTTTTAATTACAGGAACTTTAAAAAATTATAGTAAATCAAATATAGTGTCAAAAAAAATGAGTATAATATATCATTTTTTTTAGAATTCTGTCTAGTTTATTTTAAAAATAAAATCAAACCATTTTATCTATTATTTTACTGGTAATTTGAGAAATACAGAAAAGGGTATTTTATTTTTAATTAATTATTTATAAATTATTTTTATCTGAAATTTGGCATGCATGTCTTTGAGTGCATGACTGATCTCCAGGAAAATTTTCAACATTATTTGAGTAGATTTTGATATTAATTAGAATTATTAGAGTATCTTAATATTTTTTTTTTATATTTAACTAAATATTAAATATTTTGAAAATTAAAAAAAAAATCTTTTGTTATTATCAAGCTTTCCTGGAGATCAGTGGTTCTTTCAACTCATCAAAATGTATTTTAATAATTTTTTTTAAAATTATTTTACAATATATATATATATATATATATATATATATATATATCCATTTGTATTTATATATTTTAAAATCTATTTTGAGACTATATATATTTAAATTTTTAAATGTTTAAGAGGTCACTTGAAATCTTAAATGTAGGTTGAGCATATTTGAATAGAAATAAAGGGGATGATTAGTGGATAATCATTTCTTGATTATTCACTAATTTTGTCTTAATTATGTTAATTAGTTCTTGCATGTTTAGGGATCACACACCATTTAGTCTTAGGCTCTCCTAGATTTAGGTGTTGAATGTGTTTATGTGATTCATGCATGTCTTGTGTATTGAGTATGAGGGTTAGTTCAAACATTGATTCAAGTCCATCAAATTAGTGACATAATTAAGGACAATAACTAAGGATTCATGTATAGAAAACTTAGAAAAATCTCAATAATTAGGATTCACTTCCCCTTGAGTTGAAACTTTGAATATTTGAACTTAGTGACACCCTCAGCCCCTAGAGAAATTTTCATTGATTTTTGAGGTCATTAGGTCCCTTAATTAATTTTCATAAGGTTCAACCCCTAATTAAGCCTTCAAACCTTAAAAATTGTAATAAATCCAATTTAAATCCAAAAAATACATATAAACCCTCAAACTGACCAGAGTCCAGTCCTTAATCCGTGATAATTAAAAGCCCCTTGATTTGACAGCAATTTAAACCCTAATTTAATTTTAAGTGAAAATCAATATTTAATTTAGATAATTAATTAATTATAATTAAAAATTCCAAAATTTTTCCAAACACTTGGGAATCTCTCCTTAGGATATTTCTGACCTTTGGAGTGATTTCAAGGAGTTTTGGATTCATTTGGAGGAAAATCACAAAAGAGGCATTCTAATTAAGAGATTTCCAAAATTCAATAAAATACCCAAACTTCAATAATTCATAACTAATTCCAGAAAAATTCAAATCACCCAAACTCACTTGCATTCAACTCACAATAACTCCTAATATTTATTAAAAATATTATATTCCAGAAAATTGTAATATTTCAAAAAGTCAACAAATTGGTCAAACCATAGTTCAAAACTAGTTCAAAACTTCAAACCTTTGTAATAAAATGTAGAAAAATCCGATTTCAACGTACTTACCTTCTAACTGATCGTAGTAAGGTCTAGTATTTTAATAAAATAGAAACTATCCAGAATTTAACCTTAATCAAAAAGTCAATTTTCAACCCCTTAATTAAATCATTAAAATATTCTAAAATATTCATAAAACTCAAAATTATTCTAAAACTCCAGAAAATGTTAGATTAATGTTTAAAACATTCAACAAACTTCTTAAAACACAACAACCATCCTAAAGATGAAGTTTATTGGCTGGACTGCTCCGGGCTGCGGGGCTAAGTGTCCTAATCCTCGAGCCTGGTGGCACAACGCCACGAATGGATTCCAAGGGATGTTAAACCTTAAAAATAGATTAATCATTAATTATCTAATCTTTTAAAACTTCTAATTTAACTACATTAATTTGGTTTATCGGCTGGACTACTCCGGGCTGCGGGGCTAAGTGTCCTAAGGAGGCTGGTTCCTCGAGCCTGGTGGCACAACGCCACGAATCAATTAATGGCAAACTTAAATTAATCAACTTCAAAAAATCAGTAACTAACTTTTTTTTTTAATTTAACCACTCCTCTAATTCCAACCAATTTAAATAACTTAATCAACCCCGATTGTTACTGGGTAACCCAGGCCTACGAGGCTATTAGCTTAGCCCCAAGGAAGGTGAAATAAACTTCACGGCCTCGGTGTGAAACAAAGGTAGCAATCAATTAGCTTTTAAAACATGTTTAATTAAAATTCTTAATTCATTAATATTTAAATTTTAATCTAAACCCCCTTCTAAGCCTTAACAAATCCAAACTTTTAGACAACATTAACTAATCACCTACTTTAGGATCTATCCCAGCCACACGACCTTTCTCACACACTTTAGATGATGTGCTAGGACAACCAACTCTAGATCTAGGTTAGGCCGGTGTTTACTTTACTGCTGTGTGCCAGATTTTTCATAGTTTTCACTGCATGTTGTGGATGAAATTGCTTTGCTGTGTCTGCTTACTTTTTCTGTACTCCGTGGATGGATTGATGTGTTTGGCGACTAGATTACCCTTAGGTTAGGTACGATCTGGATGTTGACACAGTTTTCTGCAGGTGGCCACGCTCATGCAGGGCAATATAAAAAGGGGGCAAATCAAAAAAATACATAAATATTATAAACTCTTTGCACAGCTGCTTCAGCTGTTAAAGCCCCCAAATCATAAAAAGAGCGTGGCCAGTGTGTTTACTTTCTTTTCTGCTCATATACAACTGCTTGGGAATAACTGCTTTTTTATATATTAATTGCTTAGGATAACCCTGCAGGTGAGTCTAAATTTTTATTTTGATATTAATGTAATTTGTGTAAGTGTCAAGTGTTGTGAAAGTCGATTTTGAATTGAGATACATAGACCCAAAGCTTGGATTCCAAAGAGGAAAGGATACCCCTTTAGGGAACACTCCTTTTTCATTTGGAAATCCAAATTTGGACCATACTTTTTCCTTACCCAAAGAGGAAAGAGTGGCCTTCCCCTTAAAGGAAGTGCCCTCTCATCCATTTGGGTAATCCACTACGAAGATTCCAAGAAGATTAAAGAAAAGGAGTCCAAAGAAGAATGAGATTGAAGATTTGAAGATTTGAAGATTGAGAGTTTCCCACTCAAAATAACTTGCGTCATTACTAGGTTTAGAATCCGGGTTGTTGTCAGTGGTGCCCGGCCACTTTACTTTCTGTAATATTCTGGTTTGTAATAAGCAAGGCAATTCTGCCTATGGACATTTATTAATTAATTTATATTTGATGTGATGATTTGATTGCCTTTAGGATTACTTGGTTTTACTAGTTTTTTGGCGATTGCATGCCGCTTTTTGTTTTCGCCTGGATACGTGAGACTCGTGAGGGTGTGAAACTTTTCTACTCATAATTTTAAAAGTCTAAAATTTTAGTGAGTCTAAATAACATAGAAAGATAACGAATCTAGGGAATTAGCCGGGGATCGCCCCCGGGGTCGCATGCATATTTTTGCATTCTTCTTTCCTTGTTTTAGACCCTTCCCCGCCTGCGGGTAGAGTCCGGATAGTCTGACCTATGAGGACGAGGTGCCGGACCTGGGGAAGTCCAGTCTTCTAAAAAATTATTTTATAAGCCTGTTTTTAAAATTTCAAGCATATTTGATTTGAGGTTGTTAACCAGTATGCATTGCATTAGATACAAATTAAAGAGTCAAAATTTTAATTTCATAGTCCTTAGCATTTTAGCACCCAACATAAGTCAAAGGGGCCAATTAGGAGAATCTCTAGATGTCGGCCCCAACTCTCCAAAACTTTAATTACAACGTCCCTACCATTCTTTCATAAAAAAGACCGGATTCATGTATTTTAAATCGATTAGGTGGTTAGCTGGCTCCCCAATCCAGGCCGGGGTAAGTCCAGATCTTGCACTGCATTAGTTAGGATCAGACGACTGTGGTCCAGTGTCCAAAATAGATTTAGGTTCCGAGGCAGATCTTTGATTATAAGATCCAAAGTTTCGAGAATATAGTCCCAAATTTCTAATAAAATACTTAACTCTAATTAAAGCTTCATTTTAATCCTAAAACATAAAGCCCAACACTTAGATTAAGTTGGGACACTTTCGGATGGTTCTGGAATCTCAAAGTGTCCCCTACCTCTCATCCTTTAACTCGGTTAATAACTGCTCAATTTTGATCCATTCCCTTTTGATTTTCCAATAACTCTATTCATACTTTGATATCACTCCTAGAAACTCTAACAAAATTTTGCCACCATTTTAATCGGGAGTTTTCGTAGGAGATTTTTGTCTCCCTACGATGTAATTAACTACGAGGGCTTGCGCTCGTAGGAGATTTGGAACCACACACACCTGATTTTAAAAAATTAATTTCTAAAATTTTATTAGACTTCCTTGGGAAAAGTTAAGTAATGATCGTCATAGTTGCATTAGAAGGATTATCGTAGAATGGTCTCATTTCCCTTTGGGGAGATACACCCTTCTTCGATAAGGCTTTGGATGTGAATGCGACGATCATGTTTCTTGAATATTGTAATTGGGTACTTAGTTGAACTATACTATGTCCCCTCGGGGCCATATAGAGTTCTCCTTAGAACCCGATCATAACATTCAAGATGCGTTTACATAATTCTAAATCTGAACACCGTTATGAAAGTTTATTTTCGTCTTTCGGGGTGATATATTCTTTCTAACGAATTGATTCGATCTTAGAATTAGAACTCAACCTTAATCTTAAAATTCCCAAAGAAAACTAATATTTTTTTCAAAACCTTTTTTCAAAATTCCACCAACAAAAAATGGCACGCCTGGTGGGACCAAATTTCTCTTCCCATCTTTAATAGTGGCAGAATTTTGTTTCATCGGTAGTTTCAACTATCATTTCTTCCGTTGGTCCCTTTGCTCATTTCTTCCTTGGGTGAGTGTGGCCAACATCTAAAATAATAACAAAATATTAAAAGAGAGGTTGCACCTCCAAATTTGGCTTTATCTAGATTCTTGTTCTGATTTTGACCTTCTGCCCCAGCACAGCCTGTGAGGCGACAATGTTAAATCAGATCTCTAGATATCCTTTTCAATCTTATGGATTTATGGTCGATAAATTTCTCATTCAACATATGAATCCTTAAAATTGAAAAGAATTCAAAATTTTTGATTTCTCTCCAAACTACTTTAGTTTTAACCCCCTCACTTCCCCTTTGACTTCTAAGGGTGGAGAGGGTTAAGCTATTCCTTTTACTTAGGCTTTCTCACAATTCCATAAGCCTTCGGGCAAGGGGAAACTCTGTCCGTTGTGTTTTGGAACCTGTAAGAAAACCCCTTTCAAATTCTCAAAATTTCTTTAAAATTTTCTTAAACTCCAAGTTGTCATATGTTACCCCATACGATCTCCTCGTGGGCCAACATATGTCATATTTTCAAAAAAATAATAATAAAATACTTTTTACCACTCTTTTCAAGTAAATCTAATTTCAATCCTTTTCTTGAACTTTCAAAAAATCCCAAATGGCCGGCCAACTGATTTTCTCTTTTGACCGAGAGTTGTCCTCAACTATTAATGACCAAGGGAGCACTGTTATTTTTGGAATGGGATTTAGTACTCTAGAGCTCTCTATGGATGGACACCAGATTGTTAGTTTGGATGCCAGTAAGGAAATTCCCCCAGTGGTTGAGTTGATTGTGGGATCTGCACCCACCTTGCCAGTAGTCAGTGATGATCAGAAACAGTCTGAACCAATCGTTGAGCCTCCCACTGAAATCAAGTCTGTTTTTGAGGAGGGGTCTAGTTCTGGGCTTAAATTTGCCACTAAGAATCAGAAGAAGAACTATTTGAGGAGACTTAGAAAGAAAATCTCTAAGGCTAAAAGAGTAGTCCCCTTTAAGACCTTAGCTCAAGTAGAACCTGAGGCTGTTGAGGAGCTACCTATTCCTGCTTCCTCTCCCCTCCTGAAGGGGAGTCGCTTTTACCCCCTGGCTTCAGCTCAAGTGTCTCTCTTTTAGCTCCCATAGCTAGGCAAAAAAGCCTTTACAACAGACTCCATTTAACCAACCCCGGTGCGGTAGAGAACTAACTCATTTTGCTTCCTCCTGAAGCGGACAGAGAACCTATACCGTTTACTGAAGTAGACCTCCCAAGAACCTCTCAAGGACAAAGGATGAAGAATGGAGAAGATGACTTGGAACCTTGCTTGGAGAAACCTTTATGAACCCTCTCATAAACTCCCCCTCATATGTCTCTCTCTCTCTCTCTCTCTCTCTCTCTCTCTCTCTCTCTCTCTCTCTCTCTCTCTCTCTCTCTCTCTCTCTCTCTCTCTCTCTCTCTCTCTCTCTCTCCCTCTCCATAGGCTCTCTCAGGTCAAGACAACAGCACTCAAGTTCTTCTCTAAGGTAGAGTAAGAGATCTTAAATAGAAGAGCTTCAGAATAGCTCTTATTTTATACAAATCAACTTTATCGTCCAGGCTGATAGGGGTATCGGCCTGGCGATCAGCAAAAAATTTTGCTCATTCAGCCCGATCGGTTTGGAATGATTAGAGTAATTTTGGTCACATCGTCCAGGCCAATAGGATATCATCCTGGCCGATTAGTTCAAAACTGTGCCAAATAATCCTGGACATCACCCTGAATTGAAGTAGGCCGATGTCAATCATCCACGCCATCATCCCGACCGATCCTGCGATCGGCCCGGCCAATGTAATCTTGCAATTAGCCTTAATTACTTTCATAATTACTAGATTAATTTAGGTATAATTGTATTGTATCGTCTAGGCCGATAGGATATCATCCTGAAGGATATCCTAAAATAAAGAATACCTGAATAGATCATGGTGGCTGATTCTTTCTAATTTGAGCCTATCATCCTGGCCAATACAATATCGCTCAAGCTGATAAGCTTAATGACGGCTGCCTTAACTAGGATGCCCTAATCAGGGTTTCTATTTCTGATCGATTGTCCAGGATGATATTTGGATCGTCCTGGCCGATGTACTGAAAATAGAGAACTCTAAGTTTAGACAGAAAAAATTCACTCAGGTGTGTGTGTGTGTGCAAGGTTACTTAGCATCAGACACCATAAGGATTAAATTTGACTCAAGAAAGGGAAAAAGTACATTACAGACTGACTCAGACCTAATCTACCCAATCTTAAGCTGGCTCAACTTGCAGTCTCGATCCTATGGTCTTAAAATATTAATAGGCAAGGCAGTCGAAGTAAAATAGAAGTGTTTACAATCATTAAAATTCTATTTCTGAAAAATAGATACCCAACAGATAGTGGATGAACATCTTGGTTACTCTGACTAAGAAGAGATATGGGAACTAACCTATGATCAATTACTTAATAATTTTCAAAAAAAATTTCATTGTATAGAAAAATAAAGAAATTGTATGCTAGCCTGAAATTGGAATTTTTGAAATTTTGAAAGGGCATGAAGTTTTGTTTAAAGATCACTCTACACTTGATAGCAATCACATGTCATTACTTGATGAATTTGAGGTGTTAAACAAAAAGAATTCTTATTTAATTATTGAGCATGATTCATTGAAAGTATTGCATATAAAATTAGAAACAAAATACAAGAAATTGGAGGTTCTTGCAACTAATTTAGATAGTAGTGAGCCTGCTTTGAAAGTTGAAAATGCAAATATTAAGCATGCAAATCAATATTTACAAGTCAAGATAATTGCTTTCAAAGAAAACAAACAACCACCTTACTTGAAGAGTTTTGTGATCTATCATAACAGCATGCATCATTCAAACCTAAGAAGAGATAATATAATACGAGTAGACTAGTAAACCCTTTTTTTTGGTGTTAAAGAATTTTCATATGGCATGCTAGGATATATCTCACACAATTGCACTATTCATTATAGTACATATTGGATATGGAGACCCAAATTATATGATTCATAACATAACACATATGTATTGAATTCTTCTTTCCATAAGAAGGGACCCATACTTGTTTGGGTTCCTAAATCTGATGTTAGATAATTTTATAAGTGTGCTCTCACATAAGAGCATGGGTACTTGGACAGCGGATGCTTGTGGCACATAATTGGAGATACTAATCAATTAATTTCACTGAAGATTAGGGTTAGACGCAAGGTTACTCTTAGAGATAACACCAACAAGAAAGTGTTGGGCACAAGTATAATCCAAAACTCCAAGAATATTTTGATTGAAAATGTTTTTCTTGTATATTGATTAAAACACAAATTGCGCAGCATTAGTCAGCTTTGCGATAAGGGATTTATCATATTTTTTTTGTCAAATACATGCATTATTAGCTTGAATAATATTACTATTTTGAAGGGAAAAAGGATTAACAACATTTACATACATGATTTAAATAATATTGAATGTTCTACTTCATTTTGCTTAAAAACTGTTGCTGATGAGTCTTGGTTGTGGATAGGTGGTTATGTCATGTCAACATAAAACCCTTAGGAAAGTGATCCAAACAAATATAGTTAGAGGTGTCCCCAAGCTTGAGTTCACTAAGGATCACTTATGCGATGCTTGTCAACTAGGGAAGCAAGTCCAATCCTCTTTCCATTCCACTAAGGGCATTAGAACTTCTAGACCTTTAGAAATCCTTCACATGGATTTGAGCACTGTCATCTTAGGGGGAAAAGTCTATGGATTTGTGATTGTCTCTAACTACTCAAGGTTCACTTGGATTAGATTTCTATCACATAAGAGTGAGTTATTTGATGAATTTAGATTCTTCTCCACTTGGTTTAAAAAAAAGGTAGGTTGTGTGATTTTGATCATTTATAGTGATCATGGTGGAGAGTTTAAAAATGTGAGATTTGGAAACTTTTGTGAGGATAAAGGGATTAGTCATAACTTCTCAGCTTCTAGGACCCCTCAATAGAATGGGGTAGTTGAAAGGAAGAGTAAGACCATAATTGAAGCCGCTAGAGCTATGCTTGCTGAGTATTCACTTTTAAAATACTTTTGGGCTGAAGTGGTAAACACAACTTATTATGTGTTGAATAGGGTAAATGTTAGATACAAACTGATAAGATATCCTATGAGATCATTAAGAGTAGGACACCTAACCTTTTCCACCTCCATGTCTTAGGCTGTAAGGTTTTCATTCTTAATATTGGAAAGTCACCCTTAGAAAAATTTGACCCAAAATCTGATTGAGCGTTCTTAGGATATTCAAGTGTGGGGAAATCCTTTAGGGTGTTTAACAAGAGGACTTTGGTGGTGGAGGAAACTACTCATGTAGTGTTTGATGAATATGATCTTAAGAAGTCTATAGTTGAGGAAGAAGATGAAGTTGGAGAGATTACCCAAGGAGTTAAAAATTTAGAGAAAAGGGTAGAGCCTCAAAACACTGATGTAGTAGGTGAGATTACCTAAGGAGTAGAAACTATAAATCTGGAGAAAAGGGTATAACGTAGAGACACTTTGCCAAAAGATTAGAGATATTCTTTGAGTCATCTTAATGATTAAAGAACTGATGTTAGGAGACCCTTTTAAAGGTGTTAAAACTATACATAGACTTAGGAAGAAAGTGAACTGGTATACATTTATCTCAATGACTGAACCCAGCAATATCAATTAATGATGTTTGGGAGTTACTATAAAGACCTAAGAATTAAAGTGTGGTAGGAACCAAATGGGTCTTTAAGAATAAAATTAATAATTCTAGTGTGGTGGTTAAGAATAAGGCAAGCTTGGTGGCTAAGAGGTACAACCAAATAGAAGGAATTGATTTTGAGAAGTCCTTTGCCCATGTAGCTAGATTGAAAGCTATTAGATTGTTATTTGCCTTTTCCTGTTATAAGGGATTCAAGCTTTTACAAATGGATGTCAAAAGTGTCTTTTTAAATGGGGTGATAAAAGAAGATGTGTTTATAGAGCAACCTTTAGGTTTTGAGAGTTTCTATTTTCCAAATCATGTTTATAAATTAAAAAAGGCCTTATATGGATTAAAATAGGAACCTAGAGCTTAGTATGAGAGTCTTAGCACATTCCTACTAGAGTGGGAGTTTATTAAGGGGAGCATACACACCACCCTATTTCTGATGAAAGTAAGAGATAAGTTACTCATTGTTCAAATCTATGTTAATGATATACTTTTTGAATCTTCTGAGAAAACGTTTTGTGATGATTTTTCTCAAATAACGAGTAAAGAATTTAAGATGAGTATGATGAGAGAGTTATCCTACTTTTTAGGATTTATTATAAAATAATTAGATGATAGAACCTTTCTTTATAAATCAAAATATATTAAGGATATCTTGAAGATATATGAAATGAATAAAGCCAAGCTAATAAACACTTTCATGAACTCCAATGTCTAGTTAGATAAGGATTCAAATAGAAAGTCTGTTGTTCAAAAGAAGTACATATGAATGATTAGATCACTGCTTTACTTGACTGCTAGCCAACCAGATATAGTATTTAATGTTTGCCTTTATGCTATATTTTAAGTTGATCCTAAAGAATCCCACCTGACTGTAGTGATATCTCTTAGGGTCCCAAAACTTAGGAATTTAGTATCCTAGGCATAACACTTCTTTGAAATTATTGAACATTTTGATTCTAATTTTATAGGGTGTATGGTGGATAGAAAGAGCACTTCTAGAACTTGCCAATTCATAGAACAATCTTTAATCTCATGGTCCAGTACTAAACAAAACTCTGTTGCACTTTCCACTACTGAAACTGAGTATATTGCCTTAGGAACTTGAGTGGCCTAAGTTCTTTTGTTGAAGCAACAAATTTTGGATTTATCATTACCTCTATGCATAATTTAATTCCTATGTGAAAACAATAGTGCTATCTACATCTCTAAGAACCCTATCCAAAATTTAAGGACCAAATACATTGATATAAGGCATCACTTTATTAGTGACCATGTTACAAAAGGGGACATTGAGTTACACCATGTGGTAATTAAGAATCAACTGGCTGATATCTTTACTAAACCACTGGCCTTTGTCACTTAAGCATCTTAAGGACCAGATTGGGTGTGATTGACATAAATGCATGAACTTGATTCTTCATGAACTCTAAATTTCATGATATGTTGTTTGTTATTGTTTTATGTTCTTTCTTTTATTTTTAGTTTTAAGTGTTGATTTTTATTTGCTGCTATTTTCATATTTTTATTTCGATTGTTTTAGTTTTTTTTTTTAATTTTTTTTCTTTTGGTCACTACTGAAATAATATTTTATACCTTGTTTTTATTTTTAAAAATTTGCAGTCAATGTTTGACATCTCTAAATCAGTTAAAGGGAGAAATACCATTGATTGTTTCCCTTCCTCTAACTTTTTTAGCGGTGTAATTATCTTTTCTAAATAAAAATCTATTTGAAATTAACAATTCGACTTCATGATTAAGATCTTTTATATATTGTTATAGTAATCTATCTTATATAAATAATATTCAAAGTCATTACATCACTTTCAACCTTTTGTAATCTTGTTCATTACATTTATCAAAAGAATTTGATTCTTCTTTATGATTTAGTCTTCTTTATATTAGAGTGTGAGATTTTCTTCTTTAATATCTGGAAGATATTCTCATAATTGAGAGTATTTAAAAGTTTCAAAAAGATATATAGCTTGTAAAAATGACAAGAGGCATAAAATGAGCCCAAAAAGAAGAAAAACATAAAAGATGCACAATGGTCACCAAGAAATTGAAAGATACAAAGTGTATCAAAAAATCAAAAGATGTGTAACGTGAGCCATCCAATTGACAAGAGGAAGAAAATGAGCCCACAAGAAAGCAAGCTTCCTTCTCTTTCAAACATTTAAATTTTAGAAGAATTCATTGTCACTTGATATTTTCAAATACTTGATTTTGAAATTAATGATTGTGACTAATTACTTTGGTTTGTTATTCTATAAGATATTTTTCTGGAATGAAGTTTTGAACGGATTACGTTTTCTTATCCAATTGATTTTTCTGAGTTAGATCTTTAGTTTCAAAAGATTATTTTCCCTAGAAGTGTTAAAATAGTTGCTATTTGCATGACTTACATTTTTGCAACTTGTATAATTTTGATGATTCCAAATATTATTGTTCAAATGTGTAGTTATCTCCTAACAATTTTAGAAGATTTGTATTTGCTCTTGTGTGTACTAACATTTCAGGAAAATCAGACTCCAGACTACGAAAACTTCAAATCAAATTCAACATGAGATACTTTGTTAATTTGAAACTTGCATTTTTCTTTGAATTCAATTTGAAAGGGAGTGATTGTAATTGAGTGAATAAAAACATACACACACACATAAGGAGATCATAAAAATTTTATACTGATCGTACGGGACGATATCCGATCGTACGGGACGATCAGACAGTTATCTCCTATTAAGCACATAGAACGAATAGGAACTGGCTTGAAAAATTTTCTAAGTCCTATTCGTCCGGGACGATAATTTTATCGTCCAGGATGATCTGGTCTCTGTAAAATGTTTGTCCAGATGAAATTAATCATCGTCAGAAAATGAGTTGCTCTCTGTAAAATTTTCGTCCAGACGAAATTAATTATCGTCCAGGATGATCTAGTCTCTGTAAAATTTTCGTCCAGACAAAATTATTATTGTCAGAAAATGATCCGCTCTCTGTAAAAATTTCATCCAGATGTACCAATTTTCGTCCAAACGATTAACCGACTTAGAACGATTTTCAGCAGTTTTCTAGACCGACCTTGTAATAATTGTTCGTACCGGACGAACTTATTTCGTACGGGACGATCAGTGTGTACGAAGACATTTCGTACACTTATTCAAATAGGGACGTTTTAGATAGTTTAAGTAAAATCGTCTGGACGAAGATCTGGTGTCATTTACAGTTTTTCATGTTTTCGCATTTTATTTTAATTTTTAACAACTCTGTGGTTGAAAAATATTTTCTAGAAAAACTTTAAAAGAAAAATTTTCATTTCGGTTCAACTTAATCTTCAAAGAGGGATTAAATTTTTAAACTACCAATTCACCCCCCCTCTTGGTAGCCTTGGGACATTAACTTAGGCTTAACAACCTAATTACTAGATTCAACAAGTGGTATTAGAGCGTCATTTTAAAATCATAAGTTTGAACTACTTTTTGATTAACGTAGATGGCTACAATTGGAAACCGAAACACACCTGAGGGTTACTCTATCACTAGACCTCCACTGTTTGACAATATTCCTTTTGATTTTTGGAAAACACGTATGTCTACTTTCTTACAGTCACTTGATTATCGCATGTGGATGCTAGTCCAGAAAGGTTACACAAAACCAACTAGATTAGTTGATGGAGTTAGGGTAGAAACACCTTATGCAGATTGGACTATAGAAGAACGTGACTTAGCACAATTAAATGCCACATGTTTAAATAGTTTCTTTTGTGCTTTAAAATCTGAAGACTACATGGGAGTTTCCACTTGCAAAAGCGGAAAGGATATATGGGATATACTTTGTATAACTTATGAAGGGACAAATGAGGTTAAGCAATCAAGACTCAATATCTTGTTACATGACTATGAATTGTTTCGCATGAAACCTAATGAATCTATTTCAGACATGTACACAAGATTCACTCAAATTGTCACTTCTTTGCATGCACTTGGTAGGGAATTAACTAATGTTGAAATGGTCAATAAGATTCTTCGTTGTTTACCTAATGCTTATGATGCTAAAATTACTGCAATTACAGAGTCTAAAGATCTAAACATTTATTCTATTGACAATCTTCTTGGTTCACTCATTGCTTATGAGCAAGGAGTAATTCAAAGAAAGATTGATGCAGGTGAACCACAAAAGGACAAGAATATTGCACTAAATGTAAAAAAGTCAGAAAGTGAACACTCACAACCTGAGGATGAAGAGGATATTGCATTGATGACCAGACAATTCAGAAGCTTTTTAAAGAGGAAGCAAAAGAGACGCCAGCAATGGAATAGAGGTAAGTATAACATAAATGGCAAGGTTTCTAATGAAGTGATTTGTTATGAATGCAGGAAATCAGGTCATATAAAGACTGATTGTCCAAAACTCAAAGCCACTCCTAGTAAGGAGAAGGTAGAGGAGAAACCAATGGTAAAGAAGGGCAATAAGAAGTTTCAAAGAGCTTTCTGGGCGGACTCAGCTTCAGACTCATCTGAGACTAAAAAAGAAGAAGAAGTCACCAACCTTTGCTTGATGGTAGATAATGTTGAATAATCAGATCAAGAAGAGGTATGTGATTTAACCTATGATGAATTGTTTGAAGTTTCTGAACACATGCATGATGCATATAGGAAAATAAAAAAGATGCATGCTAGTTTAGGTTTAGAATTGGAAGAGCTTAATAAGGAACACGAAATCCTTTGGAAAGATCTTGCTTTAATAGATAACAACCACATGAAACTACTTGATGAATATGATGAATTGAATAAAAATTTTGAGAATTTAAAATCATCCTATGCTGAACTTGAAAAAGAACTTAAGAATTTTAAGGATGAATCTGAGAGCAAGACATATAGAATCAATTATACCAATCGAAACTTGGAAGATATGAATTTATTTTACAAACTCACAATAAGAGCTCTTGAGGATAATAGGAACCCTCCTAAACTTGAAGATTTTACAAATCCTAAATATTATCCTAAATTCATGAAATCCCTTAGAAGAAAATCATATGAAAGAAAACATAGGAAGATTTTTCCTAATGTTAAATGTAATAATTGTGGATTTTTGGGACATATATCTCACACCTGCACTTTAAAGATGAAAACTAATTTGGTGTGGAGAACTAAGATGCATAAACCTAGACAGATCATACATGCATCTGATTATAAATTTCATAAAGGTGAACCCAAACTTGTTTGGGTTCCTAGGTCTAACATTTGAGAATTTTGCAGGAGTGCTCTCACACAAGACCTCGTGAGAGTATATGGTACCTGGACAGCGGATGTTCAAAGCATATGACTGGAGATACTGCTCAATTCATAACGCTGGAAGCCAGGAATGGAGGAAAGGATACACTTGGAGATAATACCACAAAGAAAGTGGTTGGATCATGTATGATTAGAAATTTGAAAAAAAATTTCATAGACAATGTGTTATTAGTTGAAGGCTTAAAACATAATCTGTTAAGCATAAGTCAGCTATGTGATAAGGGCTATAATGTAAAATTTTTACCTACTAGCTGCATAATAAGCCTAAATGGGAAAAGTGTTTTAAATAGAAAAAGGGTAAACAATGTCTACATGCTAGATTTAAATTGTATTCAATCTCCTACTGCTTTTTGTTTGAAAACTGTTTTTGATGAATCATGGCTTTGGCATAGGAGACTTTGTCATTCTAGTATGAAAAACCTTAGGAGAATTACCCAAAAGAACTTAGTGAGAGGTATACCAAAACTAGACTTTACTAAGGACCACCTTTGTGATGCATGTCAATTAGAAAAACAAGTGAAGTCCTCATTTAAGTCCAATAAAGATCTTAGGACTAGTAAACCTTTAGAAATTCTACACATAGATCTTTTTGGACCTGTAGGCACTGTAAGTCTAGGAGGGAAGGTATACTGATTTGTTATAGTGGATGATTTCTCAAGATTCACTTGGGTTAGATTTCTTTTTCATAAGAGTGAATCGTTTGAGGAATTAAGAAATTTTTCTACTTGGATTCAAAGGAAACTAGGGAGTGAAATAATTTCTATACAAAGTGATCATGGAGGAGAATTTGAAAATGAAAGATTTGAAAATTTCTGTAAAGAAAAGGGGATTGATCACAATTTTTCTGCACCTAGAACCCCTCAACAAAATGGGGTAGTTGAAAGGAAAAGCAGAACATTAATAGAAGCCGCCCGAGCAATGTTAGCAGAATACTCACTTCCTAGATATTTTTGGGCTGAGGCGGTTAGCACTGCATGTTATGTTCTGAATAGGGTGAATGTGAGATAAATTTGAATAAAATACCCTATGAGTTGCTAAAAGGTAGAACACCTAATTTATCTCATTTGCATGTATTTGGTTGCAAGGTGTTCATACATAATAATGGAAAATCTGCCTTAGGAAAATTTGATCCAAAATCAGATGAAGGAATTTTTGTTGGATATTCAAGTGTTGGAAAATCTTATAGGGTATTCAACAAAAGAACTTTAGTCATTGAAGAAACCACACATGTTGTATTTGATGAAAGTGGAAATTTGGAAGAGCCAAATGTTGTTGAAGAAGAAATTGAAGAAAACTCCCAAAAGATTGATAGATTAAATTTGGAAGAAAATGTGGAAGAAAATTTGGAAAGAGAAAACCCTTTGCCTAGAGATTTGAGATTTTCTAAAAACCACCCAAAGGAATTGATTATAGGTGAACCAAGTGAGGGTGTTAGAACTAGGCGTGGATTAAACAAGGAAGTCAATCATTCAGCCTTTATTTCAAATATTGAACCCACTAACATTGATCAAGCACTTTCTGATGAATTTTGGATATTGGCCATGCAATAAGAGTTAAATCAATTTGTAAGAAATAAAGTTTGGGAATTAACTATAAGGCCAAAAGATCAAAGTGTTGTTGGAACCAAGTGGGTGTTCAAAAATAAAATGAATGACTCAGGAGTAGTCATTAGAAATAAGGCTAGATTAGGTTCTAAGGGGTATAATAAAATTGAAGGAATTGATTTTGAGGAAACTTTTGCCCCTGTAGCTAGACTTGAAGCAATTAGAGTTTTACTAGCCTTTGCATGTTTTAAAGGTTTTAAATTGTTTCAAATGGATATCAAAAGTGCCTTTTTAAATGGGGTAATTGAGGAAGATATTTTTGTAGAACAACCTCCAGGTTTTGAAAATTCTAAATTTTCAAATCATATTTTCAAGTTAAAAAAGGCATTATATGGATTGAAACAGGCACCTAGGACTTGGTATGAGAGGTTGAGCACCTTTCTACTTGAAAGGTCTTTTGAAAAAGGAAGTGTGGATACAACTCTCTTTTTAAGGAAAATTGGAAAGGATATACTTATTGTTCAAATTTATGTGGATGACATCATCTTTGGATCTTCAAATAAAAATCTTTGTGATGATTTTTCTAAAACAATGAGTAGTGAATTTGAAATGAGTCTAATAGGAGATTTAAATTACTTTCTAGGATTTAGCATTAAGCAACTTGAGGAAGGTACATTTCTTAGTCAAATTAAATATATTAAGGACATCCTAAAAAAATATGAAATGAACAATGCTAAACCTGTTAGTACACCAATGAGTTCCTCAGTTCAGTTGGATAAGAACCTTAAGGGAAAATCTGTTGATCAAAAGAAATTTAGAGTGATAATTGGATCTTTACTTTACTTGACTGCTACCCGACCAGATATTATATTCAATGTTTGCTTATGTGCTAGATTTCAATCAGATCCAAAAGAATCACATTTGACAGCAGTAAAAAGGATTTTAAGATATTTACTAGGAACTCAAAACTTAGGGATTTGGTATCCTAAGTTTAGCTCTTTATTTGAAATTATTGGTTACTCAGATTCTGACTTTGCAGGCTGTAGAGTGGATAGGAAAAGCACTTCTGGAACATGTCAATTCATTGGAAATTCATTAGTTTCATGGTCTAGTAGAAAATAAAATTCAGTGGCACTATCTACTGCAGAAGCAGAATACATTGCATTAGGAAGTTGTGTGGCACAAGTACTTTGGTTAAAACAATAGTTGATTGATTTAGGATTAACTATAGGCACTATTCCAATTTATTGTGACAATACAAGTGCTATTTGCATTTCTAAAAATCCTATTCAACATTCTAGAACCAAACACATTGACATAAGACATCATTTCATAAGGGATCATGTATCCAAGGGAGAAATTGAACTCACACATTTTCAACTGAAAATCAACTTGCAGACATTTTTACAAAACCTTTAGTCTTTGATACCTTCAGTACATTAAGAACAAGGCTTGGTGTTATTGATTTGAATGCTTAAATAAAAATGTTTTTTCAACATTGATATTTATGTTTTTTTTTGGTTTATTTGTCTTTGAATTTTTGTTTTGAATTTTATGATTTTTTTTTTGTGTTTTTATTCTGTGGTTTTGTCTTTGTTTTCTATGTTTTGAATGTTTTGATTGTTTTTCTTCTTTAAAAATTCAAAAATCCAAAAATGTGTGGAAATCATACGGGACAAATTTTTCGTACTGGACGATGTGTGTTAAAATTCAGTTTGCGTGATATGAAACATTTTGAGAGCAATTTTTAATGTATTTCGTCTGTACGATATATAAATCGTCCAGGACGAAATATTTATTTTCTCAAACGTTGGGACGTTTGAATGCAGCGGTTGAGTGGATAAGGCAGTTTTAAATGTGAAGTTCGTCCATACGAACTTTTTGTTTGTCCAGACGAACAGACGTCGTTTCATCGTAGGGGACGGTTTCAACTGACATTAAAACGAATTAACTTTTGATCGTCTGTACGAAATTTTTTTTTCATCTGCACGATTGGTCAAGTCAAAAGTCTGTACGAAAGGATGCATCGTAAATTGTGTTTTACGAAAAGTCGTTTCATTTTGGACGATTTGGTTCGTCGGTACGAACTTTTTTCGTCCAGACGAACGATAATTTTCGTCCAGGACGAACTGTTTTCGTCCAGGACGAACGTATATTTTTTCTTTAAATATGAAGGCTTTCTAACTCAACAATCACATCTCCAAACTTCACTTTCAATCTCTTTCGACCTTAAATCGACAATGGCCTCCTCAAGCAAAAGATAAAATGTGTTGGCAAAGAAACCTCACAGGAATAACTCTGAAAACTTCCTGTCAAAAGCAAATGAGGAATCTTTTCCTCATTTTACCTCTGCAAAAATAACTCCCTCTCGCATTCTGATTCAAGACGAGATAAACTTTAAGATAATGCACCTTTTTGCCTCCACCCAGTTTCAATTCATTCTTTCTCTCGTCCACCTTTACAACAAACAAACCTTTCTCTACTTTCTAGCCAATATGAGTTTTAATTCCGACCACTCCTGCATAAGTTCTTTTATTTTTAAACAAAAAGTTGAAATCACTAAGCACGACTTAGGTGCTTTTCTGAACTTAAGAACTGAAGGATATAGAGCCCACACCCTAATGAGTAAAAACAAATTCGAATGGTATCAAGTCAATAGGGTGTTTAGAGAAATTGGCCTAACATATCATGTTGCTAGAGTTTCTGGAATGACCAGGAATGCTCGAATCATCCAGCATATTTTTCGATCTTCAATCATTCCCAAAGCTGGTGATAGAATCAATATTACCCCTCTTCTTTCTATTATAACCTTTTTGATTATGGATTGTAAGCCTATCGATGAAGCCCAACTTATCATAGATCATCTCTACGGGCTTTCAAAAATAGGACATGCAGAGCAGAAGAGAAAAAGGAACATCTCATTAGAACACTTAGTTACATATATTTTGGAAAAGAAATACAACTTAGTGCATTCTGATGATGAATACGAAGAGCCAGTCTACTACAATGATGCTTCTTTCAGAGCAATTTTCAAGGAAGAAAAACGGAAAGCACATGCCAGTGCTTCTGAAGAAGAAGAAGAAGGAGAGCAAACTTCTGCACCTCAATCAGATTATCAGAATTTGATTGAGAAATTTGACAGACTTGAGACTCATGTTGATCAAAGATTTGATCAAATTGATGCTCAACTCCTGCAGCAGCAACATGACATTGGTATTATCAGAAATGAAGTTCATGAAATCAATACCAATGTTATGATGATGGCCTCCTACTTCAATCTTTTTAGTGGCATTCCTCCTCCTCCTCCAGAAGAATAAAAAATAAGAGAAGAATTTCTTTGTGTTTGTTGTACTAATGTTTTGTTTTAAATGTTTTGTTGTGTTAGTGTTTATTTTTTTTGTTATGATTGTTTTAGTTTATCTTTATTAAAAAGTTCAGTGTATTTGTTTTAGTTATTTTTAATATTATGAAAAGAATATGTAATCCTTTTCATTAATATCAATGCATGTTGTACTTGATTCAATTTTGGTTTGTTTTCGGAATGTGGTTAATTTTTATGAATTTCATTAGTCTTATTTAATCTTAATTGTGCTTAAATTAGATTGTAATTTGAGATTAATTACATTAGAAAATCTAGTCTTTCTAAATTTAAAAGTTGTTTATAACTTATTAAAATTAGAACTTTTAAATTCATGTCTATTCATTTAGACTACATAAAAGTTAATATTATTATTGCAATATAAATGTTTTCTTATTTAATATTTCTATGCTCAAGTAATATTTATGCACTTAGAAATATTTGAAATTTTAGATTATTGATTTTGGAAAGATTTGGTCTCAATTACTCTTGAAAATTGTACAAAGAGTACAAAAATCAAAAGGAATGCGCAAAGCTTCACAAATATGAAAAAGAGGCACAAAATTAGCCCAATGTCAAAAGATGCACAAAAATGTGCCCAAAAATTTGAAAAGATGCGCAAAGCGCCACATGTGGTAATTCTATTCTTTCCAAATTCTTTCAATCTCTTAATTCAAATTGATCTTATGTTCATTTATATTCTATTGAACTTTGAAATATAGAATTTTTTTACATCTCTCTTGTAATGATTTTCTATATTCGAATGTCTAAATTGAATCATGTCTTTGATAAATTCTTCTTACTTACAATGTTATATCACTTCTTAAATTTTATGAATTTCTATGATTGACCTAATACTATTAGTTTTAGATTGCATAACTTATCACAATCACCATTTAGATTAAATTTTCAAATGAATTTCATATAATTACTTACATTTCTTGTCTATTTCTTCTTCACTTTTTGTTGTTGTCAAAAAGGGGGAGAAATTATTGTGTTTGTATGTTTTGTTTTGTTTTAATTGTTTGTTTGCATTTTGGTTTTGTGTTTAACTTTGTAATTTTGTTAAAAAAAAAAATTTCTTTGGTTCAAAATGCCTCTTTATTTTCATGTATTCATCAATTCAGGGGGAGTTTAGGAGATTTGTTTAAATTGAAATTAAAGAAACAATAATTGTTTTGCCATCATCAAAAAGGGGGAGATTGTTAAAATAGTTGCTATTTGCATGACTTACATTTTTGCAACTTGTATAGTTTTGATGATTCCAAACATTATTTTTCAAATGTGTAGTTATCTCCTAAAAATTTTAGAAGATTTGTATTTGCTCTTGTGTGTACTAACATTTCAAGAAAATCAGACTCCAGACTACGAAAACTTCAAATCAAATTCAACATGTTTGGGTTCTTAAATCTAACTGTTGTTGAGTTTTTGTAGGAGTGCTCCCACCAAAGACCTCGTGGGAGCATAGGATAACTAGACATATGGAGGCTCGCAGCTCATAAATGCTTATACTTGCTGCTTCTTAATTTCTTGAACTTTTTTTTATTTAGTTTTGTGTTATTGTTTTTGTGTTGTGTGCTATTTCTTTGTTGTTTTAGATTATTTTGTTTTCACTTTGCTTTTATGATTGGTTTTCTATATGATTATTTTTTAAGCTTTTAGATTTTGGAGATTTAAAGCCATTGATTATCATATCTAAATCAGTTAAAGGGAGAAACACCGTTGATGGTTTCCCTCCCTCTAACCTCTTTTAGTAACATAATTTTCTTTTCTAGACAAAAGTCTATCTCATATTAAAATAACTGGTTTTTGAAACTAAGATTCTTTTTATCTTGTTACAATAATCTATCTTGTGCATAATATCCAAAGTTCTTATATATCTTTCAAGTTAAATGAAAGGTTGCCATTGCATTTATCACATGATTATGATTTTGTTTTGTGGGCTATTCTTCCCTATGTTAGAGAGAGAGCTCCTATTCTCTAATATTTGGAGGATATACTCACAACTAAAGTTCTTTTTAAAGATTTTGTTAAAGAGAATTTAGCTAAAAAAAATTATATATATATATATATATATATATATAAAAATATATATATATATATATATATATATATATATATATATATATATATATATATATATATATATATATATATATATATATATATATATATATATATATATATATAAAGAGAGAAAGTGGAAAAGAAGCAAATTTGAAATAAAAAATTTGTATACACAAATGTGTATAAAAAATCAAGATGCTCAAAGAGCCAAATCAAAGATACAAGGGCATAAAATGAGCCCACTAAATTCAAGCTATTATCTCTTTTCTAAACTCTTAAAACATAGAGAACTCATTGGTTATTTGATGCTTTCAAAAGGCTTGATTTCAAATTTTATGATTGAGACAAATTACTTTGGGATATTATTTATAAAATATATTTTTTGTAACAAAATTTTGATTGAATCTTATTTTTACCCAGTAAAGTTTTTCTAAGTTAGACCTTTGTTTTTAAAAAAATGATTATTGCCCTAAAAGAAGTCCGAGCTAGGGATTAACAAGATAGGATATTCTACCTTTTTCAGATTTTTGACTTGTTAAAATCTTTGGTCTTTAAAATCTCTAAAATTTAATTGTTTGAGAAATTTATCGTATGGATTCTTTGTTAACAAAAAAATGTTTATTCGTTGTTCTTTTTAGTCTTTTTTGTTTTCAGCTTTGTATTGTGAGTCTTTTATTTTTTGAGGGCTTTGATCATCAACATCTTTTCTTGGATTCAAATTTTTATTCACATCGTCCTGGCCGATTCTCATATCATCCTAGACGATAGGACAAATTTTTTGCAAAATTCCATCTGCTGAACTTTTTTGTGCTTGCTATGACTCTTCGTCCTAGACGATAATTTATCATCCTGGATGATCTGATCGAACTCTGTTGCAATCTTGATGATAGACCTGGTCGAAAACATTTTTTGGCTTGGCCGATACATGTTATGGTCATCGTCCTGGACGATCCACATGTCGGCACGTTTAAATCCTTAAAATCAGCCCTAGACGATCCATTATTGGACAATCGTCCTGGCCGATCCACTGTTCATCATGGATGATACACGTGGCACTGATTTAAAATGTTTTAAATTTGGCTGGTACGATCAATTATTGTGCATCGTCCTGGACGATACACCTAATCGGCCTGGACGATACACCTGTGTCTAATCGTCCTGGCTGATATCTGATCAGCCCGGACGATCGGACCACCTTTTTGACCAATCGGCCTGTACGTAATTACTGTGCCATATCGTCCAAAATGATTCTGAGATTAGCCTAGACGATATGTCCGTTTCTTTAAATTCAGGCCATTCCAGCCATTTTTTTCACCTCACACCTCTTCCCCTCTTGTGTTTCCTTGCTAACTCCTTCTTATGGCTGGTGGAAAACGAGTTTGAAAAACTTCTGGGAGTTCTTCAAGGGCTAG
Source organism: Dendrobium huoshanense (assembly GCA_016618105.1). Classification (NCBI taxonomy): domain Eukaryota; kingdom Viridiplantae; phylum Streptophyta; class Magnoliopsida; order Asparagales; family Orchidaceae; genus Dendrobium; species Dendrobium huoshanense. The sequence goes on from CM028347.1 coordinate 41,861,838, forward strand.
GATTGACCCTCATTTCAGGGAGGTAGAAGATGAAGCTACTTACCATCGATATAAAGAAGGTGGGAGAATTGTCTCCAGAATCATCAATCCTGTCCATATTTCATATATGGTAATGGATCTTTTCTCTCACACTTCCCTTTGTTTCATTCTATCTCTCGCTTTCCTTTTTCAATCTGAGCTCCTTCGTGAATTCTTCATAAATCTTTGCATAAATCCTACCTTCACAGCCCTAACCTCCTATGTGAATCAACGCCCCGTCAAAATCACATATCAGGATTGTGTTGAACTTTTACATCTATCCAGCATCGGGGATAAACTGCACATAATCATTTCAGATCCTGATTTTGACTGGTCCATAGTAAACTATTTCCTTCGCCAGACCAAAACAACTTTTTCATGTTGGAGAGATTAGCTCTTTAGTCAAAGATACTAGGACAATTCAACATGTCCTTCAAATCTCAATTATTCCAAAAGCCGGTGACCGAATCCACATCACTCATCTACTTTCTCTGACTACTTTTTACATCATCGCACATAGAGTATTTAATACTGCAGACTTAATTTTTCGGTACATTGATCACTTAACCACAATCCGCGATCCAGGTCATAGGAGGAAACCCAATCTAGCTTTAGGACACCTCATAGCCTATGTCCTTGAAACCAAATATCAACTTCAATATCCTGTTCCACCCAACCTCCCAACTCTCTTCTACTCAAACAGTTCCTTCAGTACCCTTCACAGTACTCGTCTCCACCCTGGGGATGAGGAACCTCGGGGGGCTGAGGAGGAGGAGGCCCCCGCTCCCGTTCTTGTTCCTGATCCTACTCCTCTTCGCCAGCACTCTCAGCTTGACCAGTTAGTAGAGAGGTTTGATCGATGGGAGACCCACTTTTGACGCTTACGTTGCTGCACAGGAGCAGTAACATTCTGAGGAATTAGCCCATTTTGATAGCTACATTACTCACCAGTAGCAGCAGCATGACCAGGACATCGCCTAGTTCAATGCTCAGTTTACTACGCTAGCCAGCTACTTTCATCATCCACCTCCACCACCTCCATCTGATGATCAGGATCCCTCATTTTTCTAGTTTTTGTTTTCTGTTTTCTATAGTTTATCTTGTACTTTGTTTTAGTTTCGGTTGTTTTTTGTTTTTCCTTTTTCTTTTGTGTGTCTAGGACCATCTTTTTTGTGATGACAAAAGGGGGAGTAGGATGTGGTAGGAAAAGTTGATGCGTGTAACTTTGAAATTTTAATGAACTACTATTTTTACTGACATTTTCCTACTTGTGTTTGCCATCATCAAAAAGGGGGAGATTGTTGCAAATCTATCTTTCATGACTTATTTTTTTATGATTGACAAACACTATTGATTCTCTTGGACTGCATGTTACTTCTAACTTTCAGGAATCAAAGATCGGACAAACAAACGAAGCCAGTTCAAGATTGCGTAGGTTAGGGTTGAGTAAGCTGTAATTTTATTTTTCTCTTCTTAAGTCTATTTCTAATGTTCAAAGAGTTTGATGCTAAGTAACCCTACACACACATTTGAGAGACTTAGAATTTCTATTTTTACTCACATCAGCTAGGATGATATTTGTATCGGCCTGGACGATCTAGTTTAAAACAGAGATTCTATTCAGAATTCTTAATTAAGGTCGCCGTCATTAACAGATCGTCCTGAATGATATGTGTATCGGCCAGGATGATAAGCTCAAAATAGAAAGAAATTGTCGTCATAAACAATTAAGGTATTCTGTATTTTTGGAAATCGGCCAGGACGATCTTGGATCGGCCTGAACGATATTCATAATTATGCCTTAATTAATCAGACAAGTTAAGGAAGTAATTAAGGATGATTGATATGATCAAATCGCTCTGGACGATCGTAGGATCATCTAGGATGATCTATTCAAAAACCTTAGTTACTTCTGGACGATAAATATCGGCCAGCACAAATTCATAGCGATGCTCTGGACAATTTTCCTCTGATTTGAACTAATCTGCCTGGACGATCATGAGATCGGCCTAGAAGATCAAGCCAATTTTAAATCATCCAGCTTGCATTCAGGGCGATGCTCTGGCTGATCTTCTGAGATTTATACTGATCGGCCAGGACGATGTCCATATCATCCTGGACGATATTATCGGCAACTTGCAATTAATGAGCTCCTTTGAAGCTCTTCTATTTAAGAGCTGTTGCTCAATATTTTTTTTTAAAAAAAACTTTTGCTGCTGCCTTGATCTGAGAAGACCTTGAGGAGAGAAAGAGAGAGAGAGAGAGAGAGAGAGAGAGAGAGAGAGAGAGAGAGAGAGAGAGAGAGAGAGAGAGAGAGAGAGAGAGAGAGAGAGGATCTTGTGAGGGGGAGCATGTGAGGGGATTCACAAGGGTTGCTTCAAGGATCGCTCTGCTTCTAGTTTGTCTAGAACTTCTCGTCCGTGGAAGGGTCGGTAGAGGTAAGGTTTCAGCAACTGATAGCGGTTCTCTGCCAGCTTCAGGAGGAAGCTAATGAAGATAGGTTCTCTGCCTTGCCTGGGTTACAAAAAGAAGTTCTTTGTAAAGGCTTCTCCGCCTAGCTGTGGGAGCTAAAGGAGAGTCACGATTGTAGTGTAATACTCGGAGGGCACCTCCGGGGAGTGGACGTAGATCGAGTTGACCGAACCACTATAAATTTCTGTGTTCTTATTTCTTGCTTCTGCACTTTAATTTACGCACTTATTTTTCTTGTAGTGTGATTTTGGTTTATGTGATTTTACTTTTTTGTGAAACGAATTTTTTAAAACACCAATTCACCCCCCCCCCCCTCTTGGTTAGCTTGGGCCAATTTTATAGGGCTTAAGATCCCTAACAAACTTTCACTTATGAACTAGCCCTAACTAACCAAGAGGGGGGTGAATTGATATTTTAAAAATCTTTCAATCAAAAACACAAACTCAAACATAAATAAAATTCACCGCAAAGAAATTTAAAGTGTGAAAATTAAATATGAAAAAAGCAGTAGTGAAGAACACAAAAATTTTTAGTGTTCGGTCAACTCGACCTACATCCACTCCCTGGAGGTGCCCTTCGAATATTGCACTAAACTCAATGACTCGCCTTTTTCTCCCACAGTAAGGCATAGAAACCTTTACAAAACCTCCTTTCCACCGACACTGGTGAGGCAGAGAACCCAACTCCTTTTGCATCCTTCTGAAGTAGGTAGAGAACCTTGATCGATTACTGAAGTGAACCTCTAAGAATAAGGGACAACGATCAGAGTAGAAAACTTGGATCTTTACTTAGAGCAACATTTATAAAGCCCCTCATTAACTCGCCTACACAAGATCCCTCTCTCTCTCTCTCTCTCTCTCCCTTTTTCTCTCTCTCTCCTCTAAGTTCTCTCAGGTCAAGATAGTAGCAAAAGATACTCTCTTGGGTAGAAGGACATCATCCTGGATGATGTTCATATTGGCCAGGATGATCCCACTAAAAATAGAACCCCTAATTAGGACATCCTGGTTAAGGCAGCCGTCATTAAGCATATCGTCTTAGATGATCCTTATATCGGCCAGGACGATAAGCTCAAATCAGAAAGAATTAACCGCCAAATCTATTTATGTAAAATTTATTTTTGGATATTGGCCAGGACGATCCATTACATCATTCAGTATGATTCAACACAATTATGCCTAAATTAATCTGGTAATTAAGGAAAGTAATTAAGGCTTGATTGATGCGACCACATCCTCTTGAACAAACACAGGATCATCCAGGATGATCAGTTAAAAAAAACCTTATTTGCTCTTGGATGATCAACATCGGCCAGCTCTTATTGAGAGCGATGTTTTGGATGACTTTTCTTGGTATTGAACTAATCATCCAAGATAATCGTAAGATCAGCCCAGACAATTAAGCTAATTTTGGAACATACAGACCTCTTTTCAGAGCGATTGTTTGGCCGATAATCTGTGCTTTGAACTAATTATACATGATGATATTTTATTGTCTTGAATGATATGAACAAAATTTGTTCTGATTGTCCCATGTCATCCAGGCTGATTGAGCTTAATTTGTACTAATTGTATAGGCTGTTAGAAATATCATCCTGGATGATAATGTCAGTTCTTGAAATTCTATTTAAAGGACCTAAATTTTCTCATGCTAAAGACCTTGAGTGCTGCTGTATTGACCAGAGAGAGCCTAGGGAGAGGGAGAGAGAGAGAGAGAGAGAGAGAGAGAGAGAGAGAGAGAGAGAGAGAGAGAGAGAGAGAGAGAGAGAGAGAGAGAGAGAGAGAGAGAGGGTTCCCAAAGGTTGCTCCAAGCAAGGTTCCAAGTTGTCTTCTTCGTTCTTCGTCCTTTGTCCTTGGGAGGTTCTTGAGAGGTTTACTTTAGCAAAAGGTCTGGGTTCTCTGCCCGCTTTAGAAGAAAGAAAAAGGAGTCGGTTCTCTATCGCACCGGGGTTGGTGAAAAAGAGTCTGTTGTAAAGTCTTCTTCACCTACCTGTGGGAGCTAAAGGAGAGACACTTAGTTAGTGAAATACTCGGAGAGTGCCTCCGAGGAGTGGACGTAGGTTATGGTTTAACCAAACCACTATAAATCCGATGTGATCTTTCTTTGTTTTATTTTCACAATTATTTTTCACACGTTGATTTCTTTGTTGTGATATTGGTTTGATTTTTATTTGTGCTTTGCTTAAGAATTATTTTTAAATACCATAAGTAAGAACTCAAGCTTCTCTCAATCCAAACTCATAGAATTTTTAATAAGCGATTAAGTGATGAAAAAAGTTATAAGTAGGATAATGGGACAATCTCAATAACTGCAAAACAAAGTAATAATTCTAATAGCAAGTAAAAAAGAATCCCCAGTGTAACATTAGGACATGGTCACTTAGATTTCTTACCCACTCAATCACTCTTAGGCTTTAGCGGATGAAGATGAAGCAAACAAAGAGAGAAACTGCACTAGGAAGACGGTACCGAAGGTCTTTGTTGATGGAGAGGTAGCCACAGACGGAAAAGGGGTAGATCTCCCAATGAGAAGCCAAGGAGTCTTAGGTTTTTGGAGATCGATTGTCTCACTAAGCTATAGAGGATGCACTTGACTTATCTTTCCACCATTTTGTCGTATTCCCAGTCAGGATCGTAGAAGGGGGAGAAGAGGATGTCGATTTCTCCTCAGTCGTTGTAAGCGAAGCTGTGATCAACCTCAGTATTGGCCATGCATCATAAGCATTAGAAGGAGAGAACACAGGGAGGAAGACAAAAGGATAGAAAGGGTGGTAGAGAGGGAGGCCGGCGGCTTGAATAGGAGGGAAAGCGGTTGGGACGGCATGAAGAGGTAGGGAGGTGGCTAGGATTTGAAGGAGCTTAGGTTAGGTTAGGGTGGAGGTGTGGTTTAATCTAAATATGAAATTAATCTCAGATTTTGATTAAATTTGGAGGGAAAATAATCAAATTAATTATAATTAAGGCATTGATTGGGGATTAATGGGGCGAAGCCAAAGATGGGGCCGGCGGCATGGAGAGAGTGGGGAATGGGATTATGGGGGAGTTAGGCTCTTTCCAAATAAGATATGACAACTAGGCGGGAAAATAATGATATTTTCAAAATTAAATTTCGAATGGATTCAAATTTGAAAACTTTACATATTTAGATTCTGCAAATAAGAAAAATTTTTGAATTTCAAAATTTTCTCACTCCTTTCTTTATTGCAAGAGAAAATTTAGGGGGATTATTATGTCAAATAAAATCATCATAATGATTTGAGAGGTGAATGGGGTAGGCGGTCAAGAGGGAAGAGGCGGGTTTGGCTTTGGGTGGAGGTGGCTAGGAGCTAGGATGGCGAGTGGGATTTTGGAAGGGGAATTTAGTGGGGATCAAGGAGTATTTTGGTGGCTGAATGAAAGTGGAAGGATAACGAGAAGTCGGAGGGGAAATATTTGGAGATGGATTAGAAAATGTTGAAGAAGACAACGAGTCACGTACTCTTCTGGTGACTGGTGGGTATTGTATTTGCCCACTCATTGGGCTCTTCCTTCTCTCTAGTGCTCTCACAATAAGAAGAAGAAGAAAAAACAAAATTTCATTTAATCATTCATCATCCAACTACAACACATAGGGCCACTATATATAGGCTTCCAACATGACAAAGGAAAAGTACAAACTTGCCCTCCAGGCTACAATGACCAGACACTCCCCATAGGAGTAAAATTGGAAAACAACAAAACTAAATAAAACATCATGCATACAACAAGACTAGATAAAACATAATGTGTCAAAAGTAAGGACGCTGAATCGTAGCCGTAGATCTACGATTTTGTCAATAGTACACGTATCTAAATCTCTAAGCGATGTCCTCATCAGCTTAGCTTATTTAATGGTAAAAGGGAGGCTTTTTTAGCTACATTTATGCTTTTTTGATGAATTCTTGAAGGTCCGAATAGAGATTTTGTAGAAAAAAAGGCATGCTATACTCGCTACAATGAATCCCTACTGATGATGAATAAGTGTTAAATCCATGTTCTTTCTTCCAAAGATGCTTGTACCTAATCTTCAAGGACCATTTTCTGCTTCTCAAATTCCAGCGCTGGCATTGCCAGAACCTACAATGATTTTATCTCCATCATAAGGTCATTATAGTCATCCTGCTCGTATCGAACTGTGAATGAACTAGATGGAGTGAGTGAATGAACTTTAACTTGATAGTTCCTCTTCTTTTATAGATGCATTTGTTCTTCAAAATATATTTGGAGATCTTTAGAATATATTTGGAAATTATATTTGAGTAGAATCCCATTAAATTTTAAAATTAAATAAACATAGTTTTAAGTTTTGTAGTATTCTAAAAATAGATTATTAAAAGGGTGGATAATCATAGGGCTCTAAACTAATTGAACATAGCCGAGTATGCCCTTGTTCATGTTTATATTTAGTTATTATCAGTTTGTTCATATTCATTCAAGCTCGATTCGAGCTTTCATGTTTGTGTTGAAGCTTGGTTTGTTTATGTTAATAAATAATCACATTTTTTTGGTGTTTAGTTCATCTTCATTTTCTTTCTTTCTCATTAAGCTTTAAACAAACATGTTATCGAGCCTACTAACAAACCTGTTTACAAACATTTCTAGCGATTGTTTCAAACTACCAAACGAGAAAGATTCATAACATATATAGTGAGTGTTTTTGAGTTATCAAATGAACCTATTCACATAAATATCTAGTAAGGGTTTTTGAACTACCAAACAAGTTTGTACACGAACACATCTAGTAAGTGTTTTTGAACTACCAAACAAGCTTGTTCACAAACAAACGGGCTATAATTCTTCTTATAAGAAAACTTATTCTAAAATAACTTATTATTATATTTTTAAATTATAATAAACATAAAATATTTATAATAGATTATTAAATTTTTGTATCAAATAAGAATCAAGCTCCTAATGAGCTTCATATCGAGCATGTTCACAAGCTTATGAGGATATTGCTCCTGAACATAAATGAACTGAACACATAATTGTTCAAGTTTGTTTATTAAATGAACAAGTATTTAAAAAATATTTAAATTTGTTTTATTACTTAATTAAATGATCACGAATAAGCTTATATTGAGCCGAGCCTCGAGTAATTTGTCAGACGCTCAGTTCATTTATAGCCCTAGATTATCTAATTCACATTAAACTAGTCAAATCTTTTGTTAAATCTATTTGGCTTGAAAGGTTCACAAGGGCTTTTTCTAAGGTAGCTCCTCCTCATTGCTCATATCATTCTTCTCTCATCATTATCACTACTCTTGTCATTTCTAAACCTAGTATATTTCTATGTAAAAACTACTGGCCTAATATAGATGGTTTCCATAAAGCAATTCTGGAGGCGTTCTCTAATTTTCCTATTGTGGGTAGTCCGATAGTCTCATTTTATGCAAGACTTCAAAATCTGAAAAACATCATTAAGGGGAAATATTGGGCATCTTCTAACTTTCTTTCCTCTTTCCTTAATGTGCATAAATCCAAACAACAATAATGCCTTTTGGATATTCAAAGGAAACCTTTGGGACATAATCTTAATGTCAAATTCAAAGAGATTAATGATTCTCTTAACCTTCATCATTCCTCTTAAATCTCTTGGGTGACTCAAAGGGCTAAAACCAAATGGGTTACTAATGGGGAAGATAATTTTGGTTTTCTATATGCTAAAAAAGATTAAGGAAAAACCTCAATTACTTGAAAGAAATCTCTAGTTCCAATGGCCAATTCTCTACTCCTAAATAAGTGGTGAACGACATCATAAATAATATTTTTGAGCTATTTAATCCATTTAAGCCTACAATGTGGTTGATTTCAACATTTCTCATGGTAACTTGGTTCTATTGGAGTTAATTGACTTACTGATTTCTCCTTTCTCAAGTAAGGACATCAAAGATGTGGTTTCTTTTATTCCCCTATGAAAGTTCGTTAGGGATGTTAAGCCCTTATGAACTGGACTAAGGCTAAATAAAAGAGAGGTGAATAGGTAAAAAATATTTTTCAATCAAAACACAAAACTCAAACCAATATCACCACAAAGAAATCAACGATGCGAAAATTAAATACGAAAGTAATAAAGAAAGAACACACACGGATTTATAGTGGTTCGGTCAAACCTTGATCTACATCCACTCCTTGGAGGCACCCTCCAAGTATTGTACTACAAAAGTATATCTCCTTTAGCCCCCACAGCTAGGCGGAGAAGCCTTACAAAATCACTTCTACTTTCCCCGGTGCGGCGGAGTCGCTGGGTCCTTTAGCACCAAAGAGATCTTCTTCTTTGGTGAAATTCTCTCAAGACAAGCCTTGAATATGACGGTATTAAGGTGCAAGCCTATCGGAGAAACCATGTGAAATCCCCCTCCACACTCCCTTGAGTCCCCCCTCACAGGATCTTCTCTCTCTCTCAGACTTCACCCGTTCCTCACTCCCTTTCAAGCTCTCTCTTCAAGTTCCCCTAAAAGAATGAAGCTAAAATGGCTGTCAAAGACACTTATAAAGTTTCTTGTTATAGCTTAAATAGAAGAGCTTAAAATGATCTCATTAATACAAGTTGCCGACATTATCGTCCAGGATGATATTCCTATCGTCCTGTACGATTAGTGCAAATTAAGCCCAATCAGTCGGTATGATTTGAGATGATCAGAAGAAATTTTTTCATATCATCCAGGATGATAATATATCATCCTGGACGATCAGAAAAAATCATGGAATATCGTCCTAAACATCACCCTGAAAAAGAGCTGTCCGATGTCCAATCATCCAGCATATCATCCCGGACGATCCTGTGATCATCCCAGACAATTTGATCTTCTAATCAAGTCATAATTGCTTTCCTTAAATGCTAGATTAATTTAGGAAAAAAATATTCTATTTCGTCCTGGATGATATTTTATAGTCCTGGATGATCTTCTAGACGATGTCCAAAATAAGTAATACCTAAATAGATCTGGCGGCAGATTCTTTCTGTTTTGAGCCTATGGTCCTGGCCGATACAAAATCGTCCATGATGATGTTATTTGCATAATGATGGTTGTTTTAATGAGGATGACCTAATTAGGGTTTTTTCTTTTGAACCGATCATCCAGGATGATATAAAATCATCCCGGACAATGTTACCAAAAACAGTAAATATTAGGGAACAATAAGAGAATCTTCCAAGTTATAAAGCATCAAAAGCCACACCAAATACAATAGACTCAAGAAAGGAAAAAAATGTACAAACTGACTCAGGCCTAGTCTACCCAATCTTGAGCTGGTTCCAAATTATAGTCTGATCTTGTGGACCTACAATGTCAGTAAATAAGGCAGTCGTAGAGAAATAAGAGTATTTGCAATAAGAGTGTTTGCTATCATCAAAATCATAATCTATGAAAACAGATCTGTAATAATCTCCTACTTTTTTATGATGGCAAACATTATGATTTGAATTTGCAAATAGGAAAAGATTTCAAGAAACAAGAAATTTTGTGGGCTAATGGAGGGAATGTGTCAGAGGGAATGTATTCCGCGGGAGACATAGATCGAAGGGGCCATAGTCGGCGGGTGACGGATGTCAGAAGGACCATAGTTTGCAGGCGATGGAGGTCGGAGGGACCGTAGTTGGAAAGCGAACGAGGTCAGAGGCATCATAGTCATGATAACAAGGTAGGAGAGATCGCAGTTGATAGAAGGAGGAGGTCATTAATTTTAGAAAAGTGAATGTGTGTGTTGATTAGAGAAAAAAATTTCACGAAACAAGAAAAAAATCAAAGAATAAACAAAGACAAAAACACAAAATAAAATTGAAATAAAATAAAAAACAAAAATAACTAAAAACAAAACACAACACAAACACACAAACAAGGCTTTTAACCATTATCTTTCTCCTGGTCCGAAACTTCAGAAACCAGATCTGCCCAAGAGATTTTTTGCTTTTCATTATTTCTGTAGTTTAAAATTTACTATGCTTTACCCTTTTCTTTCACAAGAAGAATTCTTAAATTAGGGCACTGATTTTTCATATGTTCAGGCTTCCTACATCAAAAACAAATAACATTAGAAGAAATATTAACATCCTTACCATTTTTACCTTTCTTCCATTTTTGTTTATGCTTATGTTTTAGTGAGCTTTTTAATTTGTCTGTCAAGTCATTACTTTCATCACTAACTAAGCTATCTTTTTTCGTATTTCAGCTTTTAGAACAATCGTTTCACCTGCATCCAAAAGTCTTTGACCCAAACTTTGCTCATAGACAATGAGTGAGACAATCCAATTATTAATAGAATAATCATTCAAATTTTTTTATTCGCAAATAGCAATAATTTTAGCATCTAACTTATTTAGTAGACAACGAAGAATTTTGTTAACATTTTCAAAATTTGAAAATTCTTTTCCTAAAGCATGCAATGATGTCACAATTAGAATAAACCTAGTATACATGTCTATAATCATCTCATAAAGTTTCTTGGAAAATAATTCAAAATCATGCATTAACATATTCAACTTAGATTGCTTGATTTCACTAGTGCCTTCGTATATGGTGTGTAGATTATCCCAAACTTCCTTACTAGTAGTGCACGTGGATACTAATATAAAATCTTCAGAATTTAAAGCATAGAAAAAGCAATTTAATGATTTTACATTCAATTGAGCATCGATTTGTTCATCTCTATTCCATTGACTAAAAGGAATGTCAATTTTAATTCCATCTAAAATACGTGATGGTAATGAATAACCAGTTTAAATCATATGCCACATGCGAAAATCAATTGATTGCAAAAAAATAGACATGCAAATTTTCTAAAAATTAAATGTAATATTTTCAAACAAAGGAGGTCTGGTGATTGAATAACCTTCTGCAATATTATGATTTGAAAAATTTGCCATGGATCCAAATTTAAAAGCTTTTAAAAACTAGATTTTATGAATACTGCTCTGATACCACTTGAAAGTGCTCAGATGACACTAGAAAGTGCTCTGATATCACTTGAAAGTTCGTTAGGGATGTTAGACCCTTATGAACTGGCCCAAGGCTAAATAAAAGAGAGGTGAATTGGTAAAAAATATCTTTCAATCAAAACACAAAACTCAAACCAGTATCACCACAAAGAAATCAACGATGCGGAAATTAAATGCAGAAGTAATAAAGAAAGAACACACCAGATTTATAGTGGTTCGATCAAACCTTGACCTACGTCCACTCCTTGGAGGCACCCTCCAAGTATTACACTAGAAAAGTGTTTCTCCTTTAGCCCCCATAGCTAGGCGGAGAAGCCCTAACAAAATCACTTCCACCTTCCCCGGTGTGGCAGAGTCATGGGGGCCTTTGACACAAAAGAGATCTTCTTTTTTGGTGAACTTCCCTCAAGACAAGCTTTGAATCCGATGGTATTAAGGTGCAAGCCTGCCAGAGCAACCGTGTGGAATCTCCCTCCACACTCCCTTGAGTCCCCCCTCACAGGATCTTCTCCCTCTCTCAGACTTCACTCTTTCCTCACTCCCTTTCAAGCTCTCTCTTTAAGTTCCCCCAAAAAAACGAACCTACAATGGCTACCAAAGACAATTACAAAGTGCCTTATTATAACTTAAATAGAAGAGCTAAAAATGAGCTCATTAATGCAAGTTACCGACCTTATCGTCCAGGATGATATTCATATCATCTTATACGATCAGTGCAAATTAAGCCCAATCAGTCGGGACGATTTGAGACGATCAGAAGAAATTTGTTCATATCATCCAGGACGATAATATATCATCCTGGATGATCAGAACAATTCGTGGAATATCGTCCTAAACATTGCCCTGAAAAAGAGTTGTCCGATGTCCAATCGTCCAGCATATCATCCCAGACGATCCTGGATCATCCCAGACGATTTGATCGTCCAATCAAGTCATAATTGCTTTCCTTAAATGACAAATTAATTTAGGAAAAAATTGTCCTGGATCATCCTGGATGATATTTTATAGTCCTGGACGATCTTCTGGACGATGTCCAAAAATAAGTAATTCCTAAATAAATATAATGGAAGATTCTTTCTGTTTTGAGCCTATCGTCTTGGCCGATACAAAATCGTCCAGGACGATGTTATTTGCATAATGACGGCTGCTTTAATGAGGATGCCCTAATTAGGGTTTCTGCTTTTAACCAATCGTCCAGGATGATATAAAATCGTCCTGCACGATGTTACCAAAAACAGTAAACATTAGGGAACATCCAGAGAATCTTCCAAGTTACAAAGCATCAGAAGCCACACCAAATACAATAGACTCAACAAACTAAAAAATGTACAAACTAACTCAGACCTAGTCTACCCAATCTTGAGTTGGTTCCAAATTATAGTCTAATCTTGTGGACCTACAATGTTAGTAAATAAGGCAGTCATAGAGAAATAAGAGTATTTGCAATAAGAGTGTTTGCTATCATCAAAATCATAATCCATGAAAACAGATGTGCAACACCCTATGCTTCTTTGCCTGGTCCTGACGGGTTTACTATTGAATTTTATAAGTTTAACTCGGACATTATTAGCCTTAATATGTGCAATTCAGTGAAAATTATTTTCAAAACTAGCAACTCATATATAAGAACAGCTTCTATTTAACGAGCTCTATACAATATGCATTTTTTATATGAAGCCTTCCCCATATGAAAATGCCTCATTTGTAATCAATCATTAATACAGGTGGATTCATTCAAACTGGACTAGGCTTGATAATTTTTCTCATTTTCAGGGTTTCCCGTATAAAAATATTAATGGTTCTTATGAATGATGCACCCTTTCTTTTCTATATTTGTGTGTTATGTGTTTGTATAAAGCTAGGATGCTAAATTCTCTATCTCTTTACAATACAAACTTTTTAGGATGCAATAGTCTGGTGCCATCTATAGGAAATGATTCTTGGCTACGAGGCAACCTTTACTATAACCTCGAAAGGCCATTCATGTTAACAACTTTAGCACTATTAAAGAGAGGTTATCTCTTTACTATGATCTTATATAAGGTTGAAATGAAGTCATTTTAGATTTAAACCAACATAACTATAACACTAAATGTGCGTTATTTTATCACCTACCTACCAACAATCAGTGTTGCATAAATTTAATGGGAAGTAGATTTAGATTTTTGGGAAACCTTTGTTATAATCTAAAATACAATTGTGATTAAACAAGTCTCACAAATATGCAATCTCAAATACGATTGTTGTTAAACAAGTCTCTCAAGCATTTTTTGCATCAAAAATTATTCTTGTTGCAACCATCTATATAGTCCCCAACTGGACTTCTACCTCTAAAAGATTATAATGATATAAAAATAGATTAATCTTCACCTTTTATTCAAGATACATGAGGCATTCACCCCATTCCGATTTCATCAAGCCCAAGGACATTCAATCCATCCTCTTTCATACAGGTTAGCGTCATCGAGCAATGCTCTTACAAATAACCTTTGATAGGTCAAACATCCTTGATGGATTTTGTCGATCACTTCCACACAGGTTAACACCATCAAAAAATATTTTTATAAAAAAACCTCGGATAGGTCATACATCCCTATTGGATTTTTCAAACCTTTTCAATGTAGGATAATACCATCAAGTAATGCTTTCATAAATAGCCTCGGATATGTCAAACATTCTTAGTGGATTTCTTTCAACCTTGTATATATAACTTAACTTCATCGAGCAACACTATAATAAATAACTTTGAATAGTTCAAATATCTTTGGTGGATTCTCTCGGCCTTTTCCTTTCATATTAATATTATCGAACAATGCTCTGATAGACAACCTCAAAAAAAAAAACATCTTTGATGGATTCTATCGACTTCTTCTTTACTACAGTTTAAAGCATCTCTTTCATCTTGTTTATTAAGGAAAGATCAGAGCCTTGATAAGCCTTCACTTACTTGGCACTTTTATTATGTTATTAGAATGCTTCCATTGATACACCACCTGACCACCTCTTTCAGGCTACTCCGTGTTCATCTCCTATCAGTATGGTTTCATACTATCTTCAATAAAATGTAACTTGACAACCACAATCTTCGACCCTTCATCTAATGATCGATATTATTTCTTTGTCTATCAATCACTGTCATCTTCCCTTTACCTCACATCAATCATCATCAAACTTTCACTCATATGTTGACTATTAATAAGTTTTCTCTTGAGTGCTAATATCACCAAATCATTTCATACCATCATCTCATGTAGGAGTTAATTGATCTTCTTCTATCATGGGTAGTCTATGTGTATAATAAACACTCATCGAGGCTTCTTCTACACAAAGATGGCCACTATAGCAAGATAGGAGATGCCACCCATCTAAGATAGTGGAATTCCTCTTATATGGGATGAAGTATGAGAAATAATGGGAAGAAAGGAAAGGACTACTCCTTGTGCACAAAGTGGGGCACTTGGCTTGATAAGGGAGGCCACCTATCCAAGGTAATAGAATGTCTTTAATGTAAGGAGAAATATGAGAGAGAAGAAAAAGAAAGGTAATATATACTTCTTTTGCTTAAAGAAGGGCCTCAGAGCTTTATATTTAATATAGCCTATCCAAGACAGTGGAATGCCTCTAATATTAGAAAAAGTGAGGAAGAAAGGGATAAATAACAGAGTTTTGTTCTACTCCTTCCCCTAAGGGGATATTTATAGGTGAAATGGGAAAAAAAGAATGTTTTAGATATTGTTTTTTTTATTTTTTAGAAGTTTTTTAGTATTTTTATTTATTTTTTTGGATATTTCTAAAATTGAATAATTAAAAAAATCATAATTCCTAAGAGGCGGAGGCTGTATAGTAATTGTCCACCTATGTCTGAGGTCGTGTCGTTTAAAAAAAATATAAATTATATTTTTTTCGAAGGGGAGCTTATAGCGTGCTCTATTCACAGATGCCCTACATGCACGAGTGATCGATTTGGCATCCAACCTTTGTTCGGGCCCAAATTTAACCTAGAAGGTCCAATTCTGACTTTTTTTGGGTTCCTAAATTTATTTTTCAATGTTTTGAACCCAATTTTTAGCATTTTCAGAGCCCAACAGAGCCTCTACAATTAATTTTGAGCACATTCAAAAGTTTTGGAATGAAATTTTTTATATTTTTTTCTTTGAACGAAGTGCCAACTTTGGGACATGTTAAAATTAAAATAAAGGGTATTTTACTTGGTTCACGATCCTGATGGAAATCCCACGTTGACATCTAGGGAGTGGTTTAGCCCTATAATTACCCAAACATAATAATTTTATATTGCAATAATTTGAAATGCTATGACACATATTGTCAGACTCTGATAAAATAACAACAATATCAAGCCTTTTTCCCATTACGTGGCGTCAGCTACATGAATCCTTTTTCTCCAATGTGTCATATTAAATGTCAAATTATAATTTAAATGTAGTAATGAAAGGTCATTTCTATTTTCTACCAAGTCTTTTTTGTCTACCTCTTCCTTTCTTAAGATAAGTCAAATATAATACCTCTACTTTCTTAATATGGTTATTGGAAGGCCATCATTTTTTGTGACCAAACTATTTAAGGCAAATCTATCTAATCCTATCTTCCACTGGAGCTATTCTAACCTTTTCACGTATATGCTCATTTTGAATCCTGTCTCTAAGGGTAAAGGAACTCATCTACCTCAGCATCCTCATCTCTGTAACACTTAACTTAGTATTATGCTTCTCTTTTAATTTCCAACATTCTACAACATAAAGCATTGTAGGTCTCACCACCATCTTATAAAATTTTCACTTATGTTTGAGGGGGACCTTTCTATCATACAACAAGCTCGTTGCATTCCTCCACTTCAACCATCCAACTCAAATTCTATTGGTAATATCCCCATATCCCCATCTATTCCACCATCACTCTGAATAATAAATCCAAGATATCTAAAACGTGCACTCTTATTAAAGATATGACCGCTCAAAGTCATAATCTACCCACAAGGTCTATTACTATTAAAATTACACTCAATATATTAAGTTTTAGATATATTTGATTGAAAATCTTTAAACTTTATGTTTGACTCCATAATTTAAGTTTACCTTCAACTTCCTCTTTGGTCTTATAAATTAGAAGAATATCATCAGCAAAAAGCATAAACCAAGGATCACCCTCTTAAAATTGTCTAGTAAGAACATCCATGACTAAAGCAAAAAGATATGGGCTTAAGGCTAATCCTTGATGTAATCCAATAAAAATAGGAAGATAATTTGTCAAATTACTTTGTGTTTAAACACAAGTGATAGATCCAACATACATATCTTTAATGATTTGAATATAAGCATTATTAACACCTTTCTTTTCAAGAACTATCCATAGCACTTGTCTTGGAACTTTATCATATGCTTTCTCTAAATCAATAAATATAACATGTAGATCCTCCTTCTCTCTATATTTGTCCAAACCTCTTAATAAATGTTTGGCTTCCATAGAAGACCTACCTGACATGAATCAAAATTGATTTTGAGAAACATTAATATTACGCCGCAACCTACGCTCCAAAACTCGCTCCCATAATTTTAAAGTATGACACGTTAACTTAATTCCTCTATAATTCACACAATCTTGTGCATCTCCTTTATTCTTAAAACTAGGAATCCACATGCTCATTCTCCGCTCATCTAACATCTTTTGGAGTTCAAAATAGTATTAAAAAGTTTAGTAAGCTAAGAAATTCCTTCATCTCCAAAACATTTTCACACCTCTATAAGAATATCATCATGTCCAATAACTTTTTCACACATCCTTTTCTTTAAAGCCTCTATAACTTCATTTTTACTAATACACTGATAAAAAATAGATACATAAGCAAAAATCGCCAAGATCGAGCATGAATCTCAATGCATATATGACTCAAAATTTTTAAAAAATTAAATCCAGGATTGTTTGAACTTCGATTTCAGAAAGATTATAGTCGAAATGATCATCTCAAGAAAATGAACCTGACAACACCAAATTTGATCCAATCTGAGCCTAAATGGATCCAAATCAAAGGATCAAAGTTTATTTTGAAGGTTCAAAACATAAATTAGATGATCAAATGATATCTAAATATGTAATGCTTATAGTTATATTGAGAATCTCAATGAGACAAATACAATAGCCAATGCTCATCTAATTTTAACATCATTTAACAGACACTCTTTGATCAATGGGATCAATATGAACCGTCTGATGGAGCATTATGAATTTATTTCAGTTCTTTTCCGTATTTATGTCGCATGCCACTCTAAAAAATTTAAAAATAAGCTGCCATTTCTCATATGAAAGGAGGGCTTAGAGCTTTTGGTTGGAGGAAGAGGAGAAAAGGATCTTAGGCTTATGGAATTCTAAAACCACTCCTCGATACTAACTCTAATAAATCTACACCACTAGACCGCCATAAGGAAATAATTGAACATGCTAAATACCATCCTTAGTACTAGCTTCATTGTTAAAACTTCCAATTATCTATCATCGTTGAACCTCCATCTAGCAATAATTGATGGTCCTTCCGACCACCGTCACCCGACTACAGTTCTTCTGACCATCGTTTCTCAAGTACAATTTTTCCAACCATCAAATCCCACCAACTACGGTCCTTTTTATCAGTGTTACCTAACTATAATCTTTTTGACCTTGGTCATCTATCGACTACGATCCTTCCAACCAGTGTTGCTCGACTACGATCCTTTCAACCTTCATCACATGTTAAATACAATCCTATTGAACAAACATATATGTCAACATTCTTTTAAGAATATCTTCCATACAACGAGCTCTATAAAATATGTATTTTCAATATAAAACCTTCCACCCAAGAAAGAGCCTCATTTGTAATTAACCATTAATACTAGTTTATTCATTGAAACTGGGCCAAACCCCTTAGATTTTCCCCTTTTAAGGCTTTTTCACGTAAAAATCTTGGAGTTTCTTATGAATGTTAAGTAATAGCCCTTATTTTGACTCTACCAATTTTTTTTCAAAAGTTAATATATGTCTAAATCATAAATCATGTTCGACATAGCATTTTTATCACACAAATTTTTTCATAATTTTTTGGCACTGTCAAAAATCCTTAAAAAAATTGACACTAGTATAAGTGGGAATTTTGTGGTTGTCAGGTGTCTGTTTTACAAACCAATTTCACCAATATTTTTTAAATAAAATGTATTATTTTATGAATATTTTTTTTATAATTTATAATGTCCCAAATAGATTTATATGAATATTCTATTAAAATTTGAATAAAGTAAATAATTATATTAATATTTTATTATTATATTTAAAACATGATAAAACATAATTAAAAGCTTTTAAGTTCCCTTTCCCTATTATGTTTATGGCAAACAGAGAAATATTTAAAGAAAATAAGAGAGAATGTGAGACTAGCGAAAAAAAGAATTAAGATTTGGAGGCCACAAATGATTTTAATCCATTAAAATTACTAGTAGATTTACTCAGGAATCATTACCCTATTTTCTATTTTCAAAGATTTTGAATTTTTTTTATTTATTTGATTAAATTTATATTTTTTTATCAATAAATGAGAATAATTTTGTATTGGTAAAACTTTTATCACATAACGTTTTATATATTATAGAGATTGAGATTATAAACATTTTAAGTATTTATTTAAAATTTTTTATCTGGTGATTTTTAAAATATAACGATTTTTACCTACTCAAAAATTTATTTTCATGGCACAAAATAGTGATTAAGTTCAACTAAAGCTTTAGAATGTTATTTTATTTAATATTTAGTCATTTGGTAAAATTATAAAAATGTCAATTTTTACTTAGTTTGATTTTTTTATTTACCATTAGGATATTTTGACATTTTCTGAATTAAACTCAATTATGTATTATTTACTATAACATATTAGAAATAAATGTGGATATGTGATTGATATTTCTGTTATAGTGTTATGATAATAATGTATGTGTAAAAGATAAGTAAAGATTGGTTGACCTGTTGGTTGGAGATTGATTGACCTGTACATGATGGTTGGCCTACGCACTTTTTTTTAATAATATAGTTTGGTATTATCCTCTCTGATTCATGTGATACTGATTGGGTGTTATAAAGAGATGAATATTGTCCTAACGGGTAGAGAATGACGACTTTATTTACTGATATTGGTATAATACTGAAAAACATCGTGATAGCTAAGACTTCTTACTTGTTTAGTGTGACTTATGAATTGCATGTCCTTGAGACATTATTCTTATTATTATATGAATTTATTGTTACTGCATGGATTTACTATTATTGCATTATTCTATTACTCCTACCACGAGATGGTTATTAATAACAATTTAGATATTAATACTATTTGATATTACTAATTCACAGTATTAAAATTAAGAGTGTGATATACTGAGCACAAGATATACAATACCTGAGTAGTATGAGTACACTCTTATATAATTTTACTATATTGATTTGATTTCTATAGTCTTTTATGATGTTTGGGTTTGATGCATTGTCCAATTTTTGTATTGATTGGTATTGTAGATACGATGATTATTTTATAGATTTAACACTTGGGTTAGTTTATTACTTTATTGACTTTCATATTATAATATTTTATAGTTTATAGATTCTACTATTATTACTTGTAAATTATACTATTTCTACATTGATTTGATGATTCTATAATTTGATCCTTGAAACGCATTTTGCTTCTTTAGTATGCTTTAAATTCAGTTATAGGTTTTAGTGACCTGTTGACTTTTTATAGCTTATTATATGTGGTTAAATAATTTAAGGTTAGGGCAGAGGATCAGGAGTGTGAGGATGGTTATAGGATTCCTTCATGTTTAGTTTTTTTTAATTCTAGCTATTTTTTGTACTCAAGATAAGATAAATATTTGATGATTGTATAGATCATAATTATTGTATATGATTTTTTAGAATAAATATAAATATATATATTGATGTTTTGAATTATTTAATTTATTTTATTATTATTTATTATTGATAGATGATATTAGATAGCTCTGGTTGTTATTTATTAAAAAATAAATGAATGATTCTTCCAATTTAGATTCTAGGGCATTACATGTTACACCCTCTTTTATCTATTTGTGTACTGAATTTTCGTACAAAATTAGGATACTAAATTATCTATCTCTTTAGCACCACAAATTTTCGAAGATGTAACAATTATAATTTTAGTTTAAAAATAATTAAATAATAATGTATAAATATATAAATAAAAAACAAATGTTTTTTTTCTTGAGAGGCCCTATGCCCCATAGGCTCGTCTAAACTCCGCTCATGTCCTCTACGCTAATCACAAATAAATTTATTAAAAAAATGAAATAAAAACTTTTTATTTGTTAAACATACATAAAAACAAATTTAACAACTATCATTAAAGAACTATCATTGAAAAAAAAAAAACAATAATGAAAGCTATTGGAATTCTATTGAAAAACTTCGTCTGGGCTTATTAGAGTTGATTTAAAAATTAGAATTCATTAGGTAAATACTTTTTTTCTTAGTAATTATCATAATAATTTGACGCAATTGTTGTTGAAATAAAAGTTACAATTTTTTAAATGAAATTATTTATTTAAATATATTTTAATTATAAAATATAAAACCTAATATAATATATTACTGAGCATGTTTTAATTTCTCAAAATCAAGCAAGTACTATTACCCTTCCTTCTTTTCCTTTCTTGTGAAATCAATTTCAATTTAATTCAGTCATTCCTTAAAAATTAAATATCAAATTCTTAAAATAAAACTCTTAAAACTATAGGCAGATATTAGCCAATATTTAAATCAGGAAATTTCTCATAGGTCAAACCTCTTTGAGATGTAATTAATTGTAGAGCTATGTCTTTATAAAAAATATATTGCTCAAATACAAAAAGCCTCTAATTAATTAAATATTCTAGGTAGGAGAGTATCTCAAGGAGCATAAGAAAGTTTAAACTCTTTTAATTATTCAATCCACATTGAAATAATCTAACTTTTAACTTTTTTCAATATGATGTATTTTCTAATGCTATAGTCGATCAAAAAATATATGACTTATCATCAACCAATTATCAATGTTATACATATTAACTCTAGGGGTTTTCTAAATAGGCCTCTAATTAATATAGTCTTAGAAGAAGTCTATAAATACTTTATGCTTTATTTTATTAAAAAATTTTAAATAAAATTATTATTTATTAAAGAAAACATTATGTTAAGAGGATTGAAGTTAATTGCTAAAACCTTAAGACTATAGTGGGTATTTACTTATCCCCTCAATGTCCTCTTATCCTCTCCCACATAAGCCACTCTTCCACAAGCTAGACTTGACCAACTTTTAAAACACATTTCTTCTACATTCTGCTACCCTTATAACTCCTCAAGGCCTTAATTCACTATTAATCCTTGTAAATATCTACAAAAAATCTAATATGACGAGGCAAATTCTTGTTATGAGAAACAAACTTAAAAAATCATAAATACGTAACCCCTACATAAATACTAATTAGAAAAACTTTCATTAGTTTTCTAATAGCCCAAACTTTTTATTTGGAGCTCCGCACCCTTTTCCTTTTCAAAAAAATAAAAAATAAAAATTTACATTAAATTAAATTTTTCTGTCGTTGAAAAATTTAAAGAAAACTTTTCTACTAAAAAATGCTAAATTTCTATCATTAAATTAAATTTTTAATGGAATTGCCATGGACAATCATCTAACACTAAAAGCCCCATAGGGAAATATTACTAAAGGAGTATTTTCTGTCGTTGAAAATTATTTTCAGTGAATTACCAGCAAACATTCTTTCAGAATTATGACAAAGTTAAAAACATCACTGTTGCAGGCTTGAATATACGCGACGATAGAGTTAAAAAGTTTTCATCTCAGCATTGTTCTGATATCCAGCACATAAACAGAAGAAAAATAAATACACCAGGATTTTTACGTGGAAACCCTGGAAAGAGAAAAAACCACGGGGCACCCAGTTGAAAGAATTCTACTAGTGTTTGCTTTAAATGCAATAGGCTAACTCATCCTTAAAATTTAGTACGATCATATTATAATGATTTACTTCCGGATTGAAATCCAGTTACAACGTCGGGAAGGGTTCGGACGTCACTTGGAGATCGGGCCGAATTTCGTCGTTGCTTGGAAGTCGGGCAGAATTCCGGCGTCACTTGAAAGTCGGGCAAAATTCTGGCATTGCTTGGAAATCAAGCATAATTCCGAATTCGTTTGGAAGTCGGGCAGAATTCTGGTGTCGTTTGGAAGTCGGGTAGAATTTTGGCGTTGTTTGGATGCCAAGCAGAATTCCGGCGATGGTCGAGGAGGAGTTTCTTCCCTCCTTTCCTTCCTTTCTTATCTTCTCCTTCTCTTCTTCTTCTTCTTGCTTAGGTCCCCTTTCATGAGAAAAGAGGGGCTATTTAAAGTTTTTTGAGGATGAAATGACCCGTAAATAGGATGAGGATGAAGGACAAATGTGAAGTGGTTCGGATGGACGGCCCATATTGAATTTCTTGATTGTGAACTGTTTGTCAGATATTTGAAGGTCTTAATGATATCGGAACTCGACAGTCTTGGGCTCATTGGATTTGTCTTGTCGAGCCACTCGATTCAACTATAAGCATGTCATGTTTGGAAATCATTTGGTAACCCAAATTGTGGTTTGAATCTTCCAACAGCACTTCAAGTATTTCATTCAGACTCATTTGGGCTAAGATTGAGTTTAATTTGGTGTCGTTGCTTTTGTATTTTTTAGATGCTCAATTCGAATATAAGTTTGCTAAAAACTGAGTTCAAATGATCTCGGATTTAATTTTTGAAGTTTCTGGCTTGACTTTGCCTCAGGATTCATGCCCAATCAAGATAATTTTTTGATGATATATCAGTTGCCCCTCTATTTTTGGACTTTGAAGCTCTGAGTGTCACAACAAAAAAATCACCCATTTTTGACGAAATTTTCCAACGGCTAAATTTTTGGCAGTTTTCCAGCTAATCCCCCATCTTTTTAAATTGATTTAAATTTTAACTATTTAAATTATTTAATAAAATTGATTTAAAATAATATTAACTATTTAATTAATTTTTATTTTAAAACTAATTAGTAAATATAAATTTTATTTTATGTTAATAATCATTTTTATTTTTATAATTAAATTAATTAGTATCATTTTTCATTTGTTTAATTAAATACTTTTAATTTTAAGTCAATATATAGTTTAAATATAAAAATATAACCTTAAAATCATATTTGCATGTCCAGACATTTGGTTGGTCCTTTGAGATTTTCCTAGCAACTCGGGTTTGAATCTCCTGGCAGGTGGGAGCCTGAGCGGGTTAGTGGGTGGGCTCCTAAGGCCTGTGTGCGGAATAGTTCTAGTGGGCTAGGAGGCTCCCACGGGAGCAGGTTAGAGTGGAAGAGGGGTGGCGCGGGCAGGCCCGACGGGCTGCCACAGGTGTGGTGGCTTCTGGGTGTTTGACTCGGCTGGCCGGGCAGGCTCATGCGGGCCCTGGAGCGAGTTGGCACTAGCAGGAGTGGGGTGGAAAAAAGCAGGTTTTTTTTAATTATTTTTTCTTTTTAACTAGCAGCTTAATGCATTGACATTCCTCCTTCATTCTTATACATTTTGAAGGAAGAATTCAATTTTCTAGAAGATTTTACTTAGTTTGTATTTGCTTTCTTAGTTTTCTTTTTTTATGCATTGGTTGCATTTTCCTCAAAAAAAAACTAGCGGCTTAATTTCGCCAGAAAATTGTCGGAATTATTTTTCACCGAAAAAAACTACCGGATTTTTTTTTACTATGGGGGTTTTACCGGCTAAAATTTTGTCGTCAGAAAACTTCAGTAAAGTTAAAAAACAACAGGAAAATGATCAATTTCTGTCAAAACATTCTGCTGGAAATGGGTGATTTTCCTATAGTGAGTCCAAAAATACATGTCAAAATCTTTGGAGAATTTTTCATGTGATTTGAAATTCGATCTTGAGTGTAGAGTATTAAATTGATTTAAAAGTGCTGAAATTTAGTCCAAAACGTCGAAATATGATCCTGAGACCCAAAATATATTTGATTTGGCCTATCCGGGCCAAAAATTAGACTTGGATTCATGTAGGATGCTAAATCGGTCGAACACGCCGGCCGGCCACTGCCGCTACTGTCGGAGGTGCAGAACTGCACGCTGGGCCTACTCGCATGTGGCGCAGCCCGCCTGTAGCCTGCCTGTGGCCCGATTGCGGCCCACACTTTCGGCCTACCCGCACCTAGCCTACGAGGTTCCGCACGCTCGTTGGCAGCCAAGTTTCGATTCGAGCCCACCGCTGGCGGTTAAGAAACCACCGAATATATATATATATATATATATATATATATATATATATATATATATATATATATATATATATATATATATATATATATATATATATATATATATATATATATATATATATATATATATATATATATATATATATATATATATATAATTCTAAAAAATCATAAAAAATTTCCAAAAAGTTTAAAAAATCTTGGAAAAAAAAAATCAGGAATATTCCAAAAAATTCCAGAAGCTTCTGTCCTCCTCAAAAAACACTATAAATACCCACAAGGCCATAGGGAAACTTGCACCTCCTTCTTTTCTTATCCTTCTGGTTTTCTTATAATCAAGGCCTTCCGCTTATTTATGTAGGTGACTTTCTCTACTTAATGCCCGTCCTCTTGTATAGATGTTAGAATTTTTTTTTCTTCCTCCTTCTTTCTCCCCCATTTTTCTTTTTGGTTAAGAGGATTTCAATTATTTTTTGTAAGTGACTTTCCTTACTTATATTCATTGCTCCTCTTTAGTGTAAAAGGAAATTTTTTTTCTTCCACTATCTTCTCCTTTGGCTATCTTTTTACAGTCGAGGTATTCTATTATTTTATGTGTGTGAATTTTCCTATTTAAATCAGCGCCCCTCTTCTTATTAGAAGTTAGAATTTTTGAATTCATTTCCTTTTCTTTCTCCCCTGCCATTCTAACTTTCTTATAGTGGAGCCATTCTATTATTTTTTGTAGGTGACTTTCTCTACACAGAATCAGTGCCCCTCCTCTTGTTATAGAAGTTAGAATTTTTTTTGCCTTTCCTTTTTCTTCTCCTCTAGTCTTCATCTTATATTGGAGACATTCTCCTATCAATCTTCAGTGCCTCTCTCTTATATAAAAGAAGTCACGATGAGAGGCTATCTTCTTAATAGATAACCCTTAATAGAAGAAGATCGATTGCTACTTATATGAGAGGGTGATTTGAGAAGATCTGGTAGTAATAGTATCCGGGTGGAGAACCAGAAGTGATGAGTAGATGGGGAGAATTTCAACTCCATTTGAGTGGAAGTCTATTTGCGATGGACAATCTAGTTAAAGTTTGTTAGCAGTCAAGGACCGAGTGTAGAGATGAAAGAGAAAGTTTGAGGGTGCACTGAAAGTAGCAATCAAGCAATAATTAAATGATAACATATATAATATGAAGGATCGATAGCGGACATAAAAAAAAGGACCGATGATGGCAGGTGTTTAGTAGCATGTTTCTAATGAAATATAAATCTATATTTATTTGTGTGGACATTAGATATCCCTTATGGAAGGGGTCGATGTGGTGTGCACTGTTAGCATTCTAGCAACACACTAATAGCATCAATTGAGTTGAGGCCTGATGAAGATCAAATTATAATCTTTCTTTGAAGAAAAAGTTGTAGGAAATGAATTGATATGTAGTAGAGAAGAAGTCACTTGAATCCACCAAGGATATTTAATTTCGACTCATTACTCATGAGTTTATATTTTTGATGATAACAAACATTATGGCTTCATCTTTATGTTTCATAGTATTTTTAATTTTATACTTATTTTGTGTGTATACTAACATTTCAAAAAAAAATTAACACTCTAGATTGTTGAAGACATTAAATAAGAATTGATTAAGATTCATTACAAATGTAGTATGTATTTTTCATTTTATTGAGCTTGAGAGAGTGATTATAATTGAGTAAATGTATACACACATATTGGGGAGTGTTTAAAACCTGAAAAAATTTTAAATTGATTGTACTGTACGAATTCATTTCGTATGGGATAATTTGTTTAGTTATAAACTCCTACGAATAGTTAAATGAATTAAAGGAGAAATTTTTTTAAGTTTGGTTTGTACTGTATGAAGTGTCCTTTGTACAAACAATGTCCAGAGTATGAATTTGATGGGTCCTTTTTTGTTCTGACAATTTCAAAGATTTTTCTGAACTGTTCGTACTGTATGATGTATGGTTTGCACAGATGACTACAAGAGTACGAAATGGGTTCGTACACAATCATATCTATTAAGAGAGTTGCTATTTGTATGTTTTACATTCTTACAATTTGTAAAGTTTTGATGATTCCAAATATTATTATTTTAAAGCTTTGTTTTTCTCCTAACACTTCTTAGAAAAATTATTTTTGCTCTTGTGTGGACTAACATTTCAGGATAATTGAATTCTAGGCTTTTGAAAACTTCAAATCAAAATTCAGCATGAGATAATTTGTAAATTGAAACTTGTACTTTTCATTATATTTAGTTTGAGAGGGAGTGATTGTAATTAAGTAACTTAGCACACATACACTTGGAGAGATCTTTAAAAATCATACTGATCGAATGGGACGAATGAGGTTCGTACAGGATGATCAAGTCAGTTATCCCCTTGGAAGAGCAATGCAACAAATAGGGAGCAAGAAAAATTTTCTAAGTCCTGATCATCAAGATGAACTATAATTCGTCCTAGGAAGAAATGCTCTCTGGAAAAATTTCATTCAAACGAAACCTATATTTGTGCCAGGACGAAATGCTCTCTAGAAAAGTTTTGTCGAGATGAACTTCTATTCGTCCCAGGACAAAATGCTCTCTGGAAAATTTTTGTCTAGATGAACTTCTATTCATCCCAGGATGAAGTGCTCTTTGGATAATTTTCGTCCAGAAGATCATCTATTCGTCCCTGGACGAAATGCTATCTATAAAATTTTTGTTCAGATGAAATCTATATTTGTGCTAGGATGAAATGCTCTCTAAAAATTTTTTGTCTCGATGAACTCATATTCGTCTCAGGACGAAATTCTCTTTCTCTTAAAATTTTGGTAACGTCTTGTAGTTTATTGAAACCAACCCATGATATAATTTTTCGTACCAGATGAACTATGTTCGTACGGGGTGATAATCATGTATGAAGTCAGTTCATACCAATATACATTGGGTTCATATGCATCTATTTAAAGTAGATTAGTCCAGGACGGTCCAGAATCATACGGGACAATCCACTATGTACAAACTTGAAAATCAACAGTCTTTGGACAGTATTTTTGTGTCTTTCCTATATAAAATCTAATTAGAACTGCCTCTTAGTCTTTTTGTCTACTAATCTTCATGCCAACTGAAGGAAGAGTCAAGGAGTGAGTGTGAGAGAGTGTTTGAAGGAGAATTCTTACTATTGGAGCGTGAAGGATTCAGTTGGTACTCAAAGGTAAGAGTCTCCACTTGTGGTCTGTGATTACTTCACTCTTTTCTCTCTTCAATCTAGATTTCTTATGAGAAGATCTGTCAAGGAGATTCGATTCTCTGCCGACACTTAGAAAGTGTGAATAGCTGAAGGGTTCTCTACCCACACCAAGAGTGTGTGAAAGGATAGAAGGGTTCTCTGCCCACACTTGGAGAGTGTGGAAGGATGAAGGGTTCTCTGCCCATACTTGGAGAGTATGAAAAGATGACGGGTTCTCTGCCTACACCGGGAGAGTGTGAAAGGATGGACAGTTCTCTGCCAACACTGTAAAGAGTGTAAAAGAACAGCGATTCTCTACCGCATCGGGTAGTGATGGAAGAGAGTTTTGTAAAGGCTTCTTCGCCTTGCTGTGCGTGCAAAAGAAGAGTCACTAGTGGTATTAGTGAAATACTCAGAGGGTGCCTCCGGGGAGTGGATGTAGGTCATGTTTCCACTATAAATCTTGTGTCTTTTTATTTACCACTGTATTTTATTTTACTATTTAATTTGTGGTTGAAAAATCTTTTTCTACAAAATTCATTAAAGAAAATTTTTGGTATAAAATTGTAAATGAGGGTAAATTTTTAATTACCAATTCACCCCCCTCTTGGTTAGCCGCTGGGACATAAACTTAGGTTTAACAACCTAATTTATAATGAACAAGTTTCAACAAGTGCTATTAGAGCTGTGTTTCAAAATTATAAGTTTAGACTACTTTTTGATTAATTTAGATGGCTACATTTAGAAACTAAAAGACATCTGAGAGTTACTCTATAACTACACCTCCATTGTTCGATAATATTTCTTTTGATTTTTGGAAAACACGCATGTCTATAATTTTACAATCACTTGATTATCATATGTGAATCTTAGTTCAGGAAGGGTATACAAAATGAACTAGACTAGTTGACAGAGTTAGAGGTTAAACACCTTTTGTGGACTAGATAGTAGAAGAACATGACTTAGCATAACTAAACGTCAAATGCTTAAATAGTTTCTTTTATGCCTTTAAATCAGAAGATTACATGCTAATTTTTCCTTGCAAGAGTGGAAAGGACATATGGGATAGACTTTGTATAACTTATGAGGGGACTAATGAGGTTAAGCAATCTAAACTTAATATATTATTACATGATAAAGAATTATTTCGCATGAAACCAAATGAATCCATTTCTGATATGTACACAAGATTCACACAAATAGTCACCCTTTACATGCATTGGGTATGTAACTAACGAATGCTAAAATGGTTAATAAAATTCTTCGTTGTTTTCCTACTGCTTATGATGCTAAAATTATTACAATTACAGAGTTTAAAGATCTAAACATTTACTCTATTGACAATCTTGTTGGATCGTTAATTGCTTACGAGCAAGGAGTTAGCCAAAGAAAGATTGATGCAGGTGAACCATGAAGGGAGAAGAATATAGCACTAAAAATAGATGAATCCGAGAGTGAACACTCACAAGCTAAGGATGAAGATGAGAACGCACTAATGACTAGATAATTCAGAAGCTTTCTGAAGAGGAAGTAGAAGAGACGCCAGCAATGGAATAGAGATAAATTTAATAGAAATGTCAAGGTTTCAAATGATGTTATTTGCTATGAGTGTAGGAAACCTAGACATATTAAGACAGACTACCCAAAACTTAAAGCCACTCGAAGCAACGAGAAGGTAGAGGAGAAACCAATTGTGAGGAAAGGCAAGAAGAAAT
Organism: Dendrobium huoshanense; assembly: GCA_016618105.1. Lineage (NCBI taxonomy): Eukaryota > Viridiplantae > Streptophyta > Magnoliopsida > Asparagales > Orchidaceae > Dendrobium > Dendrobium huoshanense. The sequence goes on from CM028347.1 coordinate 41,891,556, forward strand.
TCCAAAGAGCTTTCTGGGCGGACTCAGCTTTGGACTCGTCAGAGATAGAAAAGGAAGAGGAAGTCATGAATCTTTGCTTAATGGTCGATAATCTTGAACAGTCAGATCAAGAAGAGGTATGTGACTTAACTTACAATGAACTTTTTGAAGTTTCTGAACACATGCATGATGTATATAGGAAGATAAAGAAAATGCATACTAGTCTGAGCTTAGAATTTGAGGAACCAAAAAAGGAACATGAAATTCTTAGGAAATATCATACTTTAATTCATGACAACCATATGAAATTACTAGATAAGTTTGATCACATGAATAAAAATCATGAAAGTTTGAAATCATACTATGCAGAACTTGAAAAAGAATTTAAAAATTTTAAGGATAAATCTGAGAGCAAAATTTATAGAATTAATTATACAAATCAAAATTTGAAAGATAGGAATTCATTTTACAAATTGATGATAAAAGCTCTTGAGGATAATAGGATACCCCCTAAACTTGAAGATTTCACTAATCCTGTTTTGTATCCTAAATTTATGCAGTCCCTAATTAGACAAATGAATAGTTGAAGACTTAGGAATCCTTTTACAAAAGTCAAATGTAATAATTATGGATTGATTGGACACATAGCTCACACATGCACCTTGAAGAAGAAAACTTATTTAGTGTGGAAACCTAAAATGCATAAACCTAGACATATCATACATGCAACTCTTTATAAATTGCCAAAAGGAGAACCTAAACTGGTTTGGGTTCCTAGGTCTAATGTTTGATAATCTTGTAGGGTCGCTCTCACACAAGACCTCGTGAGAGCATATGGTACCTGGACAGTAGATGTTCAAACAATATGACTGGAGATATTGAACAATTCATATCGCTAGAAGCTAGGAGTGAAGGCAAGGTTACACTTGGAGATAACACCACAAGGAAGGTAGTTGTGTCAGGTATGATTGGAAATCTTAAGAATTTTTACATTGAAAATGTGTTATTCGTAGAAGGCTTAAAGCATAATTTGTTATGTATAAGCCAGCTATGTGACAAAGGGTATTTGGTAAAAATTTTTCCTACTAGCTGCATATTAAGCCTAAATGGAAATGATGTTTTAAATGATATAAGGGTAAATAATATGTATATGCTAGATTTGAATTGCATTCAAACTCCTACTACTTTTTGTTTAAAAACTATTTCTGATGAGTCATGGCTTTGGCATATGAGACTTTGTCACTCCAGCATGAAAAACCTTAATAAGATTACCCAAAAGAACCTAGTGAGACGTATACCTAAACTAGACTTTACCAAGTATCACATTTGTGATGCATGTCAATTAGGAAAACATGTGAAGTCTTCATTTCAGTCCAATAAGGATCTTAGAACTAGTAAACCATTGGAAATTTTGTATATGGATCTTTTTGGACCAATTGGAACTATGAGTATAGGAGGGAAGGTATACAAATTTGTGATTGTGGATGATTACGCTAGATTCACATGGGTTAGATTTCAATTTAATTTGAGAAATTTAGAAACTTTTTGACTTGGATTCAACGAAAGCTAAGATGTGAAATTATGACTATACAAAATGATTATGGAGGAAAATTTGAAAATAAAAGATTTGAGGATTTTTGTAAGGAGAAAGGATTGATCACAACTTTTATGCACCTAGAATCCCTCAGTAGAATGGGGTAGTCAAAAGGAAAAATAGAACATTAATAGAAGCCGCTTGAGTCATGTTGGCAGAATACTCACTTCCTAAATATTTTTGGGCTGAGGCAGTTAGCACTGCATGTTATGTTCTGAATAAGGTGAATGTGAGATCTAGATTAAATAAAACACCCTATGAGTTGCTAAAAGGAAGAATACCTAATTTATCACAATTGCATATTTTTGGTTACAAGGTGTTTATTCATAACAATGAAAAATCTGCCTTAGGAAAATTTGATACAAAATCAGATGAAGGTATTTTTGTAGGATACTCAAGTATTAGAAAATCTTATAGAGTATTCAACAAAAGAAATTTGATAATTGAGGAGATCACACATGTTGTATTTGATGAATCTGGAATTTTAGAAGAGCCAAATATTATAGAAGATGAAATTGTGATTAAGTCCTAAAATATTGATAAAATAAATTTGGAAGAAAATTTGGAAGAAAATTTGAAAAAAAATATAGAGATAAAAAATTATTTGCCTAGAGATTTGATATTTTCTAAAAACCACCCAAAGGAATTGATAATTGGTGAACCTAGTGAGGGTGTAAGGACTAGGCATGGATTAAACAAAGAAGTCAATCATTTAGCCTTTATTTCAATCATAGAACCCACAAATATTGATCAAGTACTTTCTGATGAATTTTGGATTTTGGCTATGTAAGAAGAGTTAAATCAATTTATAAGAAATAAAGTTTGAGAATTAACTACAAGGCCAAATGATCAAAGTGTAGTTGGTACTAAGTGGGTATTCAAAAATAAAATGAATGACTCAAGAGTCATCATTAGAAATAAGGCTAGATTATTTGTTAAGGAGTATAATCAGATTGAGGGGATTGATTTTGAGGAGACTTTTGCCCCTGTAGCTAGACTTGAAGCATTTAGGATTTTGTTAGCCTTTGCCTATTTTAGAGAATTTAAATTGTACCAAATGGATGTAAAAAGTACCTTTTTAAATAAGGTAATTCAAGAGGATGTCTTTGTAGAACAACCTCCAGGTTTTGAAAATTCTAAATACCTAAATCATATTTTCAAATTGAAAAAGGCATTAAATGGATTGAAACAGGCACCTAGGGCTTAGTATGAGAGATTGAGCACCTTCCTACTTAATAGTTCATTTGAAAAAGGAAGTGTGGATATAACTCTCCTCTTAAAGGAAGTTGGAAAGGATATACTCATTGTATAAATTTATGTGGATGATATCATCTTTGGATCTTCAAATAAAAATCTTTGTGATGATTTTTCTAAAATAATGAGTAGTGAATTTGAGATGAGTGTAAAAGGAGATTTAAGTTACTTTCTAGGATTTAGCATTAAGCAAATTGAGGATGGTACATTTCTTAGTCAGTCTAAATATGTTAAGGACATTCTCAAAAAGTATGAAATGGATAATGCTAAACATGTCAGTACACCTATGAGCTCCTCAGTTTAGTTGGATAAGGACCCTAAGGAAAAATCTATTGATAAAAAAAAAATTAGAAGGATAATTGGATCTTTGCTTTACTTTACAGCTAGCCGACCCGATATCATGTTTAATATTTATTTGTGTGCTAAATTTCAACATTCAAGATTCAACATTCAAGAGCCAAACATATAGACATCAGGCATCATTTCAAAAGAGATCATGTATCCAAAGGAGAAATTAAACTCAATCATGTTTATACAAAAAATCAACTTGCAGATATATTTATAAAACCTTTAGCCTTTGATACATTCATTGCATTAAGAATAAGGCTTGGTGTGATCGATTTGAATGCTTAACTAAAAATGTTTCTACAACATTGATGTGTGTTTTTAATTAATGTTTTGTGTGTATTTATGAGTGTGTTATTTTTTGTATTTGTGATTTTATATATTTTTTTATTGTGTTTTTAGTGTGTTTGTTTTTTAGTTTTGATTGAGTGCATGTTTTTGAAAAATTGAGTGAAAATTATCCAGGATGAAATTATTTTCGTACGGGATGAATTATGTAGTGTGTCAACTATCCGATTTGAACCGTTTACGTGCAATTTTATATTTTTCACTTCATCTATATGATCGTAACGATCGTCTGGACAAAATTTTCAAATGACGGGATGATTGATTGTTAGCTAAACGGATAAGGTCATTTTTAATATTATATTCATACGTATGAACCTTTGGTTTGTTCAGACGAAAACTTGGTTAATTGATGTTGGGGATGATTTCAACTGCCATTAAAACGATCATAAATTTTTGATCGTCCAGGACGAACACATGTTCATCTTTACGATTGTTTGGTCAAAAGTCTGTACGAAAGGTCTCTTCGTAAGTTGTGTGATTACGAAAATCCTTTTCATTTTGGACTCATTCGTTCGTCAAAACAAAATTTTTTCGTACGGGACGAACTGAATTTCATACGGGATGAAAATATTTTCGTCTGTACGAACAGTCATATTTCATTAAATTGACCGGCTATGAACTTCAACAGTCACACTCTCACATCCCTTTTAGAACCCTTACTTCCTTTAGATTTTATTCATGGCAAGTTCAAGCAAATGACAAAAGGTTCTAGCCAAGGGTCCACACAGAAATTCTAGCGATAACTTTCTAAGGCCAACGAAGAATCATTTCCCAGATTTGCCTCCGGGTAATGAACTTGTTTGCTTCAATTCAATTTGGTCTCATTCTCACACTAGTCCACCTCTATAACAAAGAGACCTTTCTAAATTTAAGTTTTGATTATAACTTGATTTAATTAAGAATGTCAATTTCATGTATCTTATTAGACTACATTAATGTCCAATATTGTTATTGCAATTATGATGTTTTCTTATTTTGTATTTCACTTATCAATAAATATTGATGCACTTAAAAAAATTTAAAATATTTTATTATTAATATTGGAAAGATTAAGATTACTCTTGAAAAAAGTATAAATGTACAAAAATTAAAAGGAATGTGGAATGGTTCGCAATTTGAAAAAGTGGCATAAAATAAGCACACAAGTTAAAAGATGCACAAAAATGTGCCAAAACTATTAAAAAAGATGCGCAAAGCGCCACATGTAGTAGTCATTTCTTTCCATACTCTTTTAATCTCTTAATTCAAATTGATCTTCTGTACATTTATATTTCGTAATGAAACTTGAAATATACAAATTTTATATTCATCCTTTATGCAATAATTTTCTTTAATATATATATATATATATATATATTATCAATGTTATATCTCTTCTTGAATTCTATGAAACATTTTTATTTACCTAATGATTTGACTTTATTTGTAATATTTATTTCAATCACTTTTAAGGATCAATTATCAAAGGATTATCATCTGACTGCTTACATCTCTATTCTTTTTCTTCTTCTCCTTTTGCTGTTGTCAAAAAGAGGGAGAAAATATTGTTCATATCGTATCTGTGTGCTTGTTTTGTATTGAAGTATTACTTTTTTTAATGTCATCGTTTTGTTTTTATATCTTCGGATCATATCTGTTTGCATTAAAAAAAAAGATAAAAGATAAAATTATTGTGCAATGCCTCCTTATTTTCATATGTTCATCAATTCAGGGGGAGTTTGAGAGATTCTTAGAATTTGAAATTTATGCAAACAATAATTGTTTTGCCATCATCAAAAAGGGGGAGATGGTTAAGAGAGTTACTATTTGCATGTTTTACATTCTTGCAACTTGTAAAGTTTTGATGATTCTAAATATTATTATTTTAAAATTTTGTTTTTCTCCTAACACTTTTTAGAAGAATTATTTTTGCTCTTGTGTGGACTAACATTTCAGGATAATCCAACTCCAGACATTTGAAGACTTCAAATCAAAATTTAGCATGAGATAATTTATAAATTGAAGCTTGTACTTTTTATTATATTGAGTTTGAGAGGGAGTGATTGTAATTAAGTAACTTAGCACACACACACTTGGGGAGATATTTAAAAAATCATACTGATAGTACAAGATAAACCAGGTTTGTACGAAATGATCAAGTCAGTTATCTCCTCGGAAGAGTAATGGAACGATTAGGGAGCAAAAATTTTTTCTAAGTCCTGATCGTCCAAACGAACTATAATTCGTCCTAGGAAGAAATACTCTCTGGAAAATTTTTGTTTAGACAAAACCTATATTTGTGCCAGGACGAAATGCTCTCTGAAAAATTTTCATCCAAATGAACTTCTATTATTCCCAGGATGAAATGCTCTCTAGAAAATTTTCATCCAGACGAACTTCTATTAGTCCCAGGACTAAATGCTCTATGGAAAATTTTCATCCAGATGAACTTCTATTTGTCCCAGGACAAAATGCTCTCTAGAAAATTATCATTCAGACGAAATCTATATTCGTGCCAGGATGAAATGCTCTCTAAAAATTTTCATTCCGACGAACTCCTAATCATCCCAGGATGAAATGCTCTTTCTCTTGAAATTTTGGAAACATCATATAGTTTGTCGAAACCAACCCATGGTATAACTATTCGTACCGGATGAACTATGTTCGTACGGGATGATAATCATGTACGAAGTCAGTTCGTACCAATATACATTGGGTTCGTATTCTTCTGTTTAAAGTAGATTCGTCCAGGACGATCCACGAACATACAGGACGATCCACTATGTAAAAACTTGAAAATCAACAGTCTTTGGACGGTTTTATTTATATCTTTTCTATTTAAAGTCCAATTAGAACTGCCTCTTAGTCTTTTTGCCTACTAATATTCATGCCAATTGAAGGAAGAGTCAAGGAGTGAGTGTGAGAGAGTGTTTGAAGGAGAATTCTTACTATTGGAGCGTGAAGGATTCACTTGGTACTCAAAAGGTATGAGTCTCCACTTGTGGTTTGTGATTACTTCACTCTTTTATCTCTTCCATCTAGATTTCTTGTGAGAAGATTTGTTAAGGAGATCCGATTATCTACCGACACTTGAAAAGTGTGAACAGCTGAAGAGTTCTCTACCCACAGTGTGAAAGGACGGAAGGGTTCTCTGCCCATATTTGGAGAGTGTGAAAGGACGAAGGGTTCTTTGCCTACACTAGGAGAGCGTGAAAGGATGAACGGTTCTCTGCCAACACTGGGAAGAGTGTAAAAGGACGACGGTTCTCTACCGCATCGGGCAGTGGTGGAAGAGAGTTTTGTAAAGGCTTCTCTACCTTGCTGTGGGTGCAAAAGGAGAGTCACTAGTGGTATTAGTGTAATACTCGAGTGTGCCTCTGGTGGGTGGATGTAGGTCGTGTTTGATCGAACCACTATAAATCTTGTGTCTTTTATTTTCCACTACATTTTGTTTTACTATTTAATTTGTTGTTGAAAAACTATTTTCTACAAAATTCATTAAAGAATATTTTTGGTATAAAATTTTAAAAGAGGATAAATTTTGAATTACCAATTCACCCCCCTCTTGGTTAGCCGCTGGGACATAAACTTAGGTTTAACAATCTAATTCATAGTGAACAAGTTTCAAAAGTATCGGCCAAACTTGTTAAATTTTTGAATTGTTTGTACAGTACGATGTTAGTTCGTATAGAGAAATTTGAACTATTAGTATGGGATACTATGTATTCATACGAATGATTCGTTTGGGGCACTATGCATTCATACGAGCGATTCCTATGAGACAATATGTGTTCATACGAGACAATATGCATTCATATGGATGATTCATATGACACACTATGCATTTGTATAGGCAATTTGTACAAGACACTATTTATTCATACGGGATGATATGCGATCGTACAGTACGATCATAGGATAGGTTTCTTACAATTTTTAGTTTTTGGATGGGTTTTCATGTCCATTCAATATAATTAGTCTTAAAAGCTATCACAAAATACCTTTGTTGTGAATTTCTTTAAGAGTGGCCATTGAGTGTGAGCTTTTGGAAGAGATTGTGAGAGTGAAGTGTGAGAGATCAAGTGAGAAGGAGTTGTGAGGAATTCACATGGTTTCCCAAAGCGAGCATCTCTTTGACTCCTTCAAGTTTATGGCCATCTTCTCTGGAAGTTCTTAAGTGAAGTTCTTCAATATTGGTTGAGGGTTCTCTGCCTTCACTGGGAGGGTAAAAAAGGATGTCGATTCTCTGCCGGTACTTGGAGGGTGTGAAAGGATGCCAATTTTCTACTGACACTTAAAAGGTGTGAAAGGATGATGATTCTCTACCGACACTTGGAGAGTGTGAAAGGATGTCGGCTCTTTTTCGACACTTGGAGGGTGTGAATGGATGACAGTTCTCTACAGACACTTGGAGGGTGCGAAACAATGACAATTCTCTGCCACACAACCAATTAATGGAAGAGAGGAAAATTGTAAAGGTTTCTTCGCCTTGCTGTGGGGGAAAAAGGAGAGTTTCTTTGGTAATTGTGCAATACATGAAGAGGGAGTCTTCAGGGAGTGGACGCAGGCTTGTTTGACCGAACCACTATAAATTAATGTGTTCTTTTATATTTTCGCAATTTTATTTTATGCACTTTAATAGTTTGTGGTTGAAAAATATTATGTTAAAATTATAAATCCGTCTTTTAAAAACTTTCCAAGAGTTTTTTAAATTACCAATTCACTCCCCTCTTGGTTTGCCTTGGAGAAATTACCTTAGGTTTAACAACATATACGGATTTAATAAGTGGTATATGAGCTTTGTTTCAAAACTAGAAGTTTAGAAAACTTTTTGAAAATGATCATGGTTACTTTTGAAACATCAGATATTGAACTTTATGGATGCCTACTCTAGCTATAATAAAATAAAAATGGATAAAGTAGATAAAGAGGCAATAAATTTTCAAATAAATAAAAGGTTATACTATTATCTGGTAATGTCATTCGGGCACAAAAATATTAGAGCCACATATCAAGAACTTATTAATAAGGTTTTTAATGACCTTATCGGGCACACTATGAAAGTATATGTTGATGATATGTTAGTGAAAAATCTTAAAAAATCTTAGCATTTATCTAATTTGAAACATTGTTTCCACCTGCTACGATGCTACAACATATAACTCAACCCAGCCAAGTGTGTTTTTGGAGTCGCCTCTGGAAATTTCTCAGGGTTTATAGTAACCCATCGAGGGATTGAGGCCAATCTCAAGAAAATCAAGGCACATAGGGAATGGTTCCCCCAAGAAATATCAAGGAAGTTCAAAGATTAAAAGTAAGGATTGAAGTGTTATCTCATTTTTTGGCCTGCTTAGGAGATAAATATCTACCATTCTTCAAAATACTCAGAGGTCCTTGTAGCTCAGGATTCCAATGAATTGATGAATGCTAAGAAGCCTTTGAATAGTTACAAAAGTATTTGACATCCCTGCCATTACTTTCTAAACTAATACCTAGAGAAAAGTCATATTTGTGCATAGGTTTTTCTTTCCAAGCTATCAGTTCGATCTTGGTATGAGAGGAAAATGTTTTATAATACCCCATCTATTATGTTAGTAATATCTTATTTGAAATAAATGGATGTTATACACTAGCACATAAAATAACTTTGGTATTAGTTTACTCTGTTAGGAAACTATGCCATTACTTTTAAGCCCATATAATTAGAATCTATAAAATCTGCCTTTAAGAAGTATCATGAAAAAGCCAGAAGTATCTAGTAGACTCATCAAGTGGTATGTATAATTGGGAGATTTTGACATTTACTACTTGCCTAGACCTAATATCAAATCTTAGGCACTTATAGATTTTGTAGTCTAATGCACCATCGTTGTATCTAATGAGTCACCGAGTGCTTCTCCTTCTCTCCAGTGCTAGGCATTATATGTTGATGGTGCTTCTGGAAGTTCTGGTGTTAGGACTATAACTTTTTTAATCTCTCCATAGAAAGTTACCCTTGAGTTTGGACTCTGACTTAAATTCCCTGCAATAAACAACGCAATAGAATATGATGCCCTTATCATTGGACTGAGGTTAGCAATTGACTGTGAGGTAAAAAATTTAGTGGTCCACACTACTTTATAATTGGTCAACTCTCAGGTGAAGGGGGAGTTTGACATCCATTACCCATAACTGGCCCAATACTATAACATCATAAATTTGTTCTTAGCCCGTAAAAAAGAGCATCAAATTATTCATATTCTCCAAGCATAAAAATGCATAAGCAGATGCTCTTTCTCAGCTTGCTACTTCAACGACGGTAGATGTTTACAAGAGAAAGTGTGTCGTGGAAATTCATTTTCCAAGTATTAAAGGTCCGTGGGTAATACAATCAATTGATGAGCCAAGAGAGGCTTCTTGGATCTATCCCATCTTATCCTTCTTACAAGATGGAGTGCTTCTTGAAGATCCCATAGCAGCAACACAACTTTGGAGACAAGTAAGCAATTTCATCATTATTAGGGGTGAGTTGTACAAACGAGCCTTCACAAGACCATACCTCAAATGTCTCTCACCTTCAGAAGCTGATTACATACTTCAAGAAGTTCAATTAGGAGTATGTTAAGAATATCTGGGAGGAAGAGCATTAGCCTATAAGGTCATAAGGTTTGGATTATATTGGCCAATAATGAAATATGATGTACTTGAATTTACTCAACAATGTGAAAACTACCATTTGCATTCTAATCTAACCCATACACTCGCTCTAGAGCTTACATCAATTCAGAGCCCCTAGCCTTTTGCATAGTAGGAGATTGATATAATGGGACCATTACGTGTTGCAAATCTATTTTCATGGCTTATGTTTTGATGATTGACAAATACTATTTCTCTTGGACTGCTTGTTGCTTCTAAAGTTTCAGGAATCGAAGATCGGACGAACAAGACGAAGCCAGTTTAGGATTACGTACGTTTAGTCAGTCTGTACTCTTGTTTTTCACTTTTTGAGTCTACTTGTAATGATCAAAGAGACTAATGCTAAGTAACCCTTCACACACACACTTGAGAAACTTAGAACTTCTGTTTTTGCTCATATAGGCCAGGATGATTTTTTTATCGGCCTGGACGATCAGGCTTAAAACAGAAAGTCTAAATAAGGATTCTTAATTAAGGCAGCCGTCATTAACATATCGGCCTGGAAAATACGTGTATCGGCTAGGACGATATTCTCAAAACAGAAAGAAGTTGCCTCCATAGACAATTAAGGTATACTGTATTTTTAAATTATCGGCCAGGACGATCCTGTATCGGCCTGGTCGATATTCACAAATTATGCCTTAATTGATCAGGAAATCAAGGAAGTAATTAAGAATGATTGATACGATCATATCGTCCTAGACGATCGCAGGATCGGCCAGGACGATCCAGTAAAAAACCTTAAGTTACTTCAGGACGATACATATCGGCCAGCTCATATCCATGGCTATTCTCAGGACGATTTTCCTCTGATTTGAACTGATCGCCCAGGAAAATTGTGAGATCGGCCTGGACGATCAAGACAATTTTTAATCGTCCTGTTTTGCATCCAGGGCGATGCTCTGGCTGATCTTCTTTGATTTGTACTGATCGGCTAGGCCGATGTCCATATCAGCCTGAACGATAAAGTCGGCAACTTGCATTTAATGAGCTCCTTTGAAGCTCTTCTATTTAAGAGCTCATGTTCAATGTTTTGAATGACCTTTGGCTGCTGCCTTGACCTGAGAAGACCTTGAGGAGAGAAAGAGAGAGAGGGAGAGAGAGAGGATCTTATGAGGGGGAGCTTGTGAGGGGATTCACAAGGGTTGCTTCAAGGATTGCTCTGCTTGTTCTTCGTCTAGACTTTCTCGTCCGTGGAATGGTCAGTAGAGGTAAGGAGTTAGATTTTGGTTGTGGTTCTCTGCCAGCTTCAGGTGGAAGCAAAAGGAGGTAGGTTCTCTGCCTTGCCGGGGTGGCAAAAAGGAGGTATTTGTGAGGGCTTCTCCGCCTAGCCGTGGGGGCTAAAGGAGAGTCATGTTTATTAGTGCAATACTTGGAGGGTGCCTCCAAGGAGTGGATGTAGGTCGAGTTGACCGAACCACTATAAATATCCGTGTTCTTATTTTTGCTTCCGCACTTTTAAATTCCGTATTTATTTTTGGTGTGATTTTGGTTTATGCAATTTTTATTCTTTGAGAAAAGAAAGTTTTAAATACCAATTCACCCCCCCTCTTGGTTAGTTTGGGCCAGTTCTATAGGGCTTAACATCCCTAACGAACTTTCAAGTGCCACCTGTGAGCACTTTCAAGTGGTATCAGAGCGGGATTCAAAAATTTAAGTTTGAAAACTTTTTGAATTAGATCCATGGCTAACCTTGGGAATCGTAACACTACGGAAGGGTATTTTATTACCCGACCTTCCCTATTCAATAACCTACCTTTTGATTTTTGGAAAACTCGCATGTCAACGTTTTTACAATCTACTGATTATCGTATGTGGATGCTTATTCAAGAAGGTTATTCTCCACCTTCTCGTGAAATTAATGGTGTTAAAACTGAAATTTCTTTTACTGAATGGACTTTTGATGAACGAGATTTAGCTCAATTAAATGCAAAATGTTTTAACTGTTTTTTCTGTGCTTTAAAATCTGAGGATTACATGCATATCTCCACTTGCAAAACTGGTAAAGAGATTTGGGATAAATTGTGCATCACCTATGAAGGTACTAATGAAGTTAAACAATCCCGTTTGAATATTCTCTTGCATGACTATGAACTTTTTCGTATGAAATCTCATGAATCGATTTCTGACATGTATACAAGATTTACTCAGATAGTTTCTTGACTGCATGCTCTAGGAAAAGAACTTTCAAACTATAAAAAAGTTAACAAGATTTTGAGATGCTTGCCTTCGTCTTATGATGCTAAAATCACTGCAATCACTGAATCTAAGGATCTGAATACCTATTCTATTAATAACTTACTTAGCTCACTCATTGCTTACGAGCAAGGGGTGAATCAAAGAAATCTTGATGCAGGTGAGAAGAAAAAGGAGAAAACAATTGCACTGAAGGCGCACAAATCTGATTCTGAATCTTCCGGGTCTGAAAGCGATGAAGTTGCCTTCATCACAAGGAAATTCAAAAGCTTTCTAAGGAAGAAACAAAAGCATCATCAAAGTTGGAGAAAAAGTAAAGATGATAAACATGTTAAAGGATCTTCTGATATTGTTTGTTTTGAATGCTGGAAACCTAGACATGTGAGAGACGATTGCCCAACACTTCAAGATAACACGAGCAAGGAAAATATTGAGGAAAAATCTAAGTTTAAGAAGGAGAAGAAGAGAATCCAAAAGGCATTCTGGGCAGAATCTGGAACTGATTCCTCTAAAACTAAACCAGAGGAAGAGACAACGAACCTGTGCTTAATAGGGGAAGATTATCTTGAGCAAAGTGATGAGGAAGAGGTATGTAAACCAACTTATGATGAATTGTTTGAAATTTGTGAAAAAATCCATGCATCATACAAAAAACTTAAGAAGATACATGCTAGCTTAAAAGTGGAACTTGTAAATTTGCAGAAAAAGTATGAAGTCATTCTTAAAGATCATTCAACGATTGATTCTAATCACATGGCTCTTCTTGATGAATTTGATGAGTTGAACAAAAAACATTCAGAATTAATTGATGAACATAAGGCATTAAAAGTTTCACACACCTCACTTAATTTTGATCTTAAGAAATCTAAAGAGATTGAGAAAAATTTGAGGATTGAGAATGATGCATTAAAGAAAACTAATTTGAGAATTCAAAATGATTTGGATACATGTAAGAAAAATTGGATGACATCTACTTTTGATCATAAGCTAGAACCTAGGAAGAGGCATTATAACTCAAATCATTTAAGAAACCATTTTCCTGGAGTTAGATGTTTCTCATGTGGCATGCTAGGACACATCTCACACACTTGCACCATTCACCGTAGTACACATTGGATGTGGAGACCTAAGATGCATGATTCACATCATACCATATCTGCATTGCACTTTACTTTTCCTAAGAAGGGGCCCAAACCTATTTGGGTTACTAAATCTAACTGTTGTTGAGCTTTACAGGTGTGCTCTCACAAAAGACCTCGTGGGAGCATAGGATAACTGGACATAAGGAGGCTGGCAGCTCAAAAATTGCTTAAACTCGTTGCCTTATAACTTGCTTGAAATGTTTAGTTTTTGGTGTTATTTGTTTTTATTTTTGTGCTAGTTTTGTGCTTGCTTTGTATTGTTCTAGTTTGCTTTGTTTTCATTTTTTTTTTGTCACGTATGGTGAATTTTTTTCAAGCTTTTAAATTTTGGAGTTTTGGAGATAGTGTTTAGCTTTTCTAAATTGGTTAAAGGGAGAAATACTGTTGATGTTTTACCTCCTTCTGACCTTGTTTAGTGGTATGATTTTATTCTCTAAACAAAAGTTTAAACTCAGTTTAACCAATAGTTTTTTTAATTAAGATTCTTTTCTTATCTTGCTACATTAATTTATCTTATGCATAATAGCCAAAGTTCTTTTATATCTTTCAAGTTTTTTGAAATCTTGCCATTGCATTTATCACATGATTCTGAATTTGTGTTGTGGATTGTTCTTCCCTATGTTAGAGAGAGAACTCCTATTCTCTAATATTTGGAGGATATACTCACAACTAAGTTTTTTAAGGGTATATTAAAGAGTTTCTAGCTTGCAAGAGTTAAAAAGGAAAGAGGCCAATGAAGCCAAATTGAAAAAAAAAAAACTATATACACAAAAGTGTATCAAAAGTGTATCAAAAATTAAAAGATGCTCAAAGAGCCAATCAAAGTGATAAGAGGCATAAAATGAGCCCACTAAATGCAAGCTATCCTCTCTTTGCTAAAACTCTTAAAACTTAGAGAACTCATTGATTATGTGATGCTTTCAAAGACTTGATTTCAATTTCCATGATTGAGAAAAATTACTTTGTTTTATTAACTATGAGATATTTTATCTGTAAACAAGTCTTGAATGGATCTTCTTGAAAGTTTGTTAGGGATGTTAAGCCCTATGAACTTAGTCCCAAGCTAACCAAGAGGGGGGTGAATTGGTATTTTAAAAACTCTTTTCACAAAGAAAGAAAATTGCATAAACCAAATCACACCACAGAACTAAATGCGGAATTTAAAAGTGCGGAAGCAAGAAAAAGAACACAGAAATTTATAGTGGTTCGGTCGACTCAACCTACGTCCACTCCTTGGAGGCACCCTCCAAGTATTGCACTATAAAATGTGACTCTCCTTTAGCCCCCACAGCTAGGCGGAGAAGCCCTCACAAGAATCTCCTTTTTGCCACCCCGGCAAGGCAGAGAACCTACCTCCTTTTGCTTCCTCCTGAAGCTGGCAGAGAACCAAAACCAAAAGCAAAACTTCTTATCTCTACCGACCCTTCCACGGATGAGAAACTCTAGACGAAGAACAAGTAGAGCGATCCTTGAAGCAACCCTTGTGAATCCCCTCACAAACTCCCCCTCACAAGATCCTCTCTCTCTCCCTCTCTCTCTTTCTCTCCTCAAGGTCTTCTCAGATCAAGGCAGCAGCCAAAGGTTCTTGAAAAATGTTGAACAAGGGCTATTAAATAGAAGAGCTTCAAAGGAGCTCATTAATTGCAAGTTGCCGACTATATCGTCCAGGCCGATATGGACATCGGCCTGGCCGATCAGTACAAATCAATGAAGATCGGCCATAGCATAGCCCTGGATGCAAAACAGGATGATTGAAAATTGGCTTGATCGTCCAGGCCGATCTCACTATCCTCCTGGCCGATCAGTTCAAATCAGAGGAAAATCATCCTGATAATAGCCCTGGATACGAACTGGCCGATACTTATCTTCCTTAAGTAACTTAAGGTTTTTGACTGGATCGTCCTGGCCGATCCTGCGATCGTCATGGACGATATGATCGTATCAATCATCCTTAATTACTCCCTTGATTTCCTGAATAATTATGACATAATTTGTGAATATCGTCCAGGCCGATCCTAGGATCGTCCTGGCCGATAATTTTAAAATATATTATATCTTAATTATCTATGTCGGCAACTTCTTTCTGTTTTGAGCTTATCATCCTGACCGATACATGTATCATCCAGGCCAATATGTTAATGACGACTGCCTTAATTAAGGCTCCTTAGTTAGACTTTCTATTTTGAGTTGATCGTCCAGGCCAATCCAAAAATCGTCCTGGCCGATATGAGTAAAAATAGAAATTCTAAGTCCCTCAAGTGTGTGTGTGAAGGGTTACTTAGCATCAGTCTCTTTGACCATTACAAGTAGACTCAAGAAGTGAAAAAATAAAAATACAGACTGACTCAACCCTAAACCTACGCATTCCTGAACTGGCTTCTTCTTGATCGTCCGATCTTTGATTCCTGAAAAGTTAGAAGCAACAAGCAGTTCAAGAGAAATAGTGTTTGTCAATCATCAAAACATAAGCCATGAAAAATAGATTTGCAACAATCTCCCCCTTCTTGATGATGGCAAAACACTACGAAAAACAGTTAATAGCAAAAATTCAGGATTGATGAAAAAAGAACCTCATAAACTTCTCCCCCTTTTGACATATCAAAAAGGAAGGTACAAAAAAGCAAAGGAAAATAGATTTTTTTTTTTTATACCAAGGCATGAACATGATATAGTATTTCATGTGATTGATTTAAAAATTTGTGAGTTAAAGTGTTAATAAACTCTTCAATCTATAGAATAGTACAATATCCGATCATGGTTACCTTTAGCTCAGACGTTCTATTAGGGTAGAATCGTCTTTTGAAATCAATGACCTAACTCAAGAAATTAATTGGATATGAGAAAAGGAATCCACCCATTACTTGGCTTAAAAAAACATCATATAAAATAATGAAGTAAAGTGAATTTGTAACAATTGCAAAATAATCGAAGTCAAGCCTTTGAAAAACCAACGCTTCTAGGTTTTAAAAGTTGTAAAAAGGGAGAGTAGCTTGCTTTTGAGTGGGCTCATTTTATGCCTCTTGTCAATTTCATGGCACTTTGCGCACCTTTTTATAGATTTTTCAATTTTTGGCGTCTTTGCGCATCTTTTGTTGGCATCATTGGCCAAAAATTTTTTTGTTTTTGCAAGCTATATTCTCTTTTATAATCTTTTAAAAAACAAAGTTGTGAATATATCTTCTCAGATATTAGAGAATAGGAGCACTCTCTCTAACATAAGGAAGAGTTACCACAAGCAAAATTAATAATCAAGGACAAGAATAACGAGAAATCTTGATGTGACAAAAAGACTTTAAACATTATAAGTATAAGATAGATTTGCTTAAGCAAGCTTAAGAAAAGATCTCAGTTCCATAAATAATCTTTAACTTGAGATAGATTTTTTATTAGAAAAGAAAACTATGCCACTAAAATATGTTAGAGAAAGAGACACAATCACAAAATATTCCTACAATCTAAGAGATTGAGTAGATAGAAACATATTGACTACAAATTTCCAAAGGCAAGGACAAGGAATATAGTATCATATTAGCGATGTTTTTGAAAACTAAGTAAAGAGAGACAAAAGGGAAAAATAAAACACAAAAAATTTAAAAAAGCCAAAGCAACAAAAAGGAAACAAAAACAAAAGAAAATAAAAAGAAAAACAAAAGAAAAAAAGTTTCATGCATTAATGTCAATCACACCCAACCTGGTCCTTAAAGAGCTGAAAGTATCGAAGGCCAGTGGTTTAGTAAAGATGTCCGCCAGTTGATTTTCAGTTGTTACATGGTGTAACTCAATGTCTCCCTTAGTCACATGATCTCTAATGAAGTGATGCCTAATGTCAATGTGTTTAGTCCTTGAATGTTGGATAGGATTCTTAGAGATGCATATGGCACTAGTATTGTCACAAAAGATTGAGTTAGTACTTACATGTAATTCTAAATCCAATACCTGTTATTTCAACCAAAGAACTTGGGCCACACAACTTCCAAGAGCAATGTATTCAGCTTCAACAGTGGAAAGTGCAACAGAGTTTTACTTCCTACTAGACCAAGAGACCAAAGATTGTCCAATGAATTGACAAGTTCTAGAAGTGCTTTTTCTATCCACCTTGCATCCTGCAAAATCAGAGTAAAAAAAACCAATAATCTCAAAAGAAGTGCTATGTCTAGGGTACCAAATTCCTAATCCTTGTGTCCCCAAAAGTATCTAAAAATCCTCTTAACAGCAGTCATGTGGGATTCCTTAGGGTCAGCTTGAAACCTAGCACAAAGGCAAACACTAAACATGATGTCAGGTCGGCTTGCAGTCAAGTAAAGTAAAGATCCAATCATACCTCTATACTTCTTATGATCAACAGACTTATCACTTGGGTCCTTATCCAATGGAGCACTAGAAGTCATGGGAGTGTTAATTGGCTTGGCTTTGTCCATCTCATATTTCTTCAAAATGTCCTTTATGTATTTTGTTTGATTTAGAAAAGTTCCATCTTTTAATTATTTTATGTTAAACCCTAAAAAGTAGGACAACTCTCCCATCAAGCTCATCTCAAACTCTCTACTCATTATTTTAGAAAAATCATCACACAATTTTTTATTAGAAGATCCAAAAAGTATATCATCAACATAAATCTGAACAATGAGTAAATCATCTCCAACTCTTCTAAGAAAAAGGGTGGTGTCTACGCTCCCCTTGACAAACTCCCTCTCTAGTAAGAATGTGCTAAGCCTCTCATACCAAGCTCTAGGTGCATGCTTTAAACCATACAAAGCCTTTTTTAATTTAAACACATGATTTGGAAATTGAGAACTCTCAAAACCTGGAGGTTGTTCTACAAAAACATCTTCTTTTATTTCCCCATTTAAAAAGGCACTCTTGATATCCATTTGGAAAAGCTTAAATCCTTTATAACAGGCAAAGGCTAATAGCACTCTAATGGCTTCCAATCTAGCTACAGGGGAAAAAGTCTCCTCAAAGTCTATTCCTTCTATTTGATTGTACCCCTTAGCCACCTATCTTGCTTTATTTCTTACCACCACTCCTGAATCATTCACTTTGTTCTTAAAGACCCACTTTGTTCCAACTACACTTTGTCCTTTAGGTCTTTCCACAAGTTCCCAAACATTATTCCTAACAAATTGATTCAACTCTTCTTGCATTGCTAAATCCAAAACTCATCAGAAAGGGCTTGGTTAATGGTGGTGGGTTGAGTCATAGAAATAAAGGTAGAGTGGTTCTTAAGGCAACCGTCATTAACATATCAGCCTGGACGATACGTGTATCGGCCAGGACGATATTCTCAAAATAGAAAGAAGTTGCCGCCATAGACAATTAAGGTATACTATATTTTTAAATTATCGGCAAGGACGATCCTGTATCGGCCTGGACGATATTCACAAAATATGCCTTAATTGATCAGGAAATCAAGGGAGTAATTAAGGATGATTGATACGATCATATCATCCTGGACGATCGCAGGATCTGCCAGGACGATCCAGTCAAAAACCTTAAGTTACTTTATGATGATACATATCGGCCAGCTCGTATCCAGGTCTATTCTCAGGATGATTTTCCTCTTATTTGAACTGATCGGCCAGGACGATCGTGAGATTGTCCTAGACGATCAAGCCAATTTTCAATCGTCCTGTTTTGCATCCAGGGTGATGCTCTGGCCGATCTTCTTTAATTTGTACTGATCGGCCAGGCCGATGTCCATATCGGCCTGGACGAAAAAGTCGGCAACTTACAATTAATGAGCTTCTTTGAAGCTCTTCTATTTAAGAGCTCATGTTCAACATTTTGAAAGACCTTTGGCTGCTGCCTTGACCTGAGAAGACCTTGATGATAGAAAGAGAGAGAGGGAGAGAGAGAGAGGATCTTGTGAGGGGGAGCTTGTGAGGGGATTCACAAGGGTTGCTTCAAGGATCGCTCTGCTTGTTCTTCGTTTAGAGTTTCTTGTCCGTGGAAGGGTCGGTAGAGGTAAGGAGTTAGCTTTATGTTGTGGTTCTCTGCCAGCTTCAGGTGGAAGCAAAAGGAGGTAGGTTCTCTGCCTTACCGGGGTGGCAAAAAGGAGGTTCTTGTGAGGGCTTATCCGCCTAGCCGTGGGGGCTAAAGGAGAGTCACGTTTTGTACTGCAGTACTTGGAGTGTGCCTCCAAGTAGTGGACGTAGGTCGAGTTGACCGAACCACTATAAATTTCTGTGTTCTTATTTTTGCTTCCGCATTTTTAAATTCCGCATTTATTTTTGGTGTTATTTTGGCTATGCAATTTTTATTCTTTGAGAAAAGAAATTTTAAAATACCAATTCACCCCCCTTCTTAGTTAGTTTGGGCCAGTTCTATAGGGCTTAACATCCCTAACGAACTTTCAAGTGCCACCTGTGAGCACTTTCATTCCCCATAGCCACTGGACAATAAAAATTCATCATCTTGGCTATAGATTACTTCATTAAATGGGTGGAGTTAGAACCTTTATCAAAGATTATTGAAGCTAATGCCAAAGAATTCTTATGGAAGAATATAATATATCGCTTTGGCATTCTTATAAGGGTTATCACTAATAATGTGATGCAATTTACTAAAAAAACTTTACATCTTTCTGTAAAGATTTTTATATTAAGCTAGTCCACATAGTTGTCACCCATCCTCAAGCAAATGGGCAAACATAAATTACAAAGAAGACAATTTTAAAATGAATGAAGACACACATAGGAAAGGCTTGGGGGCAATGGGCTGAGGAGCTCCAAAATATCTTCTGGGTTTATCGAACCATCACCAGAACTCCTATAGGAGAGACTCTGTAAAACCTCTACTTTGGAACAGAAGCAGTCATGTTAGCTAATATTGGAGTCTCAACTGATAGTTTTTAAACTTTTTACTTTAATAATAACGAGGAGAAGCTCAAAAATAACATGAATCTCCTCTCAAAAGCAAGAGATGTAGCCTCACTCAGGACAGCTACATATCACCAAAGAGTTTCATAATCCTACAACGTAAGGGAGAAACCTCGATGTATCTCAATCGAGATTCTAGTTTTGTGTAGCATCGAACCAGTTGGAAAGGGCCCTTAGCACAATAAACTATCTTCCCTTTGGGAAGGTCCTTATTTATTGGCAGCTATGGTCAAGCCTGACACCTTCAATTTAAAGGATACTAATGGAAAGATTCTCCCGTAAACTTGGTACATTGGAAACCTTTATAAGTATTATAAATTGTTATTGATAGAACTACTTATATTATGTTATGTATTTTCTCCCAAGTTGTTGTGTAGTCCCTATATGTCTCTTCTTTGTGTTGAGTGTGGTAAAACTTTTCTAGCTTTTATATCCCTAAGTTATACTAGCAAACTGTTGTATTATCTTATATAGAACACTAATGTGATGTTTATTTTGTTCTTATGTTCTAAAATTGTCTCCTCATATAAAAGGATAAAAAACCAATAAAGAATCTAATTTATATATTCTTGATTCAATAAATACACAATTTGCATTGTATTTCAATTAGTGGATGATCAATCCCATGTTGATTAGAATTGACCTCTTCCATACAGGTTAAAGTCATTAAACAAATATTTTAGTTAACAACCTCGAATAGGTCAAACATTCTAGGAGGATATCTTAAATCTCAAATCACTGGATGATCAATCCCTAACAAATTTGATCTAACATCTTCCTTACAGATTAGTGTCATCAAGCAAATGCTTTGACCGACAACCTTAGATAAGTCAAAAAATCAAAGAAGGATGTCTCTCACATTCGCTAAAGTCGAAAGAGTCAACTAAAATATTTCTCATCAGTCAAACTAAAATAAAACTAAATAAATTTCATATGCATTGGAGAAAGAAAAGAAAGGAACTTCAACAAGTTCTTTATGTATCACTAAACATCATATACATCATATGAAAACATCAACACCAAATATATATAATAATCACTAAAATATATAAAGTGGTACAACTAATAATAAAACAACACCACAAAATTTCAATATCATCATCCTCCTCAAGGGCAAAGGCATTCTACAATTCACTCTCTACGTCATCACCATCAGAATCTAAAGAAGAGTTAGGAGAAGCCTGGCTAGGTGTCAACCGCTTGATCTTTGCTCCACTCTTGCACTATACTAAATGGACACCCTTCAAAAACCTCTGATGAAGCCTTTCTCCATACCATCCAGCTATAAGGCCTTCACCTCCATATCATATATATTTTTACGTGCTTTCTATACCTAATCCTGATCAATCATCTTAAAGGCAATAGACTTCTAAAATTCTTCAATAACCTTAGAAGTTTCCTATTCTGACTTGGAATTAGCTTCCTTCTCAAACAATAAATTTTGAAGCCTCTTATTCTCATTTTCAATGGCTATAATCTTCTCCTTAAAGATCTGTTGATCTTTCATTTATTGATTGATCACTACCTGTGCATCCACCATCTTAATATGAAGGAGATCCATCTATTGATTCTATAAAGAGGCTGAAGTAGCCAACTCTACTCTACAATCTGCTAGCTGCTCCTCCACTGCCTTTATTTTTCGTATATCTTTTTAATCATATTTATAATTTTACTCTCCCTAGAGATATTTAACCTTCACAACTTTATTATTCAAGTCATTTAAGATCTTAGTCATTTCAATTTCAAGATTAATGCATTTCACCAACTGAAACAATAAGAAAAAACTTTGTAAGAGAGATGTCCTAATGAAAATGCAAAAAGATAAAGAAAAAAAGAGAATGGGGACTCACCAACTCTTCAGCCCACCAACGTCCCACACATTGATGTTTTAAAACATCTTCTGGGTTGTATGACTTTGATGGAGAGACATGGTGACCTTTGCTAGTGATTGTTAAGACCTCCTCCACCCTTTTCTTCTTAGTTTCATGTGGATCGCCCTCATTCCCTAATCATTTAGAAGGATCCTTTGAAGGTTAGTTAACTATCTTTGAGACTTTGGCTAACTTCTTTAGCATATGTGCATATGATATCCCTAGCTGAGTAGAAAGTCCCACTTTAAACAAATACTCTTTATCTACATATATACTCAAATAGCATACCTCATAGTGGAGGGTGTTGACATTTGGAAGATTGAGCATCTTCAGTAAATCCTCTGCTCCAAATGGATAAATCATTCAGTTTTCCCCATTTTTCTTGAAGATTTTAGTCATTTAGCACAAAGAAGAAGTTACTAACCTAGCTTTTTGATGGATCCAGAGTATGAATATCCAACCACTTGGATCTGAATAAGATATGACCCTGTGTATCACTAATAAGATGACCCACTGAGAAAGGCACTCTATAGACAACACCACTCGATAATATCTAAATAATATGATTAATTCCATTATGATTGTCATGGATCTATAATAAAGCTAGGACAAACTCACTCTTTGAACATGGTGGAAATCATACCCCTTCTTGCAAGTTGAACTCGTACACTGTCAAAAATCGCAGAGGACAGGAACAAGCACGAGTGGATTTTTCAATCACTTTTATTACAAGATCACTGGGGAAGTGGAACTTCTTCCTAAAAATGATCAAAAAATTAATGATTATGGTGGACATGGCATTATTAGCTTTCGTCACTTTCTGAGTCTTCCTCAAACCTTCTGATTGAATAATACGACAATCTTTTTTGGCTGAGGGGATTTTGATAGAGGTGTGGTCACGCATTTGAATTTCTATACTAAAGAGAGGCACTGAATTTTAGTACGGGATGCCACCCACCAAAAGCAATTGAATGCCTCTAAAGTAAGAAAAGAAAAGGGGAGAGAAAGAAAAGAAAGACTATAAATTTTCAACTTCTACACAAAAAGAGGGGCCCTGAATTTTAGTAGGGGATACCACCTACGAAAAATAGGGGAATGCCTCAGTTATAAGAAAGTTAGAAGGAGAAGGGAGAAGAAGAAGAGGAGTAACTTTTTTACAGCCCCAGGTGTCTATTTATAGGATGAAAGGGGGGGGGGGGGGAATGTTTAAAAAAGAGGGGGAAAAGTTTAAAAATGAGAAGGAATGAAGCTTCTAGAAGACTTTCAAAATTTTTAGAATTTTTAAGTATTTTTAAAAAAATTTTAGAGCCTCAAAATGAAAATATTTCAATTTAAAAAAAAACAATAAAAAATGAATGAAAAAAAGAAGAGTGGTTGTGAGCCACCCCTTAAAAACAATTCATTGAATTGCAGTGGCAATTGTAGGTTGCCTTGAACCTGCATTCCTCAAACAGCACGTCTGGAATAACATGCTGATGTGTGGCCACTGACGGCCGGTATTCGGCTGACTAGCCGGATGTTTCTGGTGCAAAAGCACATCTGGGTCCATTTGTTTTGGCTCAGATGGTTTAAATCGGAAGTTTTTGGGGTCGAAATCATTTTTGGATATTTTGGATCCAATTTTGGCACTTTTAGACTAGGATCAAGTTTGAGCAAACTTATATTTTTTGGAATGGAATTTTGTAACATTTCTTGCGATCCGATCAATTTAAAATAGGGTGGCAGTTGATATATCATCAAAAAATTATCTTGAACGAGCACGAATCTATAAGCAAATTCTAGTTGGAAACTTCAAAAATTCATTTAGAGACTATCTGAAAATTAATTTCAACAAACTTATAGTCAAACTTAATGTCTCAAAAAGGCAAACCCAATGACACTAAATTTGACCCAATCTGAGCTCAAATGAGCTCAAATCCAAGACCCAAAGTGCTTTCGGAAGGTTTAATCCATAAATTGGATTATCAAATGGTTTCCAAATGTGGCATGCTTATAGTCAAATCAAGCGGCTCGATGAGGTAAATAAAATGAGCCTAAGATCCTCAAATTTCAACATTGTTAAGACATTCAAAGGCCTAGTAAACCATTCATGATCAAGGGATTCAACATCAGCCATCCATTCAAACCAATCCTGATTTACCGTTAATCTTCCTCCTATTTATTGGCTATGTCACTCTTCGAAAACTATAAATACACCCCTCATTTCTCCTGAGAGGGGACCCCAAGCAAGAAGAGAAGAGAAGAAAGAGAGCTCTTGCAACCAGACTCCTACTCAACCAACAACAAATCTCCAACCGACCGCCATCCAAAGCTAGAGTTCTGCCCGACTGCCAACTGATGCTAGTGTTCTATTTAACCACCATCCAATGCCATAGTTCTTCTCGATTGCCAACTGACATCAGAGTTCTATCCAACCGCCGTCTAACGCTAGAGTTCTGCCCTAAACACTAAACATCACTGGATTTTTTATCTCTGCTCATAAGTAAACTTTAACTCGAGAGTTAATTATTGTAATCTGATTATCCTTAATTTCAAGGATGAGTCATCCACTTGTAATGTAAGCAAACACTAGTGAAATTTTTTTAATTGGGTGCAGCCCTATGATTTTTCCCATTTTAGGAATTACACATAAAAATACTGGTGTTATATTTTTTTCTTCTATTGTGTGCTGGATATCCGTACAGCGCTGAGAAAAAAATTTTCTAACTCTATCGATGTGTATATTCTAGCACACAAAAAGCTTAAAAAGAAGACATAAAGAACAACTTACAATAAGTAAGAAGAAAAGGAAAAAGTGACCAACCACCAAAACTAGTGACTAAAAATAAACCAAACTAGAAAATTAAAAAAATCTTATAAGAACAAATAAACCAGACTCATAAAAATCAAAACATGGAAAAAATAGAGGTTCTAAAAGCCTCATAAAATCTCCTTAAAATCTTCAAATAATCAAGATGCTGAAGTAAAGACCTATATTAGCTAGACCAGAAAAAGTAAAAGTAAAGCAAGCAGAAAGTATACAGGTAGATATTATGTATTCATCTACAACAATCCATTATAGGAGTGTTGGTTCATTGTATATATAACATTAGAAGAAATGCATATATGATTCAGTGGTCCATATATTATGGCTGAATGGTTCAAAAAACTTATAATATATTACCAGTTTTATGTTGATCCACCTTTTTATAAGCTACTCCACTTGGGTTGTATTATGTACTTTGTATTAACATTCCCACTAAAACTATTGCATCGTATGATGTAATCAATTTGTTAGTAAGGTGCTAAAATATAGGAATTGATAGAAGCTTTATAAATAAGTTTACAATTTGATCTTTAGTAAAGTTGTGGTAGACTGTAATAGTTTTGGCTTTGTTGCATTCCCTTATGAAGTGACATTCAACTTTGATATTTTTGGTACATGCATGAAAGAATAAGTTGTTGGTTAACAAGAAAATTCCCTTATGTCAAATTTTCTACCAGACACAGACTTCAGCCCATCGTCGAACATTCGTCAGACTTCTATCTAATGCTGGAGTTATGCCCATCTATTGACTTCTACCTGACATCATCCTTCTGACCTTCATCATTAGATAATAGTCTTTATGACCTCCATCGCCCGCTGACTACTATCCCTTCGACTTACATCGCCTACTAAAAATAGTCCTTCCGATCTCTATCGCCGGCCAACTATGGCCCTTCTGGCCAAGTGAATACGTCAATGGTGATTCTTTGTATTCCCACCATGTAATGTGTTCTATATGATGTACATCAAGCTAAAGCCTTCCCCCAAGGAAGGGTCTCATTTGTAATCAACTACAAATATTAGTGGATATATTCAAACTGGGCTAGGCCCAATAGTTTTTTCCCTTTTTAGGATTTTTTACATAAAAAATTTGATGTCTTTTATTAATGATGAACCCACTCTCTCTCTATCTGATTGTGTGCTGGATATTCGTACAAAGCTAAGACGTTAATGTTTATGTTTCTCTATCACCGTGAATATTGTAAGACGCAACAATGATATTCCTATAACTTTGGATGAGGGCAATGTTGTCTTGGATAATGTTAATGTTATTGTTGGAGATCTTAATGGTGTGTCAGCTAACCTTGTTTGTTCTAGTGGGTGTAAAGGTGGTGCTTGTATCTATTTCATTACTGCGGGGTTAGTTTCTCCTGCTGGGGGTGTCCCTTGCTCGATTAATCGTGTTTCTACCCCTATTCCTTCTCCCACTAATGTTGAGGGTGAGGAAATTTTTTTCTCTGATTCTTTGGTGCCAGTTTGTCTGAATCCTAACTCTATTGTCATTCTAGGCCAGGTTGGTCTTATGGATTCTACTTCTAAGTCTGCTGGATTGGTTGGTAATTGCGATTATATGGCTAGTAAGAGTTTTGAGACTTTTGTTGTTCATGAAGGTACATTGAGTAAGGATATGATTAGTCCTTCTAATAACTTGACTTTTCATACATCTATTGTGGATATTCCTATTTTGGTTTTATCTAATGCGGAGTTGAAAGCCCATCTGTCTATGAGTAAAGCATATGTGGACCATTCAGATTGGTTGAATGTGTCCGACGATGACTTTGATGAGGATAAAAATGAGCTTTCAGATCCTCAATATAAGCACTATTCTGAGGCTGATTGAGTTGTTGATCTAGTTTGTTCTTGTAGTGTTGGTAAAAGGCCTCATAATAAATCTAAGAAAAAAATAGAGATGCTCCTTTGCTTGTTTGGCTTTTCTGTTGGTTGCTGGACTATGATGAGGCAATCCTGATATCCCTAGGTTGGCCTTGTGTTCGCAACCTTGGCGGTTCATGCGGCTAGTGCCTGTGTCTTCGGATGGATGCTTTGTGGTTTTCTCCGCCAATGGATGGTCGTCTCTTAGCTGCTTGGTGGGTGCTGGATTGCTAAACTGAGTCCTATTGATTGTCATTTTATACGACGTGTTTTGTCTGCTTAGATTTTTCTTTCATTGGGTTAGGCATTTTTGATGTAAGTGTGAGTTGTTTAATTTCTTTGACTATTGTACTTTCCCTTTTTATTCAATAAAATTTGGGGCTAGTCCCTTAAAAAAAATGTAGACAATTTGGAGAAAGTGGTTGCAAAATGGCTATCAAACATATTTTACGAAAGCAATTTTTCCAAACCAATTAACTCTTGTTATCTTACCATTTAGAAATTGAAGAAGCATTAAAAATGGATAACCAAATGAGGTTTCTAATAATCACGTTATCTTCAATAAACCATGCCTATAAAGCTCCATATGCAGGCTTACTCCTTCAAGTTATCAAAAGCTAAGTTTTGAAGCTCTACTCTGATGGTGACTTCTTCTCCTGTTATACTCTTCCCAATTCCTTCTTCTTTTTGCTTCTTAATACATTATCAAAAATCAAGAGATTATTATGTGTGGAGATAGAACAGAGAGATTCGTCTGGAATTGTCTCTGTGAATAATAAAAGCTAAACAGTAAATAGTAAAAGCATAGTGATAAACGATAACTGTGTTTTTACTGTTCATAGAGACAAATCCAGATGATTCTCTATGTTCGATCATTGCACGCAATAATCTCTCCCAAAAATTAACTTGATCAGGAATGAATCTCGATGATATATGAATTGGAAACCTCCAATATTAAATTAGGACCATCCTAACTCTGATTTCAACAAACTTACACTCAAATTGAATGTCTCGACAAGACAAATCCAACAACATCAAAATCGGTCCAATTCAAGCCTAAATGGCCCCAAATAAATTTTAAAGCTTTAGTGTATTAATTAGATAGCCAAATGACATCCAAATATAGGATGTTTATAATCTAATCAAGTGGCTCAACGAGATGAATCCAATGAGCCTAAGATCTCTTAATTCTGACATCATTAAGGTCCTTAAATGCTACATGAATGCACTATGATTGAAGGAATTGATATTTACCGTCTAATGCAACACTCCGAATTTGTCCTAGATCTTCTCCATATTTATGAGGCATGACACTCTCAAAATCTATAAATAAACTTCATTTTACCATGTTAAAAGTAGCTTAAACCTTAATGGTTTTCACAAGAAAATCATGTGCGTTCTTTGGCTTTTATAATGTCCTGAAATAATATGATTTCTGGATATTGTATTACATCATACAAGAAAATCCATTCAAATGAAATTCGAACAACTAGCTGCTAATATATAATGATTAAGGGTGTAAATGACTCAAGTCATGCTCGAGTCTGGTCAGACTTGATCTTAACTCGCGACCCAAATTCTGAGCTTGAACTCGAGTCGACTCGACTAGTCGCACTGGAAATGGCATGTTGAGCCACTCGATTATGCAATTCGAGTACCACTGTCATTCATGTTTCACATGCGAGCTTGCTCTATTCTCGCTCCGCAGTCCGCATGCGAGCACACTTTTATTCGCTTTTCTCATAGAGCCCGCATTTTTTGTGTCCTGTAGTCTACATGCTAGCCCAACAATATGTTTATCTCATTCCACTCATGATCCCACTGTCATTCGCCTTCTATAGTGTGACACAAGCTCACCGTCATTTTCCAATCTATACACGTCTGTGTCCTGCTTCCCACCCATACATAGTGTTGAAATTGAAATTCCTGCCCAGCTATTCAGAATCCTCTCCCGCATTTCATCTTTTGTTCACGTCTCGCTTCCCACCATGTACTATCTTTAATATATAAATATTTTTTAAATAAGAATTAATGACGAGCCGAGCCTTAGCGGGCTCGAGCTTGTGGCTTGATAAGCTCAGCTCGTAAGCTTTTTAGAGTCAGCTTGGCTCATTTATAGCCATAATAATGATTAGATTTTTTCCTTATAAATAATAATATTTCTCATTTCCTCCTATTGAAATTTTGGTCATTCAAAACAAATTTAATTCTCTAAATTTCATATACATTTTAGTAAGTTTACATTTAAACTCAAACTTATTTACAAAACTGTTATTTAATTTTTTTGGTAGCTCTTGCATGTTTTATTTTATTTTATTTACGCAAGTAGATTATATATATATATATATATATATATATATATATATATATATATATATATATATATATATATATATATATATATATATATATATATATATATATATATATATATATATATATATATATATATATAATCAAGTTTGTGAAAATCGGACCGGACAATGAACCGAAAGAAGAAGAGGTTCATGGTTCAACCGGTCGAACCAGGGTCAAAGCGGATGACGTAATAAATAATAATAATATTATTAAAAAAATTAATAAAATTAATATAATAATGAAATATAATTACCATATACTTTAATATCAATTATTGTTAATTTATATTACATATTTAAATATAAATTATATTAAAAACTCACAATACAAATTAATTGTTCATAATATATAATTAAATATAAAAATTTAAATAGAAAAATATAAAATTTTATTAACTAAAAAAGTAAAATTTCTCAAAGAAATAAAAAAATAAATATTATTCATATTATAATTTTTTTTTATAATATATAAAATTAAATGGATAAAAAATAAAAAATAAATATTATCAAATAAAAAAATAAATATTATCAAAGAAATAAATAAATATTATTCATATTATAAAAAACAATTAAAAAACCATAAAAAAAAAAGATGTTTAGCTTTGTATAGTGTATACATGAAATCAAATCTAACTTTTTTGCTTTGTATGGTTTAGTCCCACATCACTTATTGTAATGTTTTGCTTTGCATAGTTTATATAGCTTTTTTTTTATGTTTATGTTTGAGAGAAATTGAACTCGACAATCGTCCAACTACACTCTTAAATAAAGAATATTTGATGAATTTAATAATAAGTTTCCATGAGAAAATAGGTAGAGAGAATGACAAGACACAAGTTAAAAATAAGTTGGATCAACTAAAAAAAGATTGAAAGTTATAGAAGAAGTTTAGGCGGTGATCAATTGAATTGGGTTGAGATCCTAAAAGAAAGATTGTTGAAGTTTTAGATGAATGGTGGATATATATATATATATATATATAATTTTGATTATCAAAGAACAATTAAAATACAATCACAAATAATCGATATACTTTATTAGCAGTCTGTGCTCATGACATAATTAGGTACAACTAGTTTTAGTGAGTTATCTTATTATAGAAAAAAATAAATAAAGATATGTATATGGACTTTGACTAAGAGGGCATATTGGCCCCAAAAAGCAAGTTAATTTTATTTTAGGAAGCAGTTATTCCAAACCAAGTAATTTTTGTTATTTAACCATTTTGAAACTGAAGAAGTATTAAAAACGGACAACAATACGAGGTTTATAATAGCTACATTAAGCAAAATAAATCAAGCCCATTAAGCCCCACCTGCTCTTGGCCTCCAAAGTAGAGATTCAAAGCTCTATTCTCATGGAGACCTCTTCACTTTTGGACTCTTGTTATACTCTTCTCAATCTCTTCTTTTTTGCTTCTAATAGAGAAGATTTTTCTAGCATCAGCACGAGAGCTTATGCCTGGAGAATATGATCTCATCGAGGTCAAGTCACTGGAGGATTCTATATTATGCTCTGTTCCCAATAATGGTTTGCTAGCAATTTATTAATGTTGTTTGAAGTGCTTCTAACAGGAATTTGGAGGGAAGATGGGCTATTTGAAGACGAGCTAGAGTAGTTTCAATGAGTTGTTGTGTTTGCTTTTAGCAACGCCATTTTGTTCAGATGTGTAGGGACATGAATAGTGATGTAGAGTACCTTTATGAAGAAGAAAGCTCTTTAATTTGGAGGAAGTATATTCTTGTCCACCATCAGTTTTCAATGTCATGTTGTTGAATATATTTTCAATCATTAGAATGACGTTCATTAAATATGTGTTTGTTTGATCTTTTCTTTGTAATGAGTAGATCTAGGGGTATTTGAAAAACTCATCAACAAGTAGAAGGTACAACGTAATTCCTTGAAAAGAGGGAGTGGGAGAAGGATCCCATATGTTCGAGTGTATCACATTAAACAACCTAGAAGAAGTAAAAGCTGAAGAGTTGAAAGGAAGTTTAGGATTTTGTCCATATGAAGAGCACAAAATTTTTGAAAATTTCTTTGTTGATATATTGACAGTGGGTGCTAGTTGCTAGAGGATGAGTTAATGGGAATGTTAGAGTCTTGAGTACCAAACTTGAGCTGGTTCTGAGGTAGCATAGAGAGCTCCAATCAGAAGCTTAGAGTGGGATGGAAGGATCGGGTAGATACTATGGTGACTTCATCATAGGAGAAGAGGTTAATTTGTTGAGCAATCTTGATAACGAAATCGTTAGCATCAAAGGATAAATAATAATTTTTATATTTGGTTTGTTGATAGATGGAAAGAAGATTATGTTAAATTTATGGAACATGGAGAATATTGGGTGGGTAGAGCTTACAGTTTGGGTGAGGAGTGGGTAGAAGTCCTTAGCCATTATTGGAGATGGGTAGGGAAGAAACATTGTGATTATGATAGTGTTTGAGCCTTCATAAGATGTTGGGTTTTGTAGGTGAGCTAAATCAACAATGAGATGAGCAGATTCCCCAAAGTCGAGATACCAAGTTGAATCAGGTTGGGTTTGTTGATCAAAGTAGAAGACAATTTATGTGGGATATGGCTTGTAACTCAGGTTGCACTGGTGTGAACATTTAACTGTTGTATGCCTTATTTTCCCATAACTTTGGCGGGTTGGCTTAGGAGTAGGTCGTGGTGCCCAGCTGCCTCTGGGTGAGAACCGCCCACGACTCCTACTACTGTTGCGAACTCTAAAGGAGGAGAGGGCAATAGTGGTATTTTTAATGGAAAAGTGTTGACCCTGAATTTGCCAAACCATTGGGTCTATGGGTTGACCTGGTCAAATTGACCAGGCCATGCCCTGAGACCCCTCCCATTAAATTCCTTGGGTAAAACTAAATCTGTTAGACCCAGACCTTGGCCCTAGGTCAACCTGGTTGTCCAGGTTAACTCGGGTTGACCCAAATTGATCCAAATGCTCTCTTTTGGTTTCAAATCAAATCTAAAGGTTCTCAAGGTCAATTCTAACTTCCCTTGGACTCAATGGGTCAAACCTAACCCATTGGGCCCAGACCTCTACCAGGTCAACCCAGGTTGACCCATTAAACCTTTTTTTAACCCAAATCTATTTCAATCTAATTTAAACATATCTTTGACTCAAACACCCACTCCCTTCGACCTATTTGACTAGGTTGACAAGGTCAACCATTGACTTGGTCAACCTAGGTCTTAAATAGGTCAAATTAACCTATTTAAGCTAGTTTAAGCCTATTTAATGCTTTGGAAGGTTTCTTAATGCTCCTTTGACTCAAATCCCAACCTAATCAGTCTAATCCCCTCCTAATACCCTCTTGATTGAATCTTAGCCGTCAATTTAAGGGTTAGGGGATATAAATTGGCTTATTAGGCCTTATTGATGGGCTTTCTTGCAATTTCTCTTTTACTAGTCCCTAAGCCCGAGAACTTTCATTTAAGAGCTCTCTAGACTTTCTCACATCTTTCCCAACTCAAATCCACTGCCAAGACCTCGCTAGCAGTGAGATCTTTGGAAAATTGAGGAAAAGAACTTCCAAGGGCTTTTTCTTCCATCGAAGTCATTTCAAGGCTCAAGTTTAATAGGAAAATTATACTAGGATAGTTTACAAGCTCAATCGTGCCAAAGATTTGAGGATTCAACTGTTAGATCCCTTGAAAACACTAGGCCTAGGTCAAAAACTTAGAGCTAATTAGCATTTTGAAAAGCTTCTTTTTTGCCAAACTAACACCTCTCCGCAATTTTTATTTGTACTTAGAACCTATGTTCAAAATTTTGTAAAAATTTGTTAGTCCGATCTTGAGAACAAGGAAATTTTTATTTTTAGGGTTTCTGGTTGCATGATGTTTGTTTATGTGGATGTTCTAGAACACTAATGTTACGATCTATGGTCGAGATCACACTGTTTCGTGTGTTCGTTTGACCATGAGAGCTCTCGATTGGAATGAGATATCGTTCAGCTCGATTTCAGCCATCGATCTCATACCGCGGAGGATCGAACGAATGTCAAGCCATGCTAACGTAGCTAAGTAAAGCCACATCAGTGGCTTTGATTGCCATGATCATTGCGGCAATCTTTACCGGCGGTGCGATCATTGCATCGCTAGGTAATGATTGCCCATGGTTTGCTGGACGAGTCGGAGCCACTAGGTATGTCGTCGCCGTTTCTTTTAAATTTAATTTAAATTAGTTTTTAAAAGTATTTTAAAACTAGAATTTGTTAAAAAAATTATTTCTAAAATAAAAAATATTAGTATAATATATCAAACTTTTTAGAAAATTATCCCCCTTAATTTAAAAATAAAATTGACTTAAAATATTGAGTATATTTTAAATTATTTTAATTATTAAATACATAGGTATTTTAATATTAAATACTTAGGTATTTTAATTAATAATTAATTTTAAATAATTAAATATTTTATAAAATTGAAAATATTATTTTAAAAGTAGTATTTTATTATTTTTGAGAAAATTGATTAATATATTTTTGATTTAAAACTTTATTCAATACAGAATTATTTATTGTAATTATTATATTTATTAATGTATTACTTATTTAATTAATGTGTATGTATATATCATTATATAATTAATTTTAAAAGCAATATATATTATTATGAAGTTGTTTTTCTTAAAATTAGATAATTAAGCTCAAATTTATTATTATTACCATTATTTTAAATTATTTAAATTATTATATTATATTATATTATGTAATTTACTTTTATATTATTATTATTATTACTATTATTATTTTCAAAATTATTTTAAAAATATCATAGAATTTATTTTGAGTAAACTAATTTTAAATTAATAATTAATTTTCTATTTTTAATTACTTCAATTAAATAATTGCTTAAATTACATAATTAATAATTAATTAATTTAAATTTAAATTATTTTCTAAGTTTATAAAAAATAATTATTTTATTAAATTATTTTAAAAAATTAGAGAATTAAATTTATCATTTAACTTCTAATTAAATAATTATTTTCTTATTTTAAATATTTTTCTTAAATTATTAATTACTTAAATTATTTAATTAATAAGTAATTAATCTTAAAATTCAACTATTCTCCCAAATAATAAAATTATTTTAAAGTCAAGAAACTTTAATCTTTGATTTAATTTAATTTAATAATTATTTTCAAGTAATAAATATTTTAAATTTATTTTAAAATTGCTTTTAAACCCATTGAACTTCAAAAATTCATAACGAATTCGTTTAAAGTCGGATTTATGCGTATAAGTCCTTAAAATTTTTAGAAAAATATTAATTTTCATTTGAAAATATTTTTAGAAACGAGAACATTTTTATATCATATTTTCTATTTTATTTAATAAGTTAATTATTTAGATATTATTTAAATAATTAATATACTAATTATTTTTAAAAAAATATTTTCAAACCCCTTTTTAGCCTCATTCAGGTTGCCAATAAATAGCCCATGAGTATGAATATTAAATTATTTTGAATTACATTATTTTCTAAAAAATTAATCTATTTAATATATGTACTTTAAGTTATTTTAAAATTACATATATCTTAAATTCATTAACTTTGTGAGATTCCCTTTGAAATTTTAAACATATGTTGTGTTTATGAATATCATTCATGGGGGAGATTGATTAGTGGGTGGTTGAGTCTGAATAATTCACTAATTGCTTTGATAAGCGTGCTTAGTTACCTTTTTATCATCTTTTGCTTGTGAAAGATGCACGAGCACCTAGTTTAGGCCCTCCAAGATTTTAGGAATTGGTGTGTTTACTATTTTTATACATTCCTTGCATGTTACCTCAATGGTTAGTCCAAAACTTATTTTTAAACCTATTTAACGTAGTGACACCCTAAGGATAATAATTAAGAACCCGTCTACTGGACTTAGAAGAATTATAGGAGCTTGGGTAGATCATCAAATGACTTGAAACTTCAAAAATCTAAACTTAGTGACACTTTAAACCTTTCAAAATTTTCTAAGAATTTTTAGGAGCCTTTTGACCCCTTAATTAACAAACCTTAATTTAACTTGTAATCAGATCCTTATAACTTCCAAAAATTCTAATAAATCAATTCAAAAAATTATCTGTAATATCTCAAACCTTCCAAAATTCATCCCTTAACCTTAGATAACTAGGACCCCTTAATTGGACATTAATCTGAGCCTTAATTTAATTTTAATTAAAAATCATCTTTTTTCCCTTATTAAATTATAAAAAATTATAAAAATTTTCTAAATTTCTCCAAACACTTGGGAACATCTTCTTAGCCCTATTCTAACCTTTTGGGATGATTCATATCAATTTGGAGCTTATTTGGATCAAAACCATAAAATCACCCATAATTAGATAATTTCGAGAATTTTTTAATTGCTCGAATATTCTAAAATTCATATCTTGGCCTATAGAACTCTAAATCTAGTAAAATTAAAGCCTAACTACTCCCTTTTAGGCTTAATATTTAACTAAAATGCTAGAATCCCCATACCTAGCTTATTTCCCATAGTGACCCTTAGCCTAGCATATAAGACGATCCGAGACTTTCCAAAATTAGCTAAAATAACTTAAACTTTAAAGATTACTACCCTAAGCATTAAAATGGACCTACAAATTAAAATTAACTAAAAATGGACCCTAATCCATTAATATTTAAACCTTAATTAAATTTTATCTTCTAGCCTTCAACAAACTTTAACCTCATGCAACTTGAACTAATTACCCTATATAGGACCTATCCAAAGCTACATAAGCCTAATACACACATATAGATGTGTTAGGGCACCACTTCTAGCTCTAGGATTAGAGCCGGTGTTTTACTTTCCTTTTCTACTTTCTATGTTGTGATGCCTTGTGTGTGGCACATGTGATTGTTTGATTTGTTCTGATTTGATTTGTCATGATTATTATGTTATTTTATTATTGAATTCTATACTTATGTTATAATTTATGCATTATAATATCCATAGGCTAGGGCCACTTTTATACTAACTCAGTCTTATGCAGGTGGCCACGCTCATGTAGTGCTAATAGAGGAGGCGGTCATAATTAAAGTTTTAAATACTAATTCTATTTTCTATAAATGCTTCAGAAATTGCTAAAGCCCCCTCTCTAAATTCAAAGAGTATGTCCAAACATGCTTACCTTTCTACATAATTATAAACTGCTTAGATGTGATATATAAATTGCTTCGGATGATTTTTTATTAAGATAACCATACAGGTGTTTGAGTCTAGATTTTTTTTCTCTTTTAAATGTAATGTAATTCACTATTTATGAGTTTTGAAAGTTTCTAAAAGTCTGGCATTTCAAACACTTGGTATCCAAAGAGAATAAGAAAGGTCCCCTCTCAAGGAATTTCTTAGTTATTTGGATAACTTTCTAGAGGATGAACCAGACGGAGCCTGAAAGAGATGATCCAAAGGGAGATGATTTAGAGAAGGACAATCCACTTGAAGACGAAGACTTGAAGATGAAATGTCTAGTTTTAAGGCTTGTGTCATTTATTAGCATTATAATCCAGATTATTGTCAGTGGAGCTTGGCCACCATAACTTTTCTGTAGACCCTGGGTTGTACTTATACAGCACTTGTCATGAACTTTCTTTACTTTACTGTGTTTTGGAATTATATTGATATGTTTATTATTGACTGCGCATTAGAAATTGCATGTTTTTTCTAGGCTTCTTACTTGTATGTGTGTGGCCTGATTTGTATTAGGCTCTTTAGGATAAAAAAAACTTTTTGTACTTGTAATAAATATTCAAAATGTTAAGGTTTAAATATCTTAGAAACTTAATGACCTAGGGAATAGCCAGAACTATCCTAGGTCGCATGCATATTATTACATCTCTCTCTCTCTCTCTCTCTCTCTCTCTCTCTCTCTCTCTCTCTCTCTCTCTCTCTCTCTCTCTCTCTCTCTCTCTCTCTCTCTCTCTCTCTCTCTCTCTCTCTCTCTCTCTCTCTCTCTCTCTCTCTCTCTCTCCCCTTATAATAAAAAATCTCCCCACCTGTAGGTAGAGTCTAGATAATCTGGCCTAAGAGGATGAAGTACCAAACCTGAGGAGGCCTTATCTTTTTTAAAAAATATTTTTGTATAAGTCTATTTTTTAAAAAATCACATTCATATTTGATTTGTAGACCTTTAACCAGCATGAATTGCATCAGGAACTCATTGAATTAAACTTTAATTATATTAGCGCTAAGAGCATTCACTCTACATAAGTTCAAGGCCAATTAGGAAATTCTCTAGATGTCAGCCCTACTTCTAAAAACTAAACTACCTACCCATCTTTCATAAAGACCAGATAACATGGATTTTACTCGCTTAGGCGGTTAGCTGTCATTCCTTTTCAAGCAGGATATAAGCCTAGGTGCATTAGCTAGGACACATGTGTTAGTATTGAGTAGAACACTAAACCTACCTTATATTCTAGGATTTGAGGCTACTATATTGGGTGTCTCGTAGTATGCCTAAATAGTGGGTAAATTTCTTCTCTTCAGGGATTATAAATATTACTTATCTACATCACATAGATGGCACCACTTCTATCCCTTCTCTGTATATGCTCTATGTGTATGAGTTTTCTTCTTGTTCTCATTGTCTTAGTCCCTCCGAATGTTGGTATGAATCCTGCATGTTGGCTAAGCCAAGTTGAGCCCTTTTATTTCCTTTTAAGTAGGATTTCCTAGTCTCTCCATTTGTACCAATCCCCTTGCTCGGGAAGAATAATATTTGATCCTTAATCAAGAGTTTTCTTGGGCCTAGGCTCGAGATGTAATTAACAATGGGAGCTTGCATTCATGGGAAATAAAATGCCACAATAAATAAACCCCACTTGAACTAATGTATTAGGTGGGGGAAACTCATTGTTACGATCAGGTCGTGTATATTACTACACATCAGGGTGCTTTGGGAGAGCCATTATCCTTAATGATTAGTCATATACACAATCTAATGTGCCATCCTATTGGCCCATTTGCAAGGAGCGTGGAGGCCTATGATATTCTTTATCCCTCGAGATGGTGCGGTTGTATGCCCACTATACTTTGCAGCTGGAGGTGTACTTTCGGAGGTCCACAAAGAGATTTTTAAGTTTTCAACATAGAGATTAATTTCCTCCCTACAAAGCATTAAGAAAAGGTCATCTAGGATGATAAGCATGAGCTTTGTATGAATGGCAGTTTTGAAAGCTTGATATGAGCTTAGAAATCCATTCAAGATGTAGAGGATAATATCCTCTGTATCAAGATGAGCGCCTGATTCAGAGATGTTGTAAGCCAGAGTTTTATTTAGGATATGTATTGGATCATGGTGAGGTCTTTCATGGTGATGTTTTGGAGTTCATTATTGAGTTGAATGACTCTAGAACAGTTAGTTGGTTGCAATCTTTTCTCAAGTGTTTGCCAAATTTTAGTGCAGTTATTGAAATTAAGGATATAAGGTAAAATGCTATCAAAAATTATACAGAAAAGAGTTATAGAGAGGTTCTAGTCTATTAGGTTCCATGTTGCAAAGGAAAAATTGGGGATGATTTCATTTGCAAAAAAACATATATGTTTTGATGGGCAGATGGATGAACCAGTGAGAAAACCATCAAAGGCATTAGTGGAGAAGATTTTGAGTAGTTGGAGTTGCTAGATGGCATAGTTGTCTAAGGACAGCTGTATGTAGACAATGTGCTTGATATTGGATATGATGAACTTGAGGGATGAGGGAATAGAGAGCTCAGTGGAGATAGGAGAGGAGTTTCCCTGAGTTGGTATCCGCGAGGTAGTGGTGCTGTCTGCATCTCCCCTGGTGTTGTCGCCATGCCGTCGGGCTTGTCAAAGCTCTGATACCATAAAAACAACCTTAGAAATAGATGAAGGGATTCACATAAGTATTTTCACACATATTATTTTCATTAACCCTATAGAGATTACAAGAGGTAATATATAAGAGATGATGCAATCAGTTTTAGTTGTTGCTATCAAATGACGGAGAGGTGTCATTAATCTTCCAAGCGAAGTAGAGATGCAATTGTGTGATGCTAGAGAGCTAATAAAGCATGGGATTCATTGGCTTTCTTATGACATAGCTTATCACAATAGTCTCCGGACCTCCATCGGGCCACCAGCAGTCATAGGATCACTGCTCGGCCACCAGCCATCATTGGATTTTTGGTGAACTTCAGTCAGGCCAACGACCATCGTTAGACCATGGCTTGGCCACCAACCATCACAAGACTTTCAGAGAACTATTGAGGAGTATTCTTTAAATTGTGTCAGTAATGAAAGTGCCACTTGATATCTTTTTGTCATTCCCTACCTGGATATATATTCTGCCATCAAAATTTAAACCAAACAATATCACATTTGTATAGAGAAACCACCCTTTGATCTTAAGATATTGTCATTATCATATAAAATAGTTCTATTTCTTCTTTCTTTTTGTTTTCAATCAGGTTGAAAGTCCTGTTTGAAGCATAAAATTTTGCATAAAGAGAGAATTTATGAAGTTATTGTGAACATGATCCTATATATTTTATTAAGATTTTAGAAAATCTTGTGCATGTTGCATCTTTAATTGATATAAGAACTTTTTGAAATTAATGAGAAATAATAAAGGTGTATGAAAGTTAAATCACATGAATGCAAGTGGAATGTTACTTACTTTCTGTCATTGTAGCTTCCATGAAGTATTATCATTAACATTACAAAATTAGGGTAGTTGCATAGCATGGTTGAAGTTGATGGGTGTCCATGTGTAATAAATGTCACAACATAATTTGATTCATTCCATATAATTGAATGGTTAAGATTTGAACTTCAGGAATACAAATCTACTATTGGTTTCACTATTCTATATTAATTGAATCTCTTAGCTCCATTTGTTATAAAGTATTGGAGTAAAATAAACTATTGCTTCTGTCTTAATTTTCTTTGGAAATGATGAATGATAGAAAATTTTATATCCCTGGATATTTGAAGACAAGTATTTCTTCTATGCCTAAAATATTAAGAACTACTTAAGTTGTTGAACTTTAGAGAACCTTAGCTTTTAAAGAAGGCTTGCTAGTAAGCACATTTGCTTCATGATCGATAAATTCATTATGAATATTTATATTTCCCTTATTCACCGCAACAACCTGTTAATTCTCCAAGTTGGCATTTCTTTAGGAGTTGTTGTTACTGCTACTGCAGCCATTCACATGGAAAGGAAGACAGAATATTGATGAGCTTATGAAGCTTATCAATATTTAACATATTGATCTCATACTTATGAAGGTCGAAGTAGCTTATTTTAGACCATGAAAGGTTCATATTTATACGATGTAATTTTGGATTTATGAAATAAAATTTTATAATTGTATTTGAAAAGAAAATGCTTATGCAAGTTCTCACATGTGTAATATGTAGATATTTGAATGGAGAGTTATTATTGGATATTGAAATATTGTAAGACATCATAATTATATGATAATTGATTAAAATGTATGCTGGATAAAGTATATATTGAAGTACTTAATAATGTCATATTACTAAAGATTTCCCATTAACTTAAAGTGTTTGGAAAGCACACGCCCTTTAGGGAAACATATATGTGGCTTATTATTAATGATCTTCCATCATATAAATGCATTAGTAAGGCTCAACTATTAGTTCATCAAATATTTGTAATATTTATTCATATTTTTCATCAATTTAAGGCGTTAGAAAAGCTAGGCTATTTGGGCACTTATGATTGCCATATAGAAGTTCTTCCATCATGTTTATGTGCCAATAAAGCTTATTTGTAAGGGCTGCCCTAAATCTTATGGCAAAAACCAACTAAGCGACACCTTTGTCAAGTGTATGAATAAATTATGTGCCTTAATAGATATCTATTAGGGCACTTTAAGATGACTATATAGCTAGATTGTTTTGTAGTGATTGTGCTTAACAAGGTAATTGCACTCTTTTAAGTATAATTTTATTTTATCACCTCATATTATTATTATATGGATAATTGTGTTTGATGATCAATAAAATTAATAATACTATAGTGTATTCATGATTTGTAATTTTGTAGTAGTCAAAGCACTCACTACTAGCTTAATGTTTAGTCTAATATAATTATTGTATTTGTACGATCAACTTAATCCTTAGTCTAAACACTCACCCTTTTAAATTTGAAGTATATTGTAATTAATCTTTAATCTAATTTTAAATGAACTTACATTAGACATTATGAATGAGTTAGAGAAATGTCTAACATAAGGCCTAATTTTCCATTTCTTATACATTTAGCGAAGTCATTAAGCTCCAATTTATTTAATCCCATTGTCATTACTTACCTTTTTTAATGGTTTGTTTCTAAAGCATTGAATATCGTGATTAAAAAAATTTTGCATTTTAATTTCTTGGAATTGGTATGTTAAATCTTCTCATTCAAATAGAGGTGTTTGTGACTAATTTTCTAAACTAAATAATATCAAGCTCATAGGCCTCCAAAGAAAATGCTCTGTTATGGTTTCCC
Organism: Dendrobium huoshanense; assembly: GCA_016618105.1. Lineage (NCBI taxonomy): Eukaryota > Viridiplantae > Streptophyta > Magnoliopsida > Asparagales > Orchidaceae > Dendrobium > Dendrobium huoshanense. The sequence goes on from CM028347.1 coordinate 41,933,359, forward strand.
CTAACTGCCTCCCTCCTCCTCTCTCGTTTTGTCTCCAGCCAGTTGGAGTTTCTATTAATGGGATTTTCTTAGAGGAAATCTCTATTTCTTCCTCTTTTCCATCCATCTTTTGTCTCTTCTGTCTTCTGGAGCTCCTTTCGGCCGTGATATCACAATTGTCTTGCTCATCTATCTCAGGGAAGTTTTTTTTAGCCCTTTCTCTGGTAGTGGTTTAATTTTGTCAACATTTGGCTCATTAGATCTTACTTCTTTAAATCGAATGGTTATTTATGCTGGGGTTTTTTTTTTCATATGGATCGATTTTTTTTAGATCATGGTTGGTATTGCTAGTATGCTTTCAGATCCTATCTTTTTAGTTGAGAGAAAACTTCTCATTCTTTTAAAGATGATTTTTCGAGTGATTCCCCTTCATTCACTTTCCCGGATCTAAGAGTGACTACCCATTGTGGTATGAAGGCTCAATGGATCTTTGAGGAAGAAATCAAAACCCTGGCCACACATTAATTTGTGTTGATTGGGAAGTTCACAACCCGTAGACCTAAGCTTAACCTTATTAAGTGTTTTTTTCTTTAAACTTAAGCTTTATGAGGAGTTTTTTTGCTAAGTTTATGGATCCTAGGCACTTTTTAATTAAGATGTTGGTTGATATTGATCTTAGTCAGATGTTCGGCTGTAGGTTGTATTGTGTTTATAACTATTATATGAAACTTATCAAATGAACTCCTTTGTTTGATATCTCATCAGAATCTCCTATTATACCGATTTGGGTTTGATTTCTAGATTTTAGATTTCATTTATTTTCTCCTCGTATTCTTCATGGCTTAGTTATTTTGTTTGGTAGACCATTACAAATAGATAATGCTACTGCTAATGACATGTCCTTTTGTTGCCATGATTTTAGTTGAGCTTCACTATCCAAACAATATCTTAATAGGCTAATAGTGTTGGATTGGCCAAGAAAATTTTAGTTATGTGCAAAACGTTGTCATGGAGGAGTTTCCTCAATTTTGTGATCACTTTAAAACTTTTGATCATGGAAAAATTTATAGTTTTGTTTTACACTGTGAACTCAAGAAAAATCATGTTTTTATTCCAAAAGTTAATGAACCATTATCTAAACATAATAGCCCTTTGTTATCGTGTAGTATCTTAAAATGGAAATGATCCTCATTTGTATGCGAATATTAATCTTGATTTGAATATCTATGGAAGTGTTTCTTTTATTAATGTTGAGTCCACAAGTGTTTTGGGGACTGCTGCTCCTATATTTCCTATTGTTGGTACATCCCTAGATGTTTTAGATGATCAAGTCCATAATCTAATTTCCCCTATGGGTTGGGATGTTCAGCCCCCTGTCTGCTTGGATGTGTCCAATATTGTGCCTATAATTTTTATTAATATTTCTCCTATCTTAGCTTGATGAGGTTCCAAATGATCTTTATGGCAGAATGAGCCCTGCTAGTCAGTCTAGCTTGAACTGGGAAGAGGGTGAAATAAATTCTGCCAATGACGAGTGTAACATTAATCTTGCTTAGGATATGGTGAACTTAAATGTAGTGCATGTTTTGAAAGACAATTTTCTTTGGTTACATGTTAAAAAAGAAAGAAAAAAAATAAGAAAGCTTTTAAAGAGTCTCATTCTGATGCTAGAGTTACTAGATCTAATGCTCATTCTACACCAAATGTTAATGATTAGTACAATTATTTGGAATGTAAAATGTTTAGGAAAAATTAACACTCATTTATGCATTCGTAGTCTTTGTAGAATTCACAATATTTTTGTTTTGGCTCTTTTAGAACCTATGGTTGATGCAACTAAGATTGGTTTTTGTTAAAAGTAATTGTGTTTTGATTCTTGCTATACTAATACTATTGGTAAAATATGTTTTTTTTTTAATTTTTTTAATTTATCAACTATTGACAATTTAAATCAAGTGGTGCATTGTAGTTGTTCTATATTATGAGTTCATTTGTTTATGCCAGTTGTTCTCAAAATTGGAAGAATTGAATTGTGGAAGTGTCTTCAAGATTTCAATAATAATTGTCAAGGTCCTTGGTTTGTTTTTTTTTTTTTTTTTTGGGGGGGGGGGGGGGGGGGGGGGGGGGGGGGGGGGGATTTTAATATTATTACTAATGCTGCAGAAAAATTAAGTGGGTCACCTTCCAATATATCTGGTATGGATTATTTTAATAGTTCTATTCTTGATTGTGTTCTAACTAATATAGGGTTTTCTGGATTTCTTAATTTATACTTGGTCTAATATTAATATTTGGGAAATGCTTGATATAATCCTTTCAAGGATAAATGGATCTCTCTTTTTCTTATTACCTCTATGGATCACCTTAATAGAGAGACCATTGGAAACTTTCCTTTATTTGCTAAAATTCATCATTCTCATGGTAATGGTCTTTACCCTTTTTTATTCGAAAATGTATGGCTGCAAGCTCCTGATTTTTTATATGCGGTAAAAGAGAACTGGATAGCCCCTTTAACTTATTTCATGATAATAATGATATGGTGTGTTTAGCCTTAAAGCTAAAACAACTCAAGAAATTTCTTAGATGGTGGAATAAGAATATATTTGGCAATATTTTTTATAATATTTTAAAAGCGAAAGAAGTGGTTATTAACCTTGAGAATATTTATTCCATTAGCCCTTCTCATTATAATTGGGATCTGCTGTGTAATACTAAGACTAAGCTTATTAACTTGAAAAACTATGAGGAAATGTTATGGAGGCAAAAGGCTGCTTCTAAATATGTTTTTGAACTTGAGAAGAACACTAAATACTTTCATTCTGTTATTACTAGGAAGAGAAACAAAGCCTTTATTCACAAAAGTTAAATGGATAATGGGAACTGGTGTGAGAACCAGGATGAGATTGTTGAGTCAAGTGTTTCCTTTTTTTATCAAATACTTGGGTCTCAAAAGGATGTTAAGCCTATTTCTTTTCCTCATTTCATTCCCTCTCTTATTTTTAATGATGACAACAATTTTCTTTCCAGATGTTTGATAGGAAATACTTGAGTTCGCAAGTAATCCTATCGGATGTACTTGAGTTTGCAAGCAACCCTAACAAGAAATTGGTAAAAATAATGAGAAACACAATAACAATAATGAAACAACCCAAAATAACCATATATTTGTATTAAATACTCAAAATAAAACAAACATAAGAAAAGATACAATTGATTCTCTATTCAAGAGGATCCCTCTATTCGAGAGGAGGATCATTCTCTCGCATTCTCTAGACACCAAGTTTAGAGCCTAAGACACCAAAGAGACTCCAAGAGAAAACAATATTCAAGTATGCCCTATCCCTTCCCTCTCATGCCAATTTACAGCCTTAGCTGCCCACCCTCCTTGCCAAAAATAGATTAATCTCCTTGCCAAAAATAGATTAAATCAAATAGTGGACCCCACTATTAATGGGCAGCAATTAAATTGGGCATGGGCCCCTATTGAATGGGCGGTAACATGGGAGGCAGTTTGACCTGCCTCCTGAAGACTAAGGAAACTGATTATTTAACCTCTCATAAGGCTCCTGGGTTGCCTCATACTCTTGAAGATCCTTCCATTTGATTAATGCCACTTTTACTTCTCCTCCCTGGCATACCCCTTGTAACTCAAAGGGTTCTAATGTCATGTCCAAGTCCTCTGTTATAGTTACTGGCATCTAAGAAGTGGTGGCTTTCTCCCTAATCGCCCTTTCAAGTTGTGAAACATGAAAGATAGGACGTATGTTTGACGTGGCTGGGAATTTTAGTTTATATGCTACATTTCCAATCTTTTTCAAAACTTTGAAGGGTCCAAAATACCTTGGAGCAAGCTTCTCATTCCTCATGCTGGTGACGGTCTTCTGCCGATAAGGTCAAAGCTTCAGGAACACTTTTTTTCCTACTTCGAACTGAATGTCCCTCTTGTGTTCATCAGCTTGTTTCTTTATAATATATTGGGCTCTCAATAGATGTTTTTTTCAATACTTTTAACACATTATCCTTTTTCTGCAAGTACTCTTCCATTGATGATATTGGAGTGGTGCTATTTCCAAAATATACCTAGTGAGGGGGATCCCTTCCATACAACACCTTGAATGGAGTCATATAAGAAGCCAAATGATAGGAGGTGTTGTACCATTATTCAACCCAAGATATTCACTTAACCCAAAACCATGGCGATTCCAACATGAAGCACCTTAGATAGGTCTCCAAGCTCCTGTTGACCACTTTTGTTTGGCCATTCGTCTTTGGGTGATAGGCCATGCTCCTCTTCAAACTATCCCCTGTAGTCTGAGCAACTCTCTCCAAAATGGCTGAGGAATACATTATCTCTATCTGACACTATAAATTCTGGTACTCCATGCAATCTAACCACCTCTCTGATGAAAGCTGAAGCTACTGTCACTGCTGTGTATGGATGTTAGAGGGGGATAAAATGAGCATATTTTCTTAATCTATCTACCACCACCAAAATTATCGTGAATCCTTATGAACGGGGCAACCCATCTATGAAATCAATGGATACTTCCTCCCATAATTTGTTTGGAAGTGCCAAGGGATGTAGTAGTCCTCCGATGGCCATTTCCATACATTTGTTCGTCTAGCACACGTCGCACTTCGCCACCATTTCCTCAACATCCTTGTTCATCCCCTTTTAGTAAAGCTCAGCTGCTTGTCTCCTTTAGGTCTTATGTACTCTTGAATGGCCTCCCACTACATTTCTATGGAACTCTTGTAATAGATGAGGGATATGGATGGAAGTTTGGGGCATCACAAACCTTCCTTGATGCAACAACCTCTCCCATTCAATATAGTAATTAGGATGGCTACTATTATCTTTCATCAAATCCTCCCTAATCTTTCTCAATTCTTCATTCTACATGCTTTCTTTCTTTATGGCCCCCCAGTCAACTATCAATGGTACTAAAACAACCAACTCCTCCAGCTTCCCAACATATATGGAGAAGGGGTAAGCCATCTTATTTTCCAAACCTAGCCGATACTAGATCTTAAAATCATAGCCTAATAGTTTGGATAGCTATCTATGATGTTCCTTGGTCACCATCCTTTGTTCTAACAGGTACTTCAAGCTCCTCTGATCAGTTAAGACAATAAAATGCCTCCCTAAAAGGTATAGGTGCAATTTCTGAATAGCCAAAATAATGACCATCAACTCCCTTTCATACACTGAGTTTAATCTAGCCCTGGTTGATAATACTTAACTAAAGTATATTATAGGTATGTGGTTTTGCATCAGCACTGTCCCCCAAACCATATCCTAATGTATCAGTCTCCACTGCAAAAATTTGGCTGAAGTTTGGAAGAGCTAAAACTGGAATTGTAGTCATGGCTTCCTTTAATTTTTCAAAAGCCTGGGTCGCTAACTCTCCCCACAAAAAATGTCCTTCTTCCGTTTCTTTGTTAAGGGCTAAGCTATGGTACTATACTTCCTCATAAATCTCCTATAGTAACCAGTCAGACCTAGGAACCCTCTCAACTCCCTTAGGTTCCTCGACCTAGGCCATTTCTGCATTGCCACAATTTTTATTTGGTCGGCCGCCACTCATTCTTGTGATACTATATGTCCCAAGTACTTTACACTTGATTGGGCAAATTTGCACTTCTTTAGATTAGCCTTTAACTGATGTGCCTGCATAACTACCAGAACCACCTTTAAGTGCTCCAGAAGCTCCTCAATTTTGTTGTACACCAGGATACCATCAAAGAACACCAGAACAAACATCATGAGGTACTGCTTGAACAACCTATTCTTTAAAGGCTAAAAAGTAATGGGGGCATTAGTAAGTATAAATACCATTATCAAAAACTCATAATGCCCTTCATGTGTCCTGAAAGTTTTCTTTGAAATGTTTGCCTCCCTCTTCCTGATCTAGTGGTACCCTGATTTTAAATCCATCTTAGAAAATATGACTTCCCCATACAATTCATTTAAAAGCTCATAAATCATAGGAATGGGGAATTTATTTAGACTCTCTTTATTCAAAGCTCTGTAGTCTACACAAAATTGCCAGCTCCCTTCTTTTTTTACCAGTAGGACTGGATTAGAGAAGGGACTCACACTCGGTTGGATAATCCCAGCCTCTAGCATTTCTTGGATCAGATTCTCAATGTCATTCTTTTGAATCTAAGGGTAGCAGTGGAGATGAACACAAATTGATGACACACCTTTCTTGAATTTAATGGCATACTCCAACTCCCACTCCCTCTATGGTGGTAGGCTGGGGGGATTGAAAGACCTCAATGTATTGTTGTATGAGTAGTTGTACTGAAGAGGGAATGTTGCCCTCCTCCAATCTAACTTCCTCCAAATGATGTAACATTACCAAATATACAGTACCTTCCTCTTGTATGATTATGATCATGGATCGAGAGATACTCCTACTCTAGATAGCCCCATATCACCCTGAATCATCATTCTTCTTCCCTCCACCACCAGTTCCATCTTTAGTGCTCCCCAATTTACTTTGATCTCCCCCAAATTTTGTTTTCATTTATTTCCCAAAATGACATTCGTACTTTACAACTCCAAGGGAAGACAATCCTCAATTACTTGTATTCCTTGAATGGTTAACACCACACCCCTACAAACTCCTCTACCCATTTCTACCTTTCCCATGCCATCATCACCCTATAGCCTCCTATATCCACTAATTCAATCCCCAGTAGATCAACAATCCAGATGGAGATGAAATTGTAGATTGCCCCACTTTCTATCAATATGACTAGCTCCTTACTGTTGCTTCTCCCTTTACCTTAATAGTGTGATTTGGGGTGAATCCCATTACGAATTTTAAGGAAACTTCTGCCACATCTAGATGTAACTTTTCTTCTTCTTCCATCTCTAACCCACTTCTACCTCCCTCTTCAGCTTCCTCATCATCAAAGATGGTGAGAACCTGAAGAGTTTGGTCCTTACACCTATGCCTTGGCATGTACTTCTCATCACATCTAAAATGTAACCCTTTTGCCCTTTTCTCTTGTATTTCCTTCTCCATCAGAATTTTAAAACTTCCCCTATTCCTCCTCCTCCAACTCTCTCATTAGGCCCTTCTTTTAGACTCCCTCGCGCTGGCCCTTTCGGAAATAAGAAGGTGGTGGTGATCCTGTATGATCCTCCCGAGTGGCTCCCTCTATCCCCTCTCTCTAGGTTATTTTGATCTTCTACCAATTGGGCTAGCTCCATGGCCTCCCCTAAGTCACTTGGCCTCATCACCTGAACTACTACCCTTATATCTGATTTGAGTCCTTTCATAAAGTTCCCTTCCAACATTATCTCAAAGAGCCTAGTCTAATCTGCTGGCCAAGTATTCGAATTTGTCACAGTCCTCTCTACTGCCAAGGTAAAGAATTGGTCATAAAAATCTCCACTACTACTAGTTCAAAAATGTTCTAATAAGCACTCTTTGAACTCCCTCCAGCTCCTGATGGGTTTCCCTAGGTCACGCCATTGGTATCATGCCAGTGCCTTTCCTTCCAAACATAGTCCTGCTATCGTTAGCTTCTCTTCCTCTATCAATCCATTGAAGGTGAAATAACGTTCCACCATATAGATCCACCCATGACCATCCTCACCCTCAAATATGGGCATCTTCAGCTTTCTCTCTTTTGGGTAACCTTGGATTCCCCCATATCCTCCCATCCCGTGAAAGGAGGTGCTCCCCAGTTGTCTCGATCTTCTCTCCAGTGATCGTAAGCAAACTTGTAATCAACATCTCATCTTTGTCCTTCAAAATCAGCTCCTCAATGGTAGAAAGCCTTGTTAAAATAGTTGTTATTTGCAAGCTTTACATTTTTACAACTTGTATAATTTTGATGATTTCAAACATTATTGTTCAAATGTGTAGTTATCTCCTAACAATTTTAGAAGATTTGTATTTGCTCTTGTGTGTACTAACATTTCAGAAAAATCAAACTCCAGACTACGTAGACTTCAAATCAAATTCAACATGAGATACTTTGTGAATTTGAAGCTTGTACTTTTCTTTGAATTAAATTTGAAAGGGAGTGATTGTAATTGAGTGAATAAAAACATACACACACATATAAGGAGATCATATAAAATTTATACTGATCGTACGGGACGATATTAGATCGTACGGGACGATCAGACAGTTATCTCCTATTGAGCACATAGAACGAATAGGAACTGGCTTGAAAATTTTTCTAAGTCCTATTCGTCTGGGACAAAATTAATTATCATCTAGGATGATCTGGTCTCTATAAAATTTTTGTCCAGACGAATTTAATTATCGTCAGAAAATGAGTTGCTCTCTGTAAAATTTTCGTCCAGATGAAATTAATTATCGTCCAGGACGATCTGGTCTCTATAAAATTTTCGTCCAGACAAAATTAATTATCGTCAGAAAACGAGTTACTCTCTGTAAAATTTTCGTCCAGACGAAATTAATTATCGTCCAGTACGATCTGGTCTTTGTAAAAATTTCATCCAGACGAACCAATTTTTGTCCAGAAGATTAACCGACTTAGAACGGTTTTCAGCAGTTTTTTAGAACGACCTAGTAATAACCGTTCGTACCGGACAAACTTAGTTCGTACGGGACGATCAATGTGTACGAAGACATTTCTTACACATATACAAAAAGGGTCATTTCAAATCGTTTAAGTAAAATCGTCCAGGATGATCCACGATCGTACGGGACGATCCACTGCGTACAGAATTGAAAATTTGCAGTTTTTGGGCGGTTTTTCTTGTCTTTTGAATAAATAGTCCAAATTAGACTGCCATCAAATCTTTTTGTCATTTGATCTTCGTGCCTCTTGAGAGAATAGCTAAGGAGAGAGTGTGAGAGTGCATTCAAATGAGGATTCCTACCACTGGAGCGTGAAGGCTTCACTTGGAGTTCAAAGGTAAGAATCTCTACTTGTGAATTGGGATTACTTCACTCTTTTCTTTTTTCCTTCTAGATTTCTTGTGAGAAGATCTGTCAAGGAGATCTGATTCGCTTCCGACACTTGGAGAGTGTGAATAGCCGAAAGGATCGCTTCCTACACTTGGAAAGTGTGAACAGTTGTAGGGTTCTCTGCCCACACTAGGAGAGTGTGAAAGGACTGACGGTTTGCTGCCGACACTTGGAGAGTGTGAATAGTCGAAAGGATTGCTTCCTACACTTGAAGAGTGTGAACAACTGTAGGGTTCTCTGCCCACACTAGGAGAGTGTGAAAGGACGGACGGTTCTCTGCCAACACTGGGAATTATGTAAAAGGATGTCGGTTCTCTACCGCACCGGGTAGTGGTGAAAAGAGTGTGTTATAAAGGCTTCTTCGCCTTGCTGTGGGTGCAAAAGAAGAGTCACTATTGGTATTAGTGAAATACTCAGAGGGTGCCTCTGGGGAGTGGATGTAGGTTTTGTTATAGACCGAACCAATATAAATCTGGTGTCATTTACTTTACAGTTTTTATGTTTCTGCATTTTATTTTTAATTTTTAAGAACTCTATGGTTGAAAAACTTTTTCTAGAAAAACTTAAAAGAAATATTTTCATTTCGGTTCAACTTAAATTCAAAGAGGGATTAAAATTTTTTAAAACTACCAATTCATCCCCCCTCTTGGTAGCCTTGGGACATTAACTTAGGCTTAACAACCTAATTACTTGACTCAACAAGTGGTATCAGAGCTCTGTTTCAAAATCATAATTTTAAACTACTTTATGATTAACGTAGATGGCTACATTCGGAAATCGAAATACACCTGAAGGTTAATCTATAACTAGACCTCCACTGTTTGACAATATACCTTTTGATTTTTGGAAAACACGCATGTCTACTTTCTTACAGTCACTTGATTTTCATATGTGGATCCTATTCCAGGAAGGTTACACAAAACCAACTAGATTAATTGATGGAGTTAGGGTAAAAATACCTTTTGCAGATTGGACTATAGAAGAATGTGACTTAGTACAACTAAATGCCAAATGTTTAAATAACTTCTTTTGTGCTTTAAAATCTGAAGACTACATGCGGGCTTCCACTTGTAAAAGTGAAAATGACATATGAGATAGACTTTGTATAACTTATGAAGGGACTAATGAGGTTAAGCAATTAAGACTCAATATCTTGATACATGACTATGAATTGTTTCGCATGAAATCAAATGAATCTATTTCTGACATGTACATAAGATTCACACAAATAGTCACTTCTTTGCATGCACTTGGTAGGGAATTAACTAATGCTGAAATGGTTAATAAAATTCTTTGATGTCTACCTACTGCTTATGATGCTAAAATTACTGCAATTATAGAGTCTAAAGATCTAAACATATATTCTATTGACAATATTCTTGGTTCACTCATTACTTATAAGCAAGGAGTAAGTCAAAGAAAGATTGATGCAGGTGAACCACGAAAGGAGAAGAATATTGCACTAAAGGTGGAAGAGTCAGAGAGTGAACACTCACAACCTGAGGATGAAAACGATATTGCATTGATCACTAGACAATTCAGAAGCTTTTTAAAGAGGAAGCGGAAGAGACGTCAGCAATGGAATAGAGGTAAGTTTAACAGAAATGGCAAGGTTTCTAATGAAGTAATTTGTTATGAATGCAGGAAACCAGGTCATATAAAGACTGATTGCCCAAAACTCAAAGCCACTCCTAACAAGGAGAAGGTTGAGGAGAAACCAATTATAAAAAAGGGCAAAAAGAAGTTTCAAAGAGCTTTCTGGACGGACTCAGCTTCAGATTCATCTGAGACTGAAAAAGAAGAAGAAGTCACCAACCTTTGCTTGATGGCAGATAATGTTGATCAATCAGATCAAGAAGAGGTATGTGACTTAACCTATGATGAATTATTTGAAGTTTCTGAACACATGTATGATGCATATAGAAAAATGAAAAAGATGCATGCTAGTGTAAGTTTTTAATTGGAAGAGCTTAAGAAGGAGCATGAGATCCTTAGGAAAGATCATGCATTAATAGATAACAACCACATGAAACTTTTTGATGAATATGATGACTTGAATAAGAATTTTGAGAATTTAAAATCATCCTATGCTGATCTTGAAAAAGAATTTAAAACTTTTAAGGAAGAATCTGAGAGCAAAACATATCGAATCAATTATACAAATCTAATCTTAGAAGATATGAATTCATTTTATAAACTAACAATAAGAGCTCTCGAGGATAATAGGAAACCCCCTAAACTTGAAGATTTTACAAATCCTAAATATTATCCTAAATTCATGAAATCCCTTAAAAGACAATCATATGGAAGAAAACTTAGGAATATTTTTCCTAATGTTAAATGTAATAATGGTGGATTTTTGGGACATTATCTCACACCTGCACTTTAAAGATGAAAACTAATTTGGTGTGGAGAACTAAGATGCATAAACCTAGACATACCATACATGCATCTGATTATAAATTTCAAAAAGGTGAACCCAAACTTGTTTGGGTTCCTAGGTCTAACATTTGATGTTTTTGCAGGATTGCTCTCACACAAGACCTCGTGGGAGCATATGGTACCTGGACAGCGGATATTCAAAGCATATGATTGGAGATACTGCTCAATTCATAATGCTGGAAGCCAGGAGTGGAGGCAAGGTTACACTTGGAGATAATACTACAAAGAAAGTGATTGGATCAGGTATGATTGAAAATTTGAAAAACTTTTTCATAGACAATGTGTTATTAGTTGAAGGCTTAAAACATAATTTGTTGAGCATAAGTCAACTATGTGATAAGGGCTATAATGTAAAAATTTTACTTACTAGCTGCATAATAAGCCTAAATGGGAAAAATGTTTTAAATGGAAAAAGGGAAAACAATATTTACATGCTAGATTTAAATTGTATTCAATCTCCTACTGCTTTTTGTTTGAAAACTGTTTCTGATGAATCATGGCTTTGGCATAGGAGACTTTGTCATTCTAGTATGAAATAACTTAGGAGAATTACCCAAAAGAACTTAGTGAGAGGTATGTTGAGTCCAGTAATTAGGTTGTTAAGCCTAAGTAAATGTCCAAGGCTACCAAGAGGGGGGTGAATTGGTAGTTTAAAAATTTTAAACCTTCTTTGAAGATTAAGTTGAACCGAAATAAAATTTTCTTTTAAAGTTTGTAGAAAAATATTTTTCAACCACAGAGTTGTTAAAACTGAAATTTAAAGTGCGGAAATGTAAAAACAATAAAGTAAATGACACCAGATTTATAGTGGTTCGGTCTATAACCAGACCTACATCTACTCCTCAGAGGCACCCTCTGAGTATTGCACTAAAACCAATAGTGACTCTCCTTTAGCACCCACAGCAAGGCGGAGAAGCCTTTACAACACACTCTTTTCACCACTACCCGGTGCGACAGAGAACCGTCGTCCTTTTACACTCTCCTAGTGTGGGCAGAGAACCCTACGGCTGTTCACACTCTCCAAGTGTAGGCAGAGAACCTTTCGGCTGTTCACACTCTCCAAGTGTCGGCAGAGAACCAGATCTCCTTGACTGATCTTCTCATAAGAATCTAGAAGGAAGAAGGAAAAGAGTGAAGTAATCCAAATTCACAAGTAGAGACTCTTACCTTTGAAATCCAAGTGAAGCCTTCTCGCTCCAGTGGTAAGAATCCTCCTTTGAATGCTCTCTTCCACTCTCTCCTTGGTTATTCTCTCAAGAGGCATGAAGATCAAATGACTAAAAGATTGGGTGGCAGTCTAATTTAGACTTTTTATATAATAGACAAGAAAAACCGCCCAAAAACTGCAAGTTTTCAATTCTGTACGTAATGGATCGTCCTGTACGATCGCGGATCGTCCTGGACGATTTTACTTAAACGATCTGAAACGACCCTATTTGAATATGTGTACAAAATGTCTTTGTACAAATGATCGTCTAGTACGAACTAGGTTCGTCCAGTACGAACTAGGTTCGTCGAGTACGAACGGTTATTACTAGGTCGGTTCTAGAAACTACTGAAAACTGTTATAAGTCGGTTAATCGTTTGGACAAGAATATGTTCGTCTGGACGAAAATTTTCCAGAGACCCGATCGTCTTGGACGATTATTTACTTTGTCTGGACGAAAAAATTTTAGAGGACCAATCGCCATGGATGATAATTTATTTTTGTCTGGACAAAAATTTTCCAGAGACCCGATCGTCCTGGACGATATTTAATTTCGTCTGGACGAAAATTTTCCAGAGGACCAGTCTCCACGTACGATAATAAAATTCGTCTGGACGAAAATTTTACAGAGAACCAATCGTCTGGTACGATAATTAATTTCATTCTGGATGAATAGGACTTAGATAAAAATTTTTCGAGCAAGTTCCTATTCGTTCCATGTGCCCTATAGGAGATAACTGTCTAATCGTCCCGTACGATAGGATATCATCCAGTACGATCAGTATAAAATTTTATGATCTCCTTATGTGTGTGTGTATGTTTTTTATTCACTCAATTACAATCACTCCCTTTCAAAATTAATTCAAAGAAAAAATGCAAACTTCAAATTAACAAAGTATCTCATGTTGAATTTGATTTGAAGTTATCGTAGTCTGGAGTCTGATTTTCCTGAAATGTTAGTACACACAAGAGCAAATACAAATCTTCGAAAATTGTTAGGAGATAACTACACATTTGAACAATAATGTTTGAAATCATCAAAACTATTCAAGTTGCAAAAAATGTAAAGGCATTCAAATAGCAACTATTCTAACAATCTCCCCCTTTTTGTTGATGGCAAAACAATTATTGTTTGTATGGTTTTAAGTTAAACAAATCTTATATCTCCTAAACTCCCCCTGAATTGATGAGTACATTAAAATAAGGAGGCATAAAGAACAATATTTTTGTTTTTCAAAAATTTTAACACAAACAACCACAAACTCAAATACTTGCGAATAGAATAATCAAAACAGAAAACACAAATATTTCAATAATTTCTCCCCCTTTTTGACAACAACAAAAAGTGAAGAAGGAATAGACGAGAAATGTAAGTAATTATATGAAATTCATTTTAAAATTTAATCTAAATGGTGATTGATATAAGGTATGCAATTTTAAACTAAAAATATTAGGTTAATCATAGAAATTCATAAAATTTAAGAAGTGATATAACATTGTAAGTAAGAAGAAATTTTTAAAGACATTATTTAATTTAGACATTTAAGTATAGAAAATCATTACAAGAGAGATGTAAAAAAAATTTATATTTCAAAGTTCAATGGAATATAAATGAACATAAGATCAATTTGAATTAACAGATTGAAAGAATTTGGAAAGAAGAGAATTACCACATGTGGCGCTTTGCGCATCTTTTTCAATATTTTTGGGGCACATTTTTGTGCATTTTTTCTTTGTTGGGCTTATTTTGTGCCTCTTTTTCACTTTGCAAATCTTTGCGAATTCCTTTTGATTTTTGTACTTTTTGTACAATTTTCAAGAGTAATAGAGACCAATTCTTTCTAAAATCAATAATCTAAAATTTCAGATATTTCTAAGTGCATAAATATCACTTGATCATAGAAATACAAAATAAGAAAACATCTAAATTGCAATAGTAATATTAACTTTTATGTAGTCTAAATGAATAGACATGAATTTAAAAGTTCTAATTACAACAAGTTATAAATAACTTTTAAATTTAGAAAGTCTAGATTTTCTAATATAGATAATCTCAAATTACAATCTAATTTAAGCACAATGAAGATTAAATAATACTAATGAAATTCATAAACATTTACCACATTCTAAAAACAAATCAAATTTGAAAAAAGTACAACATCCATTGATATTAATGAACGGATTATACATTTCATTATATGTAAAAACAAGTAAGAAAATACATTGAACTTAAAAAAAACAAACAAAAACACAAACACTTAACATTGAAACTGACACAATAAAAACATAAAATACGAATACAACAAACACATAGAAATTCATCTCTAATGTTCTGGAGGAGGAGGAGGAATGCCGCCAAAAAGGTTGAAGTAGGAGGCCATCAACATTACATTGGTATTAATTTCATGTACTTCATTTCTAATATTACCAATGTCTTGTTGCTGCTGCGTAAGTTGAGCATCAAATTGATCAAACCTTTGATCAATGTGAGTCTCTAATCTATCAAATCTTTCAATCAGATTCTGATAATCTGATTGAGGAGCAGAAGTTTGCACTCCCTCTTCTTCCTCTTCTGAAGCACTGGCATGTGCTTTACCTTTTTTCTCCTTGAAAAGCAATCTGAAGGAAGCATCATTATAGTATACTGGCTCTTCGTATTCTTCACCAGGATGCACTAAGTTGTATTTCTTTTCCAAAATATAAGTGATTAAGTGTCCTAATGAGATGTTCTTTTTCCTCTTCTGATCTGCATGTCCTATTTCTTAAAGCCCATAGATATGATCTATGATAAGTTGGGCTTCGTCAATAGGATGACCTTCCATAATTAAAAAGATTAGAGCAGAAAGGAGAGGGGTAATATTAATCCTATCACCAGCTTTAGGAATGATTGAAGATCGAAGGATATGCTGGATGATTCGGGCATCCCTGGTCATTCTAGAAACTCTAGCAACTTGATAGGTTAGGCCAATTTTTCTAATCACCCTATTGACTTCATACCATTCAAATTTCTTTTCACTCATTAGGGTGTTGGCTCTATATCCCTCAGTTCTTAAGTTCAAAAAGGCACCAAGGTCGTGCTTTGTGATTTCAACTTTTTGCTTGAAGACATAAGAACTAATGGAGGAGTGGTCGGAATTAAAACTCATGTTTGCTAGGAAATAGTGGTAGGTTTGCTTGTTGTAGAAGTGGATGAGAGAAAGTATGAAATGAAATTGAGTTGAGGAAAAGAGGTGCATTACCCGAAATTTTAACTCAATTTGGATTAAAATGTGAGAGGAAGTTATTTTGACGGATGCAAAACGAGGAAAGGATTCCTCATTCGCCTTAGACAGGAAGTTCTCTGAGGAATTCCTATTGGGTTTCTTCACCAACACCTTTTGTCTCTTGCTTGAGGAGGCCATTGTTGATTTGAAGTAGAAAGGGATTGAAAGTGAAGTTTGGAAGTATGATTGTTAAGTTAGAAAGCCTTCATATTTAAAGAAAAACGATACGTTCGTCCTGGACGAAAATATTCGTCATAGACGAAAATCATCGTTCGTCTGGATGAAATTATTTCGTACAGACGATCCAATTCGTCCAAAATGTAACGGCTTTTCGTAATTAACACAACTTACGATGGTCCCTTCGTACAGGCTTTTTGACTTTACCGATCATACAGACGAAATATTTTCGTACAGACGATCCAAAAAGTAACTCGTTTTAATGTCTCTTGAAAACCGTCCCCTATAATGAATCGACACCTGTTCGTCTGGACGAACGAAAAATTCGTACAGACGAAGTCCATATTAAAAACTGTCTTATCCACTCAACCGCTCCATTCAATCGTCCCGACGTTTGAGAAAAAAAATATTTTTGTCCTGGACGATCGTCAGATCGTACAGACGATCTAATTAAAAACTGCTCTCAAAACGGTTAAAATTCGCGCAAACTGTTCTTTCACATATCGTCCCGTACGAAACAAGATTCATTCCGGACAATTTCCTCCAAATTTTTTAATTTTGATTTTTAAATTAAGAAAATTAAACTAAACATTCAAAAAACATAGAAAACATAAAACAAAACCATAGACCTAAAAACAATTCATTCAAAACACACAAAATTTCACAAAATAAAAAACAAAACAAAACAAATATCAATGTTGCAAAGACATTTTGTTTAGGCATTCAAATCAATAACACCAAGCCCTGTTCTTAAAGTACTGAAGGTATCAAAGGCTAAAGGTTTTGTAAAAATGTCTCCAAGTTGATTTTCAGTTGAAACATGTATGAGTTCAATTTCTCCTTTGGATACATGATCCCTTATGAAATGATGCCTTATATCAATGTGTTTGGTTCTAGAATGTTGAATAAGATTTTTGGAAATGCAAATAGCACTAGTATTGTCACAATAAATTGGAATAGTGCCTATAGTTAATCCTAAATCAATCAACTATTGTTTTAACCAAAGTACTTGTGCCACACAACTTCCTAATGCAATGTATTCTGCTTCTGCAGTAGATAATACCACTGAATTTTGTTTTCTACTAGACCATGAAACTAATGAATTTCCAATGAATTGACATGTTCCAGAAGTGCTTTTCCTATCCACTCTATAGCCTGCAAAGTCAGAATCTGAGTAACCAATAATTTCAAATGAAGAGCTAAACTTAGACCAAATCCCTAAGTTTTGAGTTCCTAGTAGATATCTTAAAATCCTTTTCACTGCTGTCAAATGTGATTCTTTTGGATCTGATTGAAATCTAGCACATAAGCAAACACTGAACATAATATCTGGTCGGCTAGCAGTCAATTAAAGTAAAGATCCAATTATCCCTCTAAATTTCTTTTGATCAACAGATTTTCCCTTAAGGTCCTTATCTAACTGAACTGAAGAACTCATTGGTGTACTAACAGGTTTAGCATTATCCATTTCATATTTTTTGAGGATGTCCTTAATATATTTAGTTTGACTAAGAAAAGTACCTTCCTCAAGTTGCTTAATGTTAAATCCTAGAAAGTAATTTAAATCTCCCATTAGACTAATTTCAAATTCACTACTCATTGTTTTAGAAAAATCATCACAAAGATGTTTATTTGAAGATCCAAAGATGATGACATCCACATAAATTTGAACAATAAGTATATCCTTTCCAATTTTCCTTAAAAAGAGAGTTGTATCCACACTTCCTTTTTCAAAAGATCTTTCAAGTAGGAAGGTGCTCAACCTCTAATACCAAGCCCTAGGTGCTTGTTTCAATCCATATAATGCCTTTTTTAATTTGAAAACATGATTTGGAAATTTAGAATTTTCAAAACCTAGAGGTTGTTCTACAAAAACATCTTTCTCAATTACCCCATTTAAAAGGGAACTTTTGACATCCATTTGAAACAATTTAAAACCTTTAAAACAGGCAAAGGATTAGTAAAACCCTAATTGCTTCAAGTCTAGCTACAGGGGCAAAAGTTTCCTCAAAATCAATTCCTTCAATTTGATTATACCCCTTAGCTACTAATCTAGCCTTATTTCAAATGACTACTCCTGATTCATTCATCTTATTTTTGAACACCCACTTGGTTCCAACAACACTTTGATCTTTTGGCCTTGTAGTTAATTCCCAAACTTTATTTCTTACAAATTGAATTAACTCTTCTTGCATGGCCAATATCCAAAATTCATCAGAAAGTGCTTGATCAATGTTAGTGGGTTCAATGGTTGAAATAAAGGCTGAATGATTGACTTCCTTGTTTAATCCACGCCTAGTTCTAACACCCTCACTTGGTTCACCTATAATCAATTCCTTTGGGTGGTTTTTAGAAAATATCAAATCTCTAGGCAAAGGGTTTTCTCTTTCCAAATTTTCTTCCACATTTTCTTCCAAATTTAATCTATCAATCTTTTGGGAGCTTTCTTCAATTTCTTCTTCAACAACATTTGGCTCTTCCATGTTTCCACTTTCAACAAATACAACATGTGTGGTTTCTTCAATGACTAAAGTTCTTTTGTTGAATACCCTATAAGATTTTCCAACACTTGAATATCCAACAAAAATTCCTTCATCTGATTTTGGATCAAATTTTCTTAAGGCAGATTTTCTATTATTATGTATGAACACCTTGCAACCAAATACATGCAAATGAGACAAATTTGGTGTTCTACCTTTTAGCAACTCATAGGGTGTTTTATTCAAATTTAATCTCACATTCACCCTATTTAGAACATAGCATGCAGTGCTAGCCGCCTCAGCCCAAAAATATGTAGGAAGCGAGTATTCTGCTAACATTGCTCGGGCGGCTTCTATTAATGTTCTGTTCTTCCTTTCAACTACCCCATTTTGTTGAGGAGTTCTAGGTGCAGAAAAATTGTGATCAATCCCCTTTTCTTTACAGAAATTTTCAAATATTTCATTTCAAATTCTCCTCCATGATCACTTTGTATAGAAATTATTTCACATCCTAGTTTTCTTTGTATCCAAGTTGAAAAATTTCTGAATTCCTCAAATGATTCACTCTTATGAAAAAAAAATTTAACCCAGGTGAATCTTGAAAAATCATCTACTATAACAAATCCATATACCTTCCCTCCTAGACTTACAGTGCCTACAGGTCCAAAAAGATCCATGTGTAGAATTTCTAAAGGTTTACTGGTCCTAAGATCTTTATTGGAATTAAAAGAGGACTTCACTTGTTTTCCTAATTGACATGCATCACAAAGATGGTCCTTGGTAAAGTCTAGTTTAGGTATACCTCTCACCAAATTCTTTTGGGTAATTCTTCTAAGATTTTTCATACTAGAATGACAATGTCTCCTATGCCAAAGCCATGATTCATCAGAAACAATTTTTATACAAAAAGCAGTAGGAGATTGAATATAATTTAAATCTAGCATGTAGACATTGTTTACCCTTTTTCCATTTAAAACAATTTTCCCATTTAGGCTTATTATGCAGCTAGTAGGTAAAAATTTTACATTATAGCCCTTATCACATAGCTGACTTATGCTAAGCAAATTATGTTTTAAGCCTTCAACTAATAACACATTGTCTATGAAAAAGTTTTTCAAATTTCCAATCATACCTGATCCAACAACTTTCTTTGTGGTATTATCTCCAAGTGTAACCTTGCCTCCACTCCTGGCTTCCAGCGTTATGAATTGAGCAGTATCTCCAGTCATGTGCTTTGAACATCCGCTGTCCAGGTACCATATACTCTCACGAGGTCTTGTGTGAGAGTACTCCTGCAAAATTCTCAAATATTAGACCTGGGAACCCAAACAAGTTTGGGTTCACCATTATGAAATTTATAATCAGATGCATGTATGATATGTCTAGGTTTATGCATCTTAGTTCTCCACACCAAATTAGTTTTCATCTTTAAAGTGCAGGTGTGAGATATATGTCCCAAAAATCCATAATTATTATATTTAACATTAGGAAAAAAAATATTCCTATATTTTCTTTCATATGATTATCTTCTAAGGGATTTCATGAATTTAGGATAATATTTAGGATTTGTAAAATCTTCAAGTTTAGGGGGGTTTCTATTATCCTCAAGAGCTCTTATTGTGAGTTTGTAAAATGAATTCATATCTTCCAAGATTCGATTGGTATAATTGATTCTATATGTCTTGCTCTAAGATTCATCCTTAAAATTCTTAAATTCTTTTTCAAGTTCAGCATAGGATGATTTTAAATTCTCAAAATTTTTATTCAAGTCATCATATTCATCAAGTAGTTTCATGTGGTTGTTATTTATTAAAGCATGATCTTTCCTAAGGATTTCGTGTTCCTTATTAAGCTCTTCCAATTCTAAAACTAAACTAGCATGCATCTTTTTCATTTTCCTATATGCATCATGCATGTGTTCAGAAACTTCAAACAATTTATCATAGGTTAAATCACATACCTCTTCTTGATCTGATTGTTCAACATTATCTGCCATCAAGCAAAGGTTGGTGACTTCTTCTTCTTTTTCAGTCTCAGATGAGTCTGAAGCTGAGTCCGCCCAATAAGCCCTTTGAAACTTCTTCTTGCCCTTCTTTACCATTGGTTTTTCCTCTACCTTCTCCTTGCTAGAAGTGGCTTTGAGTTTTGGACAATCAGTCTTTATATGACCTGGTTTCCTGCATTCATAACAAATCACTTCATTAGAAACCTTGCCATTTCTATTATACTTACCTCTATTCCATTGTTGGCGTCTCTTCTGCTTCCTCTTTAAAAAGCTTCTGAATTGTCTAGTCATCAATGCAATATCGTCTTCATCCTCAGGTTGTGAGTGTTCACTTTCTGACTCTTCCACATTTAGTGCAATATTCTTGTCCTTTCTAGGTTCACCTGCATCAATCTTTCTTTGACTTACTCCTTGCTCATAAGCAATGAGTGAACCAAGAAGATTGTCAATGGAATAAATGTTCAGATCTTTAGACTCTATAATTGCAATAATTTTAGCATCGTATGCAGTAGGTAAACAACAAAGAATCTTATTAACCATTTCAGCATTAGTTAATTCCCTATCAAGTGCATGCAAAGAGGTGACAATTTGAGTGAATCTTGTGTACATATCTGAAATAGATTCATTAGGTTTCATGAGAAATAATTCATAGTTATGTAACAAGATATTGAGTCTTGATTGCTTAATCTCATTTGTCCCTTCATAAGTTATACAAAGTCTATCCCATATGTCCTTTCTGCTTTTACAAGTGGAAACTCGCATGTAGTCTTTAGATTTTAAAGCACAAAAGAAACTATTTAAACATTTTGCATTTAATTGTGCTAAGTCACGTTCTTCAATAGTCCAATCTGCATAGGGTGTTTCTACCCTAACTCCATCAACTAATCTAGTTGGTTTTGAGTAACCTTCCTGGACTAGCATCCACATGCGATAATCAACTGACTGTAAGAAAGTAGACATGCGTGTTTTCCAAAAATCAAAAGGAATATTGTCAAACAGTGGAGGTCTAGTGATAGAGTAACCCTCAGGTGTGTTTCGGTTTCCAAATGTAGCCATCTACGTTAATAAAAAAGTAGTTCAAACTTATGATTTTGAAACTATGCTCTGATACCACTTGTTGAGTCCAGTAATTAGGTTGTTAAGCCTAAGTAAATGTCCCAAGGCTACCAAGAGGGGGGTGAATTGGTAGTTTAAAAATTTTAAACCCTCTTTGAAGATTAAGTTGAACCGAAATAAAAATTTCTTTTAAAGTTTGTAGAAAACTTTTTTCAACCACAGAGTTGTTAAAACTGAAATTTAAAGTGCGGAAACGTAAAAACAATAAAGTAAATGACACCAAATTTATAGTGGTTCGGTCTATAACCAGACATACATCCACTCCTCAGAGGCACCCTCTGAGTATTGCACTAAAACCAATAGTGACTCTCCTTTAGCACCCACAGCAAGGCGGAGAAGCCTTTACAACACACTCTTTTCACCACCACCCGGTGCGGCAGAGAATCGTCGTCCTTTTACACAATCTCCAGTGCTGGCAGAGAACCATCATCCTTTTACACAATCCACAGTGCTGGCAGAGAACCGTCGTCCTTTTACACTCTCCTAGTGTGGGCAAAGAACCCTACGGCTATTCACACTCTCCAAGTGTAGGCAGAGAACCTTTCGGCTGTTCACACTCTCCAAGTGTTGGCAGAGAACCGGATCTCCTTGAATGATCTTCTCACAAGAATCTAGAAGGAAGAAGGAAAAGAGTGAAGTAATCCAAATTCACAAGTAGAGACTATTACCTTTGAAATCCAAGTGAAGCCTTCTCGCTCCAGTGGTAGGAATCCTCCTTTGAATGCTCTCTTCCACT
This sequence comes from Dendrobium huoshanense, assembly GCA_016618105.1. Lineage (NCBI taxonomy): Eukaryota > Viridiplantae > Streptophyta > Magnoliopsida > Asparagales > Orchidaceae > Dendrobium > Dendrobium huoshanense. The sequence continues at coordinate 41,955,727 of CM028347.1, forward strand.
CTCTCCTTGGTTATTCTCTCAAGAGGCACGAAGATCAAATGACTAAAAGATTGGGTGGCAGTCTAATTTGGACTTTTTATATAAAAGACAAGAAAAACCGCCCAAAAACTGCAAGTTTTAAATTTTGTACGTAATGGATCATCCTGTACGATCGTGGATCATCCTGGACGATTTTACTTAAACGATCTGAAACGACCCTATTTGAATATGTGTACGAAATATCTTCGTACAGATGATCGTCCTATACGAACTAGGTTCGTCCAGTACGAACGGTTTTTACTAGGTCGGTTCTAGAAAGTGCTAAAAACTGTTCTAAGTCGGTTAATCGTTTGGACGAGAATATGTTCGTCTGGACGAAAATTTTCCAGAGACCCGATCGTCCTGGACGATTATTTACTTCGTCTGGACGAAAATATTTCAGAGGACCAATCGCCACGGACGATAATTTATTTTCGTATGGACAAAAATTTTCCAGAGACCCGATCGTCCTGGACGATATTTAATTTCGTCTGGACGAAAATTTTCCAGAGGAACAGTTGCCACGTACGATAATAAAATTCGTTTGTACGAAAATTTTACAGAGAACCAATCATTTGGTACGATAATTAATTTCATCCTGGATGAATAGGACTTAGAAAAAAAAATTTCGAGCAAGTTCCTATTCGTTCCATGTGCCCTATAGAAGATAACTATCTGATCGTCCCGTACGATAGGATATCGTCCCGTACGATAGGATATCGTCCAGTACGATCAGTATAAAATTTTATGATCTCCTTATGTGTGTGTATGTTTTTTATTCACTCAATTATAATCACTCCCTTTCAAAATTAATTCAAAGAAAAAATGCAAACTTCAAATTAACAAAGTATCTCATGTTGAATTTGATTTGAAGTTATTGTAGTCTGGAGTCTGATTTTCCTGAAAAGTTAGTACACACAAGAGCAAATACAAATCTTCTAAAATTGTTAGGAGATAACAACACATTTGAACAATAATGTTTGAAATAATCAAAACTATTCAAGTTGCAAAAAATATAAAGGCATTCAAATAGCAACTATTCTAACAAGGTATACCAAAACTAGACTTTACTAAGGACCACCTATGTGATGCATGTCAATTAGGAAAACAAATGAAGTCCTCTTTTAAGTCTAATAAGGATCTTAGAACTAGTAAACCATTGGAAATTCTTCACATGGATCTTTTTGGACCTGTAGGAACTTTAAGTCTAGGAGGGAAGGTATACGAATTTATTATAGTAGATGATTTTTCAAGATTCACTTGGGTTAGATTTCTTTTTCATAAGAGTGAATCGTTTGAGGAATTCAAAAATTTTTCTACTTGGATTCAAAGGAAACTAGGCAGTGAAATAATTTCTATACAAAGTGATCATGGAGGAGAATTTAAAAATGAAAGATTTAAAAATTTCTTTAAAGAAAAAGGGATTGATCACAATTTTTCTACACCTAGAACCCCTCAACAAAACGGAGTAGTTGAAAGGAAAGACATAACATTAATAGAAGCCGCCTGAGCAATGTTGGCAGAATACTCACTTCCTAGATATTTTTGGGCTGAGGTGATTAGCACTGCATGCTGTGTTCTGAATAGGGTGATTGTGAGATCAAGTTTGAATAAAACACCCTATGAGTTGCTAAAAGGTAGAACACCAAATTTATCTCATTTGCATGTTTTTGGTTGCAAGGTGTTCATTCATAATAATGGAAAATCTGCCTTAAGAAAATTTGATCCAAAATCAGATGAAGGAATTTTTGTTGGATATTCAAGTGTTGGAAAATCTTATAGGGTATTCAACAAAAGAACTTTAGTCATTGAAGAGACCACACATGTTGTATTTGATGAATCTGGAAATCTTGAAGAGCCAAATGTTATTGAAGATGAGATTGAGGAAAACTCCCAAAAGATTGATAGAATAAATTTGGAAGAAAATGTGGAAGAGAATATGGAAAGAGAAAACCCTTTGCCTAGAGATTTGAGATTGTCTAAAAACCACCCAAGGAAATTTATGATAGGTCAACCGAGTGAGGGTGTTAGAACTAGGCGTGTATTAAACAAGGAAGTCAATCATTCAGCCTTTATTTCAACTATTGAACCCACTAACATTGATCAAGCACTTTCTGATGAATTTTGGATATTGGCCATGCAAGAAGAGTTGAATCAATTTGTAAGAAATGAAGTTTGGGAATTAACTTCAAGGCCAAAAGATCAAAGTGTTGTTGGAACCAAGTGGGTATTCAAAAATAAAATGAATGACTTAGAAGTAGTCATTAGAAATAAGGCTAGATTAGTTGCTAAGGGGTATAATCAAATTGAAGGAATTGATTTTGAGGAGACCTTTGCCCCTGTAGCAAGACTTGAAGCAATTAGGGTTTTACTTGCCTTTCCCTGTTTTAAAGGTTTTAAATTGTTTCAAATGGATGTCAAGAGTGCCTTTTTAAATGGGGTAATTGAGGAAGATGTTTTTGTAGAACAACCTCTAGGTTTTGAAAATTCTAAATACCCAAATCATGTTTTCAAGTTAAAAAATGCATTATATGGATTAAAACAGGCACCTAGGGCTTGGTATGAGAGGTTGAGCACCTTCCTACTTGAAAGATTTTTTGAAAAAGGAAGTGTGGATACAACTCTTTTTTTAAAGAAATTTGGAAAGGATATACTCATTGTTCAAATTTATGTGGATGATATCATTTTTGGATCTTCAAATAAAAATCTTTTTGATGATTTTTCTAAAACAATGAGTAGTGAATTTGAAATGAGTCTAATGGGAGATTTAAATTACTTTCTAGGCTTTAGCATTAAGCAACTTGAGGAAGGAATATTTCTTAGTCAAACTAAATATGTTAAGGACATCCTCAAAAAATATGAAATGGACAATGCTAAACCTGTTAGTACACCAATGAGTTCCTCAGTTCAGTTGGATAAGGACCTTAAGGGAAAATTTGTTGATCAAAATAAATTTAGAGGGATAATTAGATCTTTACTTTACTTGACTTCTAGTCGACCAGATATAATGTTCAGTGTTTGCTTATGTGCTAGATTTCAATCAGATCCAAAAGAATCACATTTGACAGCAGTGAAAAGGATTTTAAGATACTTACTAAGAACTCAGAACTTAGGAATTTGATATCCTAAGTTTAGCTCTTCATTTGAAATTATTGGTTACTCAGATTCTGACTTTGCAGGCTGTAGAGTGGATAGGAAAAGCACTTCTGGAACATGTCAATTCATTAGAAATTCATTAGTTTCATGGTCTAGTAGAAAACAAAATTCAGTGGCACTATCTACTACAGAAGCAGAATACATTGTATTAGGAAGTTGTGTGGCACAAGTACTTTGGTTAAAACAACAGTTGATTGATTTAGGATTAACTATAGGCACTATTCTAATTTGTTGTGACAATACTAGTGCTATTTGTATTTCCAAAAATCATATTCAACATTCTAGAACCAAACACATTGACATAAGGCATCATTTCATAAGGGATCATGTATCCAAGGGATAAATTGAACTTACTCATGTTTCAACTGAAAATCAACTTGCAGACATTTTTACAAAACCTTTAGCCTTTGATACCTTCAGAATATTAAGAACAAGGCTTAGTGTTATTGATTTGAATGCTTAAATAAAAATGTTTTTGCAACATTGATATTTATGTTTTCTTAGTTTATTTGTTTTAATTTTGTTTTAATTTTATGATTTTTGTGTGTTTAGAATGAGTTTATTTTAGAATTTGTGTTTGGTTGTCTTTGTTTTAAACTTTAGTGTGTTTTATTTTGTATTGATATTATGAAATGATCCTGTAATCCTTTTCATAAATATCAATATATGTTGTAGTTGATTTTGATTTTGGATTATTTTTGAAATGTGTTTAGTTCTTATGAATTTCATTAGTCTTTTTAATCATAATTGTGCTAAAGTTAGATTGTGATTTAAGATTAATTACATTAGAAAATCTAGTATTTCTAAATTTAAAATTTGTTTATAACTTGTCATAATTAGAATTTTTAATCTCATGTCTATTCATTTAGACTAGATAAAAGTTAATATTATTATTGCAATTTAGATGTTTTCTTATTTTGTATTTCTTTGCTCAAGTGATAGTTATGCACTTAGAAAAATTTGAAATTTTAGATTATTGATCTTGAAAAGAATTGGTTTTAATTACTCTTGAAAATTGTACAAAGAGTACAAAAATCAAAAGGAATGCGTAAAGGTTCGCAAATATGAAAAAGAGGCACAAAATTAGCCCAATGTCAAAAGATGCACAAAAATGTGCCAAAAATTTGAAAAAGATGCGCATAGCGCCACATCTGGTAATTCTCTTCTTTCCAATTTCTTTCAATCTCTTAATTCAAATTGATCTTATGTTCATTTATATTCTATTGAACTTTGAAATATAGAATTTTTATTCATCTCTCTTGTAATGATTTTCTATATTCAAATGTCTAAATTGAATCATGTTTTTGATAAATTCTTCTTACTTACAATGTTATATCACTTCTTAAATTCTATGAATTTCGATGGTTTACCTAATATTATTAGTTTTAGATTGCATACTTTAAGTCAATCATGATTTAGATTAAATTTTCAAATGAATTTCATATAATTACTTATATTTCTTGTCTATTTCTTCTTTACTTTTTGTTGTTGTGTAAAAAGGGGAGAAATTATTGTGTTTGTATGTTTTGTTTGTTTTGTTTGCATTTTGATTTTGTGTATGACTTTGTGTCTATGGCTTGTGTTATTTTGTTAAAAAAAGTTTTTTGAAAAACAAAAATATTGTTCTATGCTTCATGCTAATGCCTCCTTATTTTCATGTATTCATCAATTCATGGGGAGTTAAGGAGATTTGTTTAAATTGAAATCATACAAACAATAATTGTTTTGCCATCATCAAAAAGGGGGAGATTGTTAAAATAGTTGCTATTTGCATGCTTTACATTTTTGCAACTTGTATAGTTTTGATGATTTTAAACATTATTGTTCAATTGTGTAGTTAACTCCTTATAATTTTAGAAGATTTCTATTTGCTCTTGTGTGTACTAACATTTCAGAAAAATCAAACTCCAGACTACGAAGACTTCAAATCAAATTCAACATGAGATACTTTGTGAATTTGAAGCTTATACTTTTCTTTGAATTAAATTTGAAAGGGAGTGATTGTAATTGAGTGAATAAAAATAAACACACACACATAAGGAGATCATATAAAATTTATACTGATCATACGGGACGATATTAGATCGTTCGGGATGATCAGACAGTTATCTCCTATTGAGCACATAGAACGAATAGGAACTGTCTTGAAAAATTTTCTAAGTCCTATTTGTCCGAGACGAAATTAATTATCATCCAGGACGATCTGGTCTCTGTAAAATTTTTGTCCAGACAAAATTAATTATCGTCAGAAAACGAGTTGCTCTCTGTAAAATTTTCGTCCAGACGAAATTAATTATTCGTCCAGGATGATCTGGTCTCTGTAAAATTTTCATCTAGATGAAATTAATTATCGTCAGAAAACGAGTTGCTCTCTGTAAAATTTTCATCCAGAAAAAATTAATTATCGTCTAGGACTATCTGGTCTCTGTAAAATTTTCGTCCAGACGAAATTAATTATCGTCAGAAAATGAGTTACTCTCTGTAAAATTTTCGTCCAGACAAAATTAATTATCGTCCAGGACGATCTGGTCTCTGTAAAAATTTCATCCAGACAAACCAATTTTTGTCCAGACGATTAACCGACTTAGAACAATTTTCAGCAGTTTTTTAGAACAACCTAGTAATAACCGTTCGTACCGGACGAACTTAGTTCGTACGGGACGATCAACGTGTACGAAGACATTTCGTACACATATACAAAAAGGGTCATTTCAAATCGTTTAAGTAAAATTGTCCAGGATGATTCACGATCGTACGGGACGATCCACTGCGTACAGAATTGAAAATTTGCAGTTTTTGGGCGGTTTTTCTTGTCTTTTGAATAAATAGTCCAAATTAGATTGCCATCAAATCTTTTTGTCATTTGATCTTCGTGCCTCTTGAGAGAAATCTAAGGAGAGAGTGTGAGAGTGCATTCAAAGGATGATTCCTACCACTAGAGCGTGAAGGCTTCACTTGGAGTTCAAAGGTAAGAATCTCTACTTGTGAATTGGGATTAGTTCACTCTTTTCTTTCTTCCTTCTAGATTTCTTGTGAGAAGATCTGTCAAGGAGATCCGGTTCGCTGCAGACACTTGGAGAGTGTGAATAGCCGAAAGGATCGCTTTCTATACTTGGAGAGTGTGAACAGCTGTAGGGTTCTCTGCCCACACTAGGAGAGTGTGAAAGGACGGACGGTTTACTGCCGATACTTGGAGAGTGTGAATAGCCAAAAGGATCGCTTCCGACACTTGGAGAGTGTGAACAGCTGTAAGGTTCTCTTTCCACACTAGGAGAGTGTAAAAGGACGGACGGTTCTCTGCCAATACTGGGGATTGTGTAAAAGGATGTCGGTTCTCTGTCGCACCGGATAGTGGTGAAAAGAGTGTGTTGTAAAGGCTTCTCCGCCTTGCTGTGGGTGCAAAAGGAGAGTCACTATTGGTATTAGTGCAATACTCAGAGGGTTCCTCTGGAGAGTGGATGTAGGTCTGGTTATAGACTGAACCACTATAAATCTGGTGTCATTTACTTTACAGTTTTTACGTTTCCGCATTTTATTTTTAATTTTTAAGAACTCTGTGGTTGAAAAACTTTTTCTAGAAAAACTTAAAAGAAAAATTTTCATTTTGGTTCAACTTAAATTCAAAGAGGGATTAAAATTTTTTAAAACTACCAATTCACCCCCCCTCTTGGTAGCCTTGGGACATTAACTTAGGCTTAACAACCTAATTACTAGACTTAACAAGCCTCTCTTCTTCTTGCATAATCAGCGGCTCTTCTTTCGCACCTGGTGCTCATCTCCTACCAAGAAAGAGGTTATGGAGGAGTCATTGCATCTTTTACCTCCAAGATTTCTACTTCCTGATTTCCTCTTCCCCTCCATGTGTTTGGGTTTCCACCCCTTCCATGGCTGACACAGGTTTCCCTTGCTTCTGATGTTGTCGGATTGGTCTTCACTTATAGTAATTTTTTCAACATTTCTTCTATCATGACAAACTTTCCTTCCATATTTTTGTTATTGGAGGAAATCTAATTTTGAAAATAAAAAAACTATCCCACCAAATCTAATTTGAGTTGCCCGATTTTACCTTCCAAAACCTCCACCTTCTTTTTGGCCATAATTTTTCCAATCGCCTAAGAGTAATCTTCTCCCACATGAGATTTTATTACTGAAATCTCATAAATTTTGTCGATGTTTGTCCCAAGAAATTTCTCTGATACCAATTTGATTGGAAATACTTAAGTTTGCAAGTAATCCTATTGGATGTACATGAGTTCACAAGCAACCCTAACAAGAAATTGGTAAAAGCAACATGAAGACAAAAGAATGATAATTAAATAACCTAAAAAAATCATAGATTTTTATTAAATTCTTAAAGCAAAGCAAACATAAGAAAAAATACAGTTGATCCTCTATTTGAGTGGAGGATCATTCTCTCGCAATCTCTAGACACCAAGTCTAGAGCCCAAGACATCCAAGAGACTCCAAGAGAAAATAATATTCAAGCATGTCCTATCCCTTCCCTCTCATGCCTATTTATATCTTTAGCCACCTACCCCCTGGCCAAAAATAGATAAAATCAAATAGATGAATCCCCTTACCAAAAATAGATTAAATAAAATAGATTAACCCCCTTGCCAAAAATAGATTATATCAAATATATTAATTCAAATAGTGGATGCCTCTATTAATGGGTGGCAATCGAATAGGGTGTGGGCCCCTATTTCTTACATGGGAACATGGGAGGCAGTTGGACCCAACTCCTATAGACTAAGGTCGACCCAGGTGGGGTCGACTGGGTCAGTTCAAGAATCACCCTAACAATGTCCTGATAAGATTAAAATTTTCACTTCCATGATGGATAAGAATATTTATTCTGTTGCTAGCCCATATGATTATACAACTTCGTTCTTTCAAAAATGTTGGCTCATTATTAAAGAAGATCTTTGTAAAGCTATTTATGCCTTTTTTTTTAATGATTTTTGTACCCCCTAAGTTTTTCTCTAACTTTTTTATCTCTCTTAATTCTAAGGCAGAGAACCCTAAATAATGGAAAGATTTTAGACCTATCAGTCTTGGCTCAACCTTTAACCAAATTATTTCTAACATTTTGTCTTTTAGGTTGGCCTCTGTCCTTCCAAAAAGCATTTCATTAAAAAGCTGATTTTGTTAAAGGGAGAAGTATACCTGATAACTTTCTTCTAGCCAAACTTTGGCACAATTTAATTTTGAAATTAGATATTTCCAAAAGCATATGACAATATTAATTGGAATTTCATTTACAGCATGCTTCATATATTTAGGTTTGATGCAAAAATAAGTAATTTAATTGAGATTATTGTTGAAAATGTTTGGTTTTCATCATTATTAATGGTAAATATAAAGGTTTTTTCAAAGCAGCTTAAGGTGTTAGGCAGGCGGGTCCTTTATATATCACCTACTTTATATATTATTGTTACTTATTACTTATCTAGAGGTTTACAACATTATTTTTCATTTAATAAAAATGTTACCTATATAAATTCTAGTTGTTTTAATTTTTTCCATATTATTTTGCTGAGGATATTATTCTATTTTGTAATTACTCTCTTATCAACATTAAGAAAATTAATAAATTGCTTAATAATTTTGAAAATGAAAGCGGTTTGAAATTTAACAAATCTAAAAGCACTTTTATTGCCAGTAAAGACATGTCTCTAGATCAATGCAACAAGATAAATAGAATTACTGGCTTTAAGAATCAGTCTCAACCCATTTATTATCTTGGTACTCCTCTCCATAATGGGTATAAAAAATCATTTTTGTTTGATAAAATGTTCACCAGTATGGCCAACAAACTTTCTGGGCGGGAATTTAAACTTCTTTATATAAAGTCTAGACTAGTGCTGATTAAGAGTGTTTTATTCTCTATGCCTATTTACTTGTATCAAATTATTAATTCTACTGTTCAAGCTTATAATAGACTAGATTAAATTCTTAATAAATTTTTTTTGGTGTTCCTCTTCTACTCTCAAGAAAATCCACAGGTCAAATTGGACCTCTTATGCTGGTCCTAATAAAGACGGTGGCTTGGATTGCAAATCTATTTTTGATATTGTCAAAGGTTTTTCTATTAAACTTTGATGAAATTTCAGAACTAAAGATTAATTGTGGTCTAAATTCATGGGTAAAAAATCCCACTCTTTGTTATTTCAAAAAGAGTCAGTCGTCTATCTGAGTAGGTTATGTAAAGTTAAATGTCTAGGGAGTCCTTTATTCAACCGGGGATTAGGAATGGCTCATCTCATTTTTGGTAGGATGATTAGATTGTCTTTGAGTCTCTTGACTCTTTCTTTAACACCACTCTCTTTCCAACTTAAAGGTTTCTACTTTTATTAGGGAGGGTTGATGGTGTGTTAACCTCTTATTTGATCATGTGCCTTAAAGCATTGCTGATGTTATTAGTGAGATCCTTATTAATGTCACTTCTAATGATATCCCCATATTTAAAATTTTTTAGAATATTTCTTTTTTATTTTAAAAATGTTTGGAATCAATTCAACCAAAAGGATTATTCTAGCATATATGTGAAAATGTGGAACCCTTCTACTTCGATTTCTATTTTGTCTTAGAGAATATTTAAAGGTTTTATTTCTATGGATTATAATTTAAAAAATAAAGGCTTTGTTTTGATTTCAAAATGTCAATGTTGTTGGCATATTGAAACTCTTAACCATGTTTTTTTTTGAATGGTTCCATTGCCATTAAAGGGTGGTCTGAATTGGAGAAAGGATTAGGGATTAAAGTTTCGTGCAATACTAATAGCTTCACATACTTTTTGGCTATTTGGTTTAAGAATCATTATAAAGGTCATATCCTTACTATTACTCTTATGATTGTCTTTTAGCTTTTGTGGATGGAGAAACAACTACAAGTATAACAACACTAAATGAGCTCTTGCAGGATCATTATTTGCTCGAAGGCTAAATTTTAGTAAATTTTTATTGCTAAGGATTTAAAATCTAAACATTTTAGAGACAATTATTCTTGGTCTTCTTTTTTTTTTAATATTGATTATCAAAATATTCAGAGATCCAAATCTCTCAAAATTGTGAGGTGGATTAAACCTCATATTCATGAGTTAAAACTCAATATTGATGGTTCAAGTAACAAAATGGTTTTGATTGTGGTAGATTCATTAAGGATCATAAAGGTGAGTTCATTTATGGCTTTGACTTTATTATTCCAAATGGGAATATCCTTTTTTGGCTAAAATGACTGTTATCTATAAGGCTATCATTCTTTGCATTGAGAATAATATTGTGAATATCTTGATTAAATATGGCTGAAAATTATTGTTTTTGTTATTTACCTCCCTTAAATGCCATATTTTAAATTATTTTATCTATTTTCTAAGATATTATCCTTCCTTAACACTATTAATTATAGACTCTCACTCACTTTTAGAGGGAATGCAATGTTTATGTTGATTGGTTGGCTAAGCAAGGCTCAAAGACTTCTAACATGATTTATCTTAATAAAGATTATATTCTAGGTATTCTTAAAGGAATGATCAGGATTGATATGTTGGGCTTGCTAAATTTAATAACTTTATTTTATTTCCCATTATTTTTATGCTATGGTTGGTTTGGTTCCATCTCTGCAAATTATTGTTATTGGTGGAGGATTGTGCTTTGCTGGAGGTTCTACTGTAAGAATGTGGTTCTCTTGGGTTATTTATGTTTATTTTTAATTTTCTTCTCTTTTATTTGTATGGCCAAAATTCAACATCCATTTATTTTGGCTGATTGGGTTATTAAAATTTATGTGTTTGTTTTTTTCTGTTTATAGCCTTTTAGATTGCTAGTTTTTTATTCTTTGGGGTTTATTGTTATTTTTTTCATGGATGTTGCTTCATGGGTGTTTATTGCTGGGATGTTTTAGTGGAAGCTATTGAAAGTGGTTTCTGTGATATTATTCTAGTTTGGGACATAGATTTTTTGTTGTCATCTTGCAGCTAAGTTATTCTATTTTGCTTTTTTTGACATTTGGGTTTTATAGGCATGTTCTGGTTGGTTTGGTCTGGTGTGGTCTTGGCTGTTGGTTGCTTCCTTATTGGATTTTGTTTTGGTTGTGGACATTTGCTACATTTTGCTAGATTGTGTAGTCGTGCTCTTTTGTTGGTTAGATTTTTGGGTAATCTATTTGCTTCTTTTTGGGTTTTCTGTTGCCTCATTCTAGTTGGGTGTGTGTTATTACTGGTGGTTGGTGGGTTGGCTGCCTATGTTATGGCAGTGTCATTGGGTTATTTAGTGTGGTCTGAGTGTTTGAGGGATCAGATTTTCTTTGTTCTTTTTGTTTCTAGTGTGTGTTAGGGTGGAGCCTTTTTTGTCTTGCCTCTATTTTAGCAGATTATTGTTCTCCGCTTTTGGGCTGGCTAGTTTGGTTTAGTGGGCTGGCTGTGTTGGTGAGTGGTTTGGTCCTCAACCATGTGTTATTCTTATTTATTATATCTATAATTTGGTTTTGTTAAGAGTTTTCCTTTTAGGTTTTTGCTCCCTTGGTGTCTGTTCTATGTTGGGTTCTGGTTTGAGATCTCTCTATGTGCTGAGGGAAAATACATTTCTGACTCTTATTCTGTTATTGTATATTGTGGAACATGTTTGTAGCTATGGTTATCCGTCGCATCAACGAGATTTTTTGGCTACTCATGTGTAGTAGTTTGCTTTGTCAAATTTTTTGTCTTCTTTTTCTATTTTGCATGTATCATCTTTTGTATCTGGGTGCAAGGAATGTTGATTCACACTTGGGTTTCATTTTTGGGTTTAGCTATTTCCATTTCTTTTTGGATTTCTCTTGTAATTAGATAGGGATCTATAACTTTAGAGATTTCTATTATTTTGATTGTAGGTTTTTGGGCTGGCTGGTTTGGTTGTGTGGGCTGGCTGTGTTGATCATTATAAAATTTTGTATAGCATCTCATAATAGTCACAATTTCTAGTAACTTCTTTTTTGAGGTTGCAGGAATAATATATTTATTTTTACAAATTTCAAATATGATTGGATAATAATGTCGTCATATGGTAAGTTCTATCATGAAGATGAATATAATTACAATTGTCATGTATTACATTACACTTTCTAAACAAGCCAATCATTCTGTCCTTGTTGTAATCACCTAGCATATGAGGATTTTAGAACTTAAAAAATCTAATTAACTCATGATTAGTCCATATGAGGCTTATATAGATAATAAAAGCAAAAAGGAAAATAAATTATTAATGAAATTGGTAACATGATCTAAATTTTTGTTTTATAACATATGGCTAAATTAGTAACATGTTCTGTAATTTTTTCATGGCTTTGTATATGAACTAGAGATATATTGATTAAATGCCATTAATTTACCACATCCGAAGCTTAAATAAGTTTTTTCCTTCCAAATACAATGGAGGACAATTTATCATAAATGTTGATGGCTAACTTTGGCAATTATATATATATATATATATATATATATAGATTGGTGCTATATATGTATGTTATAGGTTTGTTGGTAATGTACACAACTGATAGAGCTTGATGTTTATTTTTTATGTAAATTTATAATTATCTTATGAGTTCCTCGATAGTTGATGGATTTTCAATTAAAGTTTGAAGAGTTTTATTAGGCATTTAGATTATGATTTCATAGCAGTTGACTTATGAAATTGTAATATTTATGATTCTAATGAATTTTGGATTCTTTTATTAATACTTTTATTTTAGATATCTCCGGATATAATACATTTTTGTCTTTAGCTGATAGTTGATTTTTGGAATCAACTGATTATAATGAAGTCTAGCTATTTGTTTGATCTTGTTGCATTTGAATATGAACAATTTTTTTTGTTAACATAAAAAGATGTAGTCATTCTGATAATGAATTGCCCCTTACAAAAGAGGAACTGATAAGAGGATGGGCTTATATGTTACAACCTGCATTGACAAATGGATATTATCTATATATTTAATTGATATAAAAAATTAATTGTGATAGATTTCATATATATTGAAGTGATCAATTCTTATGTATTAATCTTTTGTTATAGAGTAATTTGTAATTTTGAGAAAATGATTAGTTTATTGAGATACTTTTATTTCTTAATTTTGTCTGATCATTATTACTTGCCAATTGTGGAACTATGGAACAATCTTTCAACTTTTTGTTCTGTTAATTATGTAAACACATGCACATATTGTAATGAAATGAAGAAATATTATTATTATTTCTTTCAAATAAGGCCTCTGTCTAGTGTAAATTTTCATTACATTGTGTCTCATATAGTAGGCTCGTTTCTCTTGTCAAAAATTTCCAAGGCTATCTTGGATGTTTCCTTCCAAGATTGATTCAAGTAAAATTCCAATTCCCTGAATTGTAGTATTTGAGAATTTAATTAGCCATGGCCCTCCTCTCCCTTTGTTCCATAATGCATTTTATTATGTCTATCCTTTTGATTGTTTGAATTTGGACTTAGATATTCTTTTTAGTGCAAATTCACTACTTTTATAAGTTTTATACTTGTCCAGCTAACTACAAGTATATAACTCGTATGTTCTCTAGAATATGTTCTTTTATCACTTGCTTAAAGGAAAAGCTCATTTCCTGATTAATGAGCTTTCGATTTAAAATTGTAAAAAGATTATTTTTATCCACTATGTAACAAAGTCCATTTTTGTGAATTGCCCTAAGTGTCATAATAGTTTATATTTACAATTAGCCTTTTCTTATCTAAATAGGCACTTTTATCTTAAGTGAAACTTCACTTTGACAAGACTGTGTTGGGAAAGTAACCCACGCAACATCTTAAAACAAGAATGAAAAATGCATTGAAAAAAAAGCCAGGATTTAATGTGAAAATTTTTTAAATTTTAAATTCGAAAGAAAACCAGAGGCATACAAAACTAAGAAATTCACTATGAAAATTGGGAGAATTTATATATATCTCTTTCTTCTCACTCTCTTCTTGTCTCTCTTTATTCTTTATAATGTTCTCTGCACAAAATAGATAAAGAAAAAGATAAAACTAACCAAGGGGCACAATACTTTAAGTTAAATAAGAGAAAAGAGAAATAAAAATGTCCAGCCTGCTTGCAACATTGTGGTGCCAGGTTTGGAGAGCCATGATACTCCACTCTTTCTCTAGTCTGACTAGAAGAGCAATAATGTTGAAATCTAGAGTGTTATGATGCTCCTCTCTTTGTATATCTCCAACCCAATTATACAGTGTCACAACGCTATACGGGAAAGGAAAAAAATTGGGTACAAAACACTATAACTAAAGCATATAGAGAACCCGTACAACCCCCAATGAGTTCAACCAACATAATTGGGGTCTCATAAAATAATACAATTAAATTTATTGACATAATCAGATTCTACACAAAGCTAAAATTTTTTCTATTTGTGAGTTAGATTTTTTTTAAATTTGTAAAGTTAATTACTCATTTTGTAAAAATCTAATTATTCAATATAAAATCCTCTAATTAATTGATAATTAACTTATGCCCAAAAATAAATTCTCACTCAAAATGCCATCGAAATTTTGTGTGTTCTTTTCTTTTTTTCCTTTAAAAAATAACAAGTTATGTCATGGGAAAGTGTCAATCATATTCTAACTTTTCAACACTCATCATTAGTTATTATGTTCATGCTTGATCAAACATAGGGCCAATTACACCTTCCAACAAATTTGGATTGATAGGAATGCAAATAATTTATTACTTAAACTTAGGAAAAAATTAGCAAGTTGATAATATGAGAATAAGCCTAAGCAATAGACATTTGTTTCATTCTTTGTAGGCCAAATCCCTTATTTGATCTCTTCTTACACCACATAATCTTCCCTTAAAATAAAGACTTATCTTCTAAACTAAATTCCTAATAACCTCATTATGCGCAATAATCAACCACCTATAAAACCCCACTTGCACTTAGCTTTCTCCTTCAAGTTATTCTAAGTAGAGCTTTAAAGTTGTACTCTCATGGAGACTTCTTATTCTATACTCTCCTGTTATACTCTTCTCAATCTCTTCTTTTTTTTGCTTCTTATAGTGAAGAGTTTTCTAGTATCAGTGTAAGAGCTTGTTGGAGAACACCATGTCATTGACGTCAAATCACTGTTGCCGAGTAGCTCTTGCTCCATGCTTGATAAAAGTTTGCGAGCAATTTCAATAATTTCTTAATACCTTATTAGAGACTATTTTTTCATGAATTAATTAGAATATTAAGAAAGTATGCAGTAATTAAACTCATTTGATATATATCATAAGCCTAAGCTTATTTGATAGATATCACAAGCTTAAACAAGGTGCGAAAGCCAAAAAAACAAACTCAATATGTACATTAATTAGCTCTAAATAATACATTAATTAGTTATTCTAATTGTGACAGACACGACCCCTTCCAAGCTTAACGTGGTCCATTGGCATGGCCGGTGCTCATCTCTGGCACGCCAGGACAAGCCGTCCCATGTGGAGCTACTCCTTCAGGACCAAACCCGAGTTGACTACATCCACCGCCGGGCTGCCAACGCCACCACCAACCTCAACCCTATAGGTGGCTTTCTTTTTTCATGAGTTCCAAAAAACATCGACCTTGCTCTTGATACCAACAAATATATCATCAACATAGGCTTAGGTACCCCAAATAAGTCTTTAGTTATATTCGACACAAGTAGTGATCTCACTTGGACCCAATGTGTCCCCTGTGTTAACTGTAATACCCAAAATGACCCATTTTATGACATAACCCAATCCTCGACCTTCACTGATATCTCATGCTACTCCAACTATTATACCCAACTTGGTCAAATCAGGCAATTTTGTTGCTCCTCTACCTCCACCTGTCTCTACGAGATAAAATATGATGACAATTCCTATACTAAAGGTTCCCTCATTCAAGACACCTTGACATTCTCCTTAGAAACTATGTACCACTTCTGTTATGGATGTGGACACAATAAGAACAGGGATTTCGAATAAGAAGATGGATTATTAGGCCTTGGCTGGGGGGTTATTTCAATTATTTCCTAGATAGATCAATTATATCACAAGGTATTCTCATATTATCTGCCATCAGATTCTAGCTTAGTTGGATATCTCAAACTAGGTAGCTCTGCCCCTAATGTGAAGTATACACCAATGCTTACAAACCCAATCCTTCCATCCTTCTACTTTGTCAATCTCACTGCCATTTATATTGCAGGTGCAAGGTTAGGCCTTTCACCTACTATATTCAGTGAAACAGGAACCATTTTGGACACTAGCACAGTGATTAGTCCCCTACCGCCCACTGCTTACTCCCCCCTCCACAGCATTTTTCGACAAAAAATGACCAATTACACGACGGCACTGCCACTGTCCAATCTCGACACATGTTATAATCTCACTGAGTACACAAAGCTGGAGGTGCCGAGGATTGAGTTGATCTATGATGATGAAGTGGAAGTTGACTTAGATGTCATGGGGATAGTTTACATGGCCAATCAATCTCAAGTCTATTTAGCCTTCACTAAAAATAATGATGATAGTGAGGCTATGATCATTGGTAATGTACAGTAATGCATGCTCAATGTAGTCTAAGATGTGGGGAACTCAAGAATTGGATTTGGGACTAATGGTTGTAGCAAGTGATGGATCGATCGAGTTGAATTGGGTTAAATGCAATGTATTGATATAGCTAGAATTAATAGATTTTGTAAAGTTGGTTATAAAATCAGAGTGTGTGTGACAAAGAATGTAGTCATGTAAAAAAAGTTCAATTATATCCAAATTTTATGAAATAATTAAAAATCAAATGAAGGAAACTTTATATGAGTTGATGAAAACTATTAAAATGTACTTAATTTCTTTATAATTAAGAGGGAATGATAACATTAATTATATGAGATTAGAATTTTGATTATAATAGGTAAAATGTCATCTTTCTTCGTAGAAGAGCCTATACTTAAAAAGAATGAAGACTGCTTTTTGTGATGATTTTTATTTAGTGTTAGACCATTGCAAAGTAAAATCATCACATATTTTTCTTTATCTTAACCCATTTGGTTCTCATTTTGGTTTCAATTTTCTTTTTTGTTCTATTTTCTAAATGGAAGCATTTAAGGCATATGAGTTTTGCCAACCTATTGGGCCGCATAACTTACACCTTAAAGGTTTGATGCAACCAATCCCATATTCCTTAAATATGAGGACATTTAGGCTAATTTAGGCAAACTCACACATCGATCAGTTACACAACCTTAGAACACATGAAGTCTGGTTGATAGCCAAAGCTTCCAACCAACAAATCAATGAGAGTTGCAAAATGATTAGTTATGTGATTTACATTTTTGTAATTTTGAAGTATTTTTTTCTTTTAATATTTTGCCCCCACTTGAAAAAAATTCTGATTCCACCTCTATTAGCATGCATCAAGCATGTGTATGTTCATCCATAATTATTATACAATTCTTAAACATATGTTCATCTATTAAAAAAAGTTCTATTCTCTAGCTCATGCTTTAGTGAGTGGGGCCAAAGGTGTCGACATTGAAGCCCTTTCCAAAGTGTCTCAATGAAATTTTCCACTTAATCTTATCAGTTATATAATTAAAAAAGTTCTAAACACATTAAGATTTTATTGTAAACTAAAAGGGAAAATTAAGGAGGCATGAGCGGACTAATGATCTCACTTGAAATAATTTTTAAATTTTTATATGTAATATAATTTCAATTATATAAATAGAATTTTTATAAAAAAAATTAATTTATGAGCCCCCTAAATTTTAGAATTTAAAATTATGAGTAGCTATTGGAAAAATATTGATAAAAATTTTTAAATAATTAATTTGTGTGTCTAATAAAAAATATTACAACTCTACCACTATCAAAGAGAAACTCTATATCACTAATAAGCTCTCTACAATATTGATTCAGAGCAGCTTTATGACACCATCGCATTGATTTTGTTCTTCAATGGATGTCTGCTCATGGAGGACTACTAGGATTAGGAATTTGCCGTTGAGACCTTCCTTGAGTACATTGAGGTTGAACCGTACATACAAGTGAAGTATGTTGCTTGTAGATTAAGAGAAGGTGCTAGTGCTTGGTGGGCACTGTTGAGTCCAGTAATTAGGTTGTTAAGCCTAAGTAAATGTCCCACGGCTACCAAGAGGGGGGTGAATTGGTAGTTTTAAAAATTTTAAACCCTCTTAATGATAAAGTTGAACCGAAATAAAATTTTCTTTTAAAGTTTGTAGAAAAATGTTTTTCAACCACAGAGTTGTTAAAACTGAAATTTAAAGTGCGGAAACGTAAAAGCAATAAAGTAAATGACATCAGATTTTTAGTGGTTTGGTCTATAACCAGACCTACATCCACTCCTCAGAGGCACCCTCTGAGTATTGCACTAATACCACAAAGTGACTCTCCTTTAGCACCCACAGCAAGGCGGAGAAGCCTTTACAACACACTCTTTTCACCACTACCCGGTGCGGCAGAGAACTGTCGTCCTTTCACATAATCCACAGTGCTGGCAGAGAATCGTCGTCCTTTTACACTCTCCTAGTGTGGGCAGAGAACCCTACGGCTGTTCACACTCTCCAAGTGTAGGCAGAGAACCTTCATCCTTTTTCACTCTCCTAGTGTGGGCAGAGAACTCTTCGGCTGTTCACACTCTCCAAGTGTCGGCAGAGAACCGGATCTCCTTGACTGATCTTCTCACAAGAATCTAGAAGGAAGAAGGAAAAGAGTGAAGAAATCCAATTTCACAAGTAGAGACTCTTACCTTAGTAATCCAAGTGAAGCCTTCTCGCTCCAGTGGTAGGAATCCTCCCTTGAATGCTCTCTTCCACTCTCTCCTTGGCTATTCTCTCAAGAGGAACGAAGATCAAATGACAAAAAGATTGGGTGGCAGTCTAATTTGGACTATTTATACAAAAGACATGAAAAACCGCCCAAAAACTGCATATTTTTAATTCTGTACGTAGTGGATCGTCCCGTACGATCCTGGATCGTCTTGGACGATTTTACTTAAACGATCTGAAATGACCCAATTTGTATATGTGTACGAAATGACTTCGTACAGCTGATCGTCCTGTACGAACTAGGTTCGTCCAGTACGAACGGTTATTACAAGGTCGGTTCTAGAAAATGCTGAAAACTGTTCTAAGTCGGTTAATCGTTTGGACGAAAATATGTTCGTCTGGACGAAAATTTTCTAGAGAGCCGATCGTCCTGTACGATTATTTATTTCGTCTGGACAAAAATTTTCCAGAGGACCAATCGCCGCGGACGATAATTTGTTTTCGTCTGGACGAAAATTTTCCAGAGAGCTGATCGTCCGGTACGATATTTATTTTTGTCTGGACAAAAATTTTTCAGAGGACTGGTCGCCTCGTACGATGATAAAATTCGTCTGGACGAAAATTTTACAGAGAACCCATCGTCCGGGACGATAATAAATTTCGTCTTGGATGAATAGGACTTAGAAAAAAAAATTTTCAAGCAAGTTCCTATTCGTTCCAAGTGCTCTATAGGAGATAACTGACAGATCGTCCAGTACGATAAATATCGTCCTGTACGATCAGTATAGAATTTTAAGATCTCCTTATTTGTGTGTGTGAGATTTTATTCACTCAATTACAATCACTCCCTTTCAAAATTAATTCAAAGAAAAGGCAAACTTCAAATAAACAAAATATCTCATGTTGAATTTGATTTGAAGTTATCGTAGTCTGGAGTCTGATTTTCCTGAAATGTTAGTACACACAAGAGCAAGTGCAAATCTTCTGAAATTGTTAGGAGATAACTATACATTTGAATAATAATGTTTGGAATCATCAAAACTACATAAGTTGCACAAATATAAATCATTCAATAGCAACTATTCAAACAATCTCCCCCTTTTTGATGATGGCAAAACAATTATTATTTGTATGATTTCAAGTTAAAACAAATCTTCTATCTCCTAAACTCCCCCTGAATTGATGAGTACTTTAAAATAAGGAGGCATAAAGAATAATATTTTTGTTTTTCAAAAAATTTTAACACAACAAAAAAACTTGCAAACAGAACAATTAAAAATAGAAAACACAAAACACAACAGAAAACACAATAATTTCTCCCTCTTTTTGACAGCAACAAAAAGTGAAGAAGAAATAGATAAGAAATGTAAGGAATTATATGAAATTCATTTTTAAAATTTAATCTAAATTGTGATTGACATAGGGTATGCAATTTTTAAACTAAAGATATTAGGTCAATCATAGAAATTCATAAAATTTAAGAAGTGATATAACATTGTAAGTAAGAAGAATTTATCAAAGACATGATTCAATTTAGACATTTGACTATAAAAAATCATTACAAGAGAGATGTATAAAAATTCTATATTTCAAAGTTCAATAGAATATCAAAGAACATAAGATCAATTTGAATTAAGAGATTGAACGAATTTGGAAAGAAGAGAATTACCTCATGTGGCGCTTTGCGCATCTTTTTTTAAAATTTTGGGGCACATTTTTGTGCATTTTTTCTTGATTGGGCTTAATTTGTGCCTCTTTTTCACTTTGCAAATTTTTTTTGCGAATTCCTTTTGATTTTTGTACATTTGTACAATGTTAAAGAGTAATTGGACCAATTCTTTCCAAAATCTATAATCTAAAATTTCAAATATTTCTAGGTACATAAATATCTCTTGAGCATAGAAATACAAAATAAGAAAACATCTAAATTGCAATAGTAATATTAACTTTTATGTAGTCTAAATGAATAGACATGAATTTAAAAGTTCTAATTACAACAAGTTATATACAACTTATAAATTAAGAAAGTCTATATTTTCTAATATAGATAATCTCAAATTACAATCGAATTTAAGCACTATGTAGATTAAATAATACTAATGAAATTCATAAACATTAACTACATTTCAAAAACAAATCTAATAAAAACAAACTTTCATTGATATTAAAGAAACGGATTACAAAAAAATATTGAACTTAAAAACATAAAAACAAACACTTAACAATAAAACAGACAAGATAAAAACATAAAAAAAATACAACAGACACACATAAAAATATTTCTACTGTTCTGGAGGAGGAGGAGGAATGCCGCCAAAGAGGTTGAAGTAGGAGGCCATCAACATTACATTGGTATTTATTTCATGAACTTCATCTTTAATATTACCAATGTCATGTTGCTGCTGCGTAAGTTGAGCATCAAATTGATCAAACCTTTGATCAATGTGAGTCTCTAGTCTATCAAATCTCTCAATCAGATTCTGGTAATCTGATTGAGAAGTAGAAGCTTGCACTCCTCCTTCTTCTTCTTCTTCTGAAGCACTGGCATGTGCTTTTTCTTTTTCTTTTTCCTCCTTGAAGAGCAATCTGAATGATGCATCGTTATAGTAAACTGGCTCTTCATATTCTTCATCAGGATGCACTATATTGTACTTCTTTTCCAAAATATAAGTAATTAAGTGTCCTAATGAAATGTTCTTCTTCCTCTTCTGATCAGCATGTCCTATTTCTGAAAGCCCATAGATATGATCTATGATGAGTTGGGCTTCATCAATAGGATGTCTTTGCATGATTAAAAAAGTTAGACAAGAAAGGAGAGGAATAATGTTAATCCTATCACCAGCTTTAGGAATGATTGAGGATCGAAGGATATGCTGGATGATTCGGGCATCTTGGGTCATACCGGAGACTCTAGCAACATGATTGTCAATAGCATTTTCTCTAATTACCCTTTTGATTTGAAACCATTTGAAGGAGGTTTCTGACATTAGGGTGTGGTCTCTATATCCCTCAGTTCTTAAGTTTAAAAATGCACCAAGGTCGTGCTTGGTGATCTCAACTTTTTTCTTAAAAACAAAAGAACTAATGGTGGAATGGTCAGAATTGAAACTCATGTTTGCTAGAAAGTAATGGTAGGTTTGCTTATTGTAGAAGTGGGCGAGAGAAAGAATGAATTGAAATTGGGTTGAGGCGAAGAGGTGCAATACCCGAAATTTCAACTCAGTTTGAATGAGAATGCGAGACGGAGTGATTTTTGCGGAGGCAAAACGAGGAAAAGATTCCTCATTTGCCTTGGAAAGAAAGTTATCTGGGGCATTCCTATTTGGTTTCTTCACCAAAACCTTTTGTCTTTTGCTAGAGGAAGCCATTGTTGATTTGATGTAGAAAGGGATTGAAAAAGAAGTTTGGAAGTGTGATTGTCAAGTTTGAAAGCCTTCATATTTAAAGAAAAACGATACGTTCGTCCTGGACGAAAATATTCGTCCTGGACAAAAAATTATCGTTCATCTGGATGATATAATTTCGTACAGACGATCCGATTCGTCCAAAATGTAACGGCTTTTCGTAATCAACACAACTTACGATGCGTCCCTTCGTACAGGCTTTTTGACTTGACCGATCGTACAGACGAAAAAATTTCGTCCAGACGATCAAAAAGTGAATCATTTTAATGACTCTTGAAAATCGTCCCCTACAATGAACCGACACATGTTCGTCTGGACGAACGAAAATTTCGTACAGACGAAGTTCATATTAAAAACTGTCTTATCCACTCAACCGCTGCATTCAATCGTCCCGACGTTTGAGAGAAAAAACATTCGTCCTGGACGATCACAGATCGTACAGACGATCTAATTAAAAACTGCTCTCAAAACGGTTAAAATTCGCGCAAACTGTTCCTTCACACATCGTCCCGTACGAAACCAATTTCGTCCTGGACGATTTCCTCCAAAAAAAAATTTTTCTTTTCCTTTTTTTTTTAAAAAAAAAAAAAAATCAAACAAACATTCAAAAACACAGAAAACATAAAGCAAAACCATAAATACAAAAACAATTCATTCAAAACACACAAAATTTCATAAAATAAAAAACAAAACAAAACACAACAAATATCAATGTTGCAAAGACATTTTGGTTAAGCATTCAAATCAATAATACCAAGCCTTGTTCTTAAAGTACTGAAAGTATCAAAGGCTAAAGGTTTTGTAAAAATGTCTGCAAGTTGATTTTCAGTTGAAACATGTATGAGTTCAATTTCTCCTTTGGATACATGATCCCTGAAATGATGCCTTATATCAATGTGTTTGGTTCTAGAATGTTGAATAGGATTTTTGGAAATGCAAATAGCACTAGTATTGTCACAATAAATTGGAATAGTGCCTATAGTTAATACTAAATCAATCAACTGTTGTTTTAACCAAAGTACTTGTGCCACACAACTTCCTAATGCAATGTATTCTGCTTCTGCAGTAGATAGTGCCACTGAATTTTGTTTTCTACTAGACCATGAAACTAATGAATTTCCAATGAATTGACATGTTCCAGAAGTGCTTTTCCTATCCACTCTACAGCCTGCAAAGTCAGAATCTGAGTAACCAATAATTTCAAATGAAGAGCTAAACTTAGGATACCAAATTCCTAAGTTTTGAGTTCCTAGTAGATATCTTAAAATCCTTTTCACTGCTGTCAAATGTGATTCTTTTGGATCTAATTGAAATCTAGCACATAGGCAAACACTGAACATAATATCTGGTCGGCTAGCAGTCAAGTAAAGTAAAGATCCAATTATCCCTCTAAATTTCTTTTGATCAACAGATTTTCCCTTAAGGTCCTTATCCAACTGAACTGAAGAACTCATTGGTGTACTAACAGGTTTAACATTGTCCATTTCATATTTTTTGAGGATGTCCTTAATATATTTAGTTTGACTAAGAAAAGTACCTTCCTCAAGTTGCTTAATGCTAAATCCTAGAAAGTAATTTAAATCTCCCATTAGACTCATTTCAAATTCACTACTCATTATTTTAGAAAAATCATCACAAAGATGTTTATTTGAAGATCCAAAGATGATGTCATCCACATAAATTTGAACAATAAGTATATCCTTTCCAATTTTCCTCAAAAAGAGAGTTGTATCCACACTTCCTTTTTCAAAAGATCTTTCAAGTAGGAAGGTGCTCAATCTCTCATACCAAGCCCTAGGTGCCTGTTTCAATCCATATAATGCCTTTTTTAATTTGAAAACATGATTTGGAAATTTAGAATTTTCAAAACCTGGAGGTTGTTCTACAAAAACATCTTCCTCAATTACCCCATTTAAAAAGGCACTTTTGACATCCATTTGAAACAATTTAAAACCTTTAAAACAGGCAAAGGCTAGTAAAACCCTAATTGCTTCAAGTCTAGCTACAGGGGCAAAAGTTTCCTCAAAATCAATTCCTTCAATTTGATTATACCCCTTAGCTACTAATCTAGCCTTATTTCTAATGACTACTCCTGAGTCATTCATTTTATTTTTGAACACCCACTTGGTTCCAACAACACTTTGATCTTTTGGCCTTGTAGTTAGTTCCCAAACTTTATTTCTTACAAATTGATTTAACTCTTCTTGCATGGCCAATATCCAAAATTCATCTGAAAGTGCTTGATCAATGTTAGTGGGTTCAATAGTTGAAATAAAGGCTGAATGATTGACTTCCTTGTTTAATCCACGCCTAGTTCTAACACCCTCACTTGGTTCACCTATAATCAATTCCTTTGGATGGTTTTTAGAAAATCTCAAATCTCTAGGCAAAGGGTCTTCTCTTTCTAAATTTTCTTCCACATTTTCTTCCAAATTTAATCTATCAATCTTTTGGGAGTTTTCTTCAATTTCTTCTTCAACAACATTTGGCTCTTTCATGTTTCCATTTTCATCAAAAACAACATGTGTGATTTCTTCAATGACTAAAGTTCTTTTGTTGAATACTCTATAAGATTTTCCAACACTTGAATATCCAACAAAAATTCCTTCATCTGATTTTGGATCAAATTTTCTTAAGGCAGATTTTCCATTATTATGTATGAACACCTTGCAACCAAATATATGCAAATGAGACAAATTTTGTGTTCTATCTTTTAGCAACTCATAGGATGTTTTATTCAAATTTGATCTCACATTCACCCTATTCAGAACATAGCATGCAGTGCTAACCGCCTCAGCCCAAAAATATCTAGGAAGCGAGTATTCTGCTAACATTGCTCGGGCGGCTTCTATTAATGTTCTGTTCTTTCTTTCAACTACTCCATTTTGTTGAGGAGTTCTAGGTGCAGAAAAATTATGATCAATCCCCTTTTCTTTACAGAAATCTTCAAATCTTTCATTTTCAAATTCTCCTCCATGATCACTTTGTATAGAGATTATTTCATATCCTAGTTTTCTTTGTATCCAAGTTGAAAAATTTCTGAATTTCTCAAATGATTCACTCTTATGAAAAAGAAATTTAACCCAGGTGAATCTTGAAAAATCATCTACTATAACAAATCCATATACCTTTCCTCCTAGACTAACAGTGCTTACAGGTCCAAAAAGATCCATGTGTAGAATTTCTAAAGGTTTACTGGTCCTAAGATCTTTATTGGATTTAAAAGAGGACTTGACATGTTTTCCTAATTGACATGCATCACATAGATGGTCCTTAGTAAAGTCTAGTTTAGGTATTCCTCTCACCAAATTCTTTTGGGTAATTCTTCTAGGATTTTTCATACTAGAATGACAAAGTCTCCTATGCCAAAGCCATGATTCATCAGAAACAGTTTTCAAACAAAAAGCAGTAGGAGATTGAATACAATTTAAATCTAGCATGTAGACATTGTTCACCCTTTTTCCATTTAAAACAATTTTCCCATTTAGGCTAATTATGCAGCTAGTAGATAAAAATTTTACATTATAACCCTTATCACATAGCTGACTTATGCTAAGCAAATTATGTTTTAAGCCTTCAACTAATAAAACATTGTCTATGAAAAAGTTTTTCAAATTTCCAATCATACCTGATCCAACCACTTTCTTTGTGGTATTATCTCCAAGTGTAACCTTGCCTCCACTCCTGGCTTCCAGCGTTATGAATTGAGCAGTATCTTCAGTCATGTGCTTTGAACATCCGCTGTCCAGGTACCATATACTCTCACGAGGTCCTGTGTGAGAGTATTCCTGCAAAATTCTCAAATGTTAGACCTGGGAACCCAAACTAGTTTGGGTTCACCTTTATGAAATTTATAATCAGATGCATGTATGATATGTCTAGGTTTATGCATCTTAGTTCTTCACACCAAATTAGGTTTCATCTTTAAAGTGCAGGTGTGAGATATATGTCCCAAAAATCCACAATTGTTACATTTAACATTAGGAAAAATATTCCTATGTTTTCTTTCATATGATTGTCTTCTAAGGGATTTCATGAATTTAGGATAATATTTAGGATTTGTAAAATCTTCAAGTTTAGGGGGGTTCCTATTATCCTCGAGAGCTCTTATAGTGAGTTTGTAAAATGAATTCATATCCTCCAAGATTCGATTGGTATAATTGATTGTATATGTCTTGCTCTCAGATTCATCCTTAAATTTCTTAAATTCTTTTTCAAGTTCAGCATGGGATGATTTTAAATTCTCAAAATTTTTATTCAAGTCTTCATATTCATCAAGTAGTTTCATGTGGTTGCTATCAATTAAAGCATGATCTTTCCTAAGGATTTCATGTTCCTTATTAAGCTCTTCCAATTCTAAAACTACACTAGCATGCATCTTTTTCATTTTCCTATATGCATCATGCATGTGTTCAGAAACTTCAAACAATTCATTATAGGTTAAATCACATACCTCTTCTTGATCTGATTGTTCAGCTTTATCTGCCATCAAGCAAAGGTTGGTGACTTCTTCTTCTTTTTCAGTCTCAGATGAGTCTGAAGCTGAGTCCGCCCAAAAAGCCTTTTGAAACTTCTTCTTACCCTTCTTTACCATTGGTTTCTCCTCTACCTTCTCCTTGCTAGGAGTGGCTTTGAGTTTTGGACAATCAGTCTTTATATGACCTGGTTTCCTGCATTCATAACAAATCACTTCATTAGAAACCTTGCCATTTCTGTTATACTTACCTCTATTCCATTGCTGGCGTCTCTTCTGCTTCCTCTTTAAAAAGTTTTTGAATTGTCTAGTCATCAGTGCAATATCGTCTTCATGCTCAGGATATGAGTGTTCACTTTCTGACTCTTCCATATTTAGTGCAATATTTTTGTCCTTTCTTGGTTCACCTGCATCAATCTTTCTTTGACTTACTCCTTGCTCGTAAGCAATGAGTGAACCAAGAAGATTGTCAATGGAATAAATGTTCAGATCTTTAGACTCTGTAATTGCAGTAATTTTAGCATCGTATGCAGTAGGTAAACAACGAAGAATCTTATTGACCATTTCAGCATTAGTTAATTCCCTACCAAGTGCATGCAAAGAGGTGACAATTTGAGTGAATCTTGTGTACATGTCAGATATAGATTCATTAGGTTTCATGCGAAATAATTCGTAGTTATGTAACAAGATATTGAGTCTTGATTGCTTAACCTCATTTGTCTCTTCATAAGTAATACAAAGTCTATCCCATATGTCTTTTCCGCTTTTATAAGTGGAAACTCGCATGTAGTCTTCAGATTTTAAAGCACAAAAGAAACTATTTAAACATTTCGCATTTTATTGTGCTAAGTCACGTTCTTCTATAGTCCAATCTGCATAGGGTGTATCTACCCTAATTCCATCAACTAATCTAGTTGGATTTGAGTAACCTTCCTGGACTAGCATCCACATGCGATAATCAAGTGACTGTAAGAAAGTAGACATGCGTGTTTTTCAAAAATCAAAAGGAATATTGTCAAACAGTGGAGGTCTAGTGATAGAGTAACCCTCAGGTGTGTTTTGGTTTCCAAATGTAGCCATCTACGTTAATCAAAAAGTAGTTCAAACTTATGATTTTGAAACTATGCTCTGATACCACTTGTTGAGTCCAGTAATTAGGTTGTTAAGCCTAAGTAAATGTCCCACGGCTACCAAGAGGGGGGTGAATTGGTAGTTTTAAAAATTTTAAACCCTCTTAATGATAAAGTTGAACCGAAATAAAATTTTCTTTTAACGTTTGTAGAAAAATGTTTTTCAACCACAGAGTTGTTAAAACTGAAATTTAAAGTGCGGAAACGTAAAAACAATAAAGTAAATGACACCAGATTTATAGTGGTTCGGTCTATAACCAGACTTACATCCACTCCTCAGAGGCACCCTCTGAGTATTGCACTAATACCACAAAGTGACTCTCCTTTAGCACCCACAGCAAGGCGGAGAAGCCTTTACAACACACTCTTTTCACCACCACCCGGTGCGGCAGAGAACCGTCGTCCTTTCACACAATCCACAGTGCTGGCAGAGAACCGTCGTCCTTTTACACTCTCCTAGTGTGGGCAGAGAACCCTACGGCTGTTCACACTCTCCAAGTGTAGGCAGAGAACCTTCGTCCTTTTTCACTCTCCTAGTGTGGGCAGAGAACCCTTCGGCTGTTCACACTCTCTAAGTGTCGGCAGAGAACCGGATCTCCTTGAATGATCTTCTCACAAGAATCTAGAAGGAAGAAGGAAAAGAGTGAAGAAATCCAATTTCACAAGTAGAGACTCTTACCTTAGTAATCCAAGTGAAGCCTTCTCGCTCCAGTGGTAGGAATCCTCCCTTGAATGCTCTCTTCCACTCTCTCCTTGGCTATTCTCTCAAGAGGCACGAAGATCAAATGACAAAAAGATTGGGTGGTAGTCTAATTTGGACTATTTATACAAAAGACATGAAAAACCGCCCAAAAACTGCATATTTTCAATTCTGTACGCAGTGGATCGTCCCGTACGATCCTGGATCGATCCCGTACGATCCTGGATCGTCCTGGACGATTTTACTTAAACGATCTGAAACGACCCAATTTGTATATGTGTACGAAATGACTTCGTACAGCTGATCGTCCTGTACGAACTAGGTTCGTCCAGTACGAACGGTTATTACAAGGTCGGTTCTAGAAACTGCTGAAAACTGTTCTAAGTCGGTTAATCGTTTGGACGAAAATATGTTCGTCTGGACGAAAATTTTCCAGAGAGCCGATCGTCCTGGACGATTATTTATTTCGTCTGGACGAAAATTTTCCAGAGGACCAATCGCCGCGGACGATAATTTGTTTTCGTCTGGACAAAAATTTTCCAGAGAGCTGATCGTCCGGTACGATATTTATTTTCGTCTGGACGAAAATTTTCCAGAGGACTGGTCGCCTCGTACGATGATAAAATTCGTCTGGACAAAAATTTTACAGAGAACCCATCGTCCGGGACGATAATAAATTTCGTCCTGGACGAATACGACTTAGAAAAAAAAAATTTCAAGCAAGTTCCTATTCGTTCCAAGTGCTCTATAGGAGATAACTGACAGATCGTCCAGTACGATAAATATCGTCATGTATGATCATTATAGAATTTTAAGATCTCCTTATTTGTGTGTGTGAGATTTTATTCACTCAATTACAATCACTCCCTTTCAAAATTAATTCAAAGAAAAGGCAAACTTCAAATAAATAAAATATCTCATGTTGAATTTGATTTGAAGTTATCGTAGTCTGGAGTCTGATTTTCCTGAAATGTTAGTACACACAAGAGCAAGTGCAAATCTTCTAAAATTGTTAGGAGATAACTATACATTTTAATAATAATGTTTGGAATCATCAAAACTACATAAGTTGCACAAATATAAATCATTCAATAGCAACTATTCAAACAGGCACCAATTGCTACATATGAGACACAATGAAGGGAAAAGGAAGATTTGGAGTTGGTATAAGATGAATTAGCTTTTGAGGGATCATTTTCTTTTGACTGATTTGAGCAAAAAACTTACCTAAAATATCAGCATTGTGTGAAAAGGGCTCATTCTGTAAGTGAATATATAGAAGAATTCTACAGGTTGAGTGCATGGAACTATCTCAATGAATCCCATATTCAAATCTTTGCACTATATATTGGGGGCCTAAATGGCATCTTATACAACAAATTAGAATCTTATACAACAAATTAGAATTAAGCTCGGTGTGGACATTATCTCAAGTTATTAATTTTACGTTGTAAGCTGAAACTCAACTCAGTCGGCATTCAAAATTGCACTCTACTCATCGCTAGTTCATTGAATTAGCTGTGGAAGGTAATAAATCCAATAACCACTGACTAAAAGGCCTTCAGCTTTGCCACAACCAAATCACCCAACGATCCTAGTTGCAATTAATCAGGATAATAAACTGGACCAAAAAATTTAATACAGACCTGTTAAGGCCAATAAACTCAATTGTTTTCAATGTTTCCAATCCAAGCATAGATCTAATGAGTGCCTGAGTAGATAGAAGTTATAGTTGCTGGAGGTGGAGGAAAGTGAAGAACAAGCTAACAATGACATTGACAAAAATATGATATGGCTGGAGATGAAGTAGAAGATATATAGATACTAATTCTATTTAAAGATTCATTAAACTATGTTTGCAATAAATATTTTTTCCCAGAACAACATCATCTTCTAAGAGGCTTAAAATAACTTTTGTTGGTTTCGAATTGGATAAGCATGAGACTGTTGATGACTCAATTTCTTCTTAGATAACTGCTTCTATTGCTTCAGATTCATCATGAATGCTTTTGTTGGTCCTTTTTCTATTATGATAGATTCTCTATCTATCTAGACTTGTAATTATTATTTTTTACTAATACATTACGAACTGAAGTTCTTTTGGTTATATTTTTTCTTTAAAAAACAACTTCCAATTTATATTGTGAAAAACTTAGAATCGTTCATAATTTTAATTGCCATTTAGATAGCATATGAATCTTTTTTTTTTTTTTTTGGGATAAACTTTCAAAGGGGCCTATGTGTCAAAAATAAAAAGAGTACAAGATCTTAAAGGATTAAAAGCTCTCTAGAATACATCATTAGAAAAAAAATTTAATGAGCTTATAATCCAAACTATAATAATAATCATGAGAAAAAAGAACTAGGGAGGAAAAAAACCAACCCTTAATAAAAGAGCCCAATCCAAAAAGCCATGAGGCACCCAAAGCCAATCAACAAAGACCTGAAAGAAGAACTTCTCAGTCCATAACCCACAAAGTGCCACCAATAGCAAACACCTTTAGAAGAACAACTCCAACACAAGGATTAAAGGCACCAACATGAAAAAAAAAAATTTAACAGAAGAAACAAGCTACCATTAGCAGCATAATTTAGAAGGAATTTTAGTTCTTGTAGGTCTACCTTTAGAAAGATTAAAAGTTTGCACAACTTTTTTTATTTTTTTATTTCCTAGTTTTCTTGCCAGCAACGTTTGTAAAATCATCAATACTAACTTGCACTACATTCATATTATAATCCTCATCAGAGCCAAAATAGACATCATCATCAGCCTTCCTAGAATCTCTAATAGCTGATGAATCTTATGGAATTAACCACTGATAGTGATAAACATGATTCATATTAGAATACAAAACCAATTGATGCTTCCCTGTGCCACTAGAAGTAGGAGAGCAAGGTATGTTGATTAAAGGCATTCTATTAGTAACTTCCATACCATCAAGAACATAAAAATTAAAAGGGCCATATAATGAGACCCCTATTTAAACAACTTAACAACAACACCAACAGTCGCATTAAACATGTTACCATCAGCCTTATGATTTAAAATATCATTATAGCTAGGAAAACATTGAGGATTATCAGAAGCAAAAAACAAATGAAAGCACATTAGAATTAGCCGCCGCCATCACACTTTCAGGCATAACAACAAGTAAAGAGGAACCCAAAGACACCTGAATAGGTAATTCACCAACAATAATAAAGGCCAGAGCAAGAGGAGTTCCTTAAGGAACAATAAAGATAAGAACAAAAAGAGACATAGCTGTAACAATACCAACATCAACATTTTTTTTAGGAGAGATAGAGGTGAGAAGGTTATCAACATGGGAAGCTAATATATCCACAACAGTCATTAGCTTTTTTCTAACGGATAATTTCTTAGCTAAATGAGGATTAAGTATAACACATTCCTTTTTATAATGGTCAAAGGCTTTGCAATGATAACAAAAGGAAGGGAATTCAAAAGGGGATAGTTAAGGATTCCTAGGCTATATCAAAATTAGGGGTCAATTTAATTAATTTAATGAAGCAATTATTGACATAATAAGAGCTATGAGCAAAAATACGACAATAATTCATGTCATTTGTTAGTTTAATGGAAACATGACTTGACCTAAAATGGTAACAAAAAAAATCAACAGTAAGTTTTATGTTGAAGAAAAACTTGCAAATCAATTCAAAAGAAGGTTTATGGTTAGGAAATTTTCCCACTAAGGAAAATTTAAATGGTACAGCGAGAGCAAAAATTTCATCTACAAATATCCATACTAGGACGTCAACAAATGATTTAGAGTTATTATTGCCACTAAGGAAGTCGGTGTAATAATCTGTACTTTTGATTGAAGTAAATAAATTTTTTGGGAGTTATTTTAAGACAAATTTGAAAATTATCTTCGCTATAACATTTATAGTGTAGCATTTTAATTATACAAAATTTTACTTTTTTCGAGCACTAGTACTAATTTTTAAGAAATTATCACATGTCGGTGCAAGTGGAGATTAATTTTGCGACCATCAGGTGTCCATTTTGCAAATTGAATTTACAAATATTTTGTTAGAAAAATAATTATTAAATATTTTCTATAATTTTAAAGCCCCAAAACTAGTTATATGAATTTTATATGAAAAAATTGATTATATTAAATAGTTATATTAATATTTTATTTTAAATATCCTAAATATCTAATTTAACTAAAATGCTTTATTAAAATCCTCTCTTTTCCTTAATGTATTCGACTAACAATGACTTGTAAAGAAAAATTAGGGAAAATTAAGAATGAAAATTAGGAGAGAGAAAAAGATATTTAAAATTTGGAGGCTGCGAAGCGATTTTTGCTAATCAATTCTGTTAGGATAGTTGCTTGTATCATTGTAAGGAATTGTTACCCTATTTCTATTTTCAATAATTTTGTGTTTTTGATATTTTTTCATTAAATTTGTATCTCCATTACCGGAAATGAGGATAAATATATATTGATAAAACTTTCACTGCATAACTTCTTGTATGTGATAGAGCACGTTAATATAAATATTTTGACAGTAACATATTGAATTTTCACCTGTTAAATTAAAAGATATGATTTTTTTGAAGCAAATATTTAATGTACAAAATTTTGATAGTTTTCCTTGTATTTATATATTTATGCATTCATATATGATATTGACTTATGATATTAATTTACATTGTATAGAAAAGATATCATTTGTATGTAAGGAAGGCTGGCTGTTAACAGTATAATGATTATAGGTTGGCTCTTTGAATATATTACCATGTGTAAGAGGGCGGGCTGATGAGCTTTCCTTTAAATAAAAATATTTGTAGTGTAATCCTAGTTGTAGCCTATAACCGATTGACTAAATTATGCCGATTGGCAAATGGTGTGACTCTTAATGATTATTAATATCCACCTATAATGATTATTGATTAATTGAACAATTAATAATCAATATGACTGATGACCAATTGAGAAGTAGTTGGGATAACAATGTTGAAAACACCACATTAAAGTTGAAAGTCATGCCTTATTTTTTATAATTATACTCATGATAATATTTACTTGATAGTATATTAAACTGATTAACAAACTTATGGCTCATTATGACATTAATATTAAAACAACATAGAATAACATACTGATATGATTCATTTGGTGGTGGTATTCTTTATTGATTCTTTTTGTAGTTTGATCTTTAATAAATCTCTTTTGGCTTTACTGATCATATTAATTTTATTGTTTATTTTTAAGATTTTTATTGTCCACATTAATTTTAACTGATATTAATTAGAACTGGAAATTCATATTGAATCTTTTTCCTTATATTAAAAGTAGTGATATAGTATTGGTTACTTGCTAGACTTTCCATGCTTATTATATGTTTTAAATGATTTCAGGTAAGGAGCATGTAGCTTGAGACTGTGTACTATTGCTAGTATAGTTTTTATGTCAGATATTGGTTTATGTATTTTTGTAGCAAGTGTGACTATTATATATATATATATATATATATATATATATATATATATATATATATATATATATATATATAATTTTGGACTCTGGTTATAGATTATAAGTTTTAACAATAGTAATGATAATTATATTTTTTATATTTTATGTATTTTTTAATGCAATTAATCAGCTCTTGATGTATGGATTGATCAAGTTGATAAATGAATGAATATTATATAAAAAAGATAAAAAGAAAATAGAAAAGATGTTCTTTCACTTAGATCTTGGGATGTGACAGCCAGGGTCCCTTAGACGCACTTAATTAATTGACATCCAAAGAGGAGGAAAGATCAAGACCTAATCACATCCGAGAGAGAAGAACACAAATAATAGAGAAAGCTAGGAATAAAAATTCTCTGATCTAGACCCATGCGAGTTAGTTTAGCCCCTAATTCGTACCTAGGCAAGGAAGAGATCCACTTCAATAGTTGTTGCTAGGGCTTTGATCTTCTTTGAGCATATAAATCATTTGAAATGCGAACATTTTGGTTGTTAAGAAAACACTACATGAAAAATGTTTATTTTCGATGGAATTTTTTACAGGCCATAACTCACCAAAAAAAGTAGTGGGATTACAAGCGAATTTGATGATAAAAATATTCACAGCATTTTTCGAAGATCTTCCAACAGAAGTTATGTGGTAATTTTACCAGCAAAAATTATGCCATCAAATGAATCCTGCTTTAAGTTAACCAACAATTTTTCTAGCAGAATGTTTGCTGTCCTTTTATCAATGGTATTTCTATTGCAATATCAATTGCTTACTTAAAACTAGAGGCATTGGCTGGTGGAATTCTCTCCGGTAAAATTATGATGAAAATTCTGCCAAAAAATACCGTCGAAAAGGGTCTTATATCAACATTTCGACCCCTACTCCGTACGTCTAATTAGGTAAATTTCCTCTCCTACATCCATTCTCATGCAAAAACCCTCTAGTGTTTTTCGCTTGATCTAACTACTTCCAATCGACCATTCTCGATGATTTTACTCTGTCCTAATTCCTCTCCAAGGCCATTCATCATCTCTACTCACCCTTCAACAGTGTTTGATATATTTTCTCTATAGATCTACTCTCTGATTAATTTTTGGATGAAGTTCTCCAAATTTAAGGAATATGGGATACCTCACAATATGCTTTAACATATGTGAATGCTAATTTAGTTGTAGGCATTTTTTGAATAAGATTGACTTTCCATATTCTTTACCAATGTATCAAAGTACTTCATCCAAATGCAAAGTTCAAAAGTATTTTATAATATATTTGAAGTCTTTGAATCTTTCCTAAATGCACATAGAAGTTAACAAATATTTGATAGTTGATATTAGGAAGGAGTTGCATCTATATGAATTAAACAAAAATTTTGAGTTGGGGATGACAACTAGTATAGATGTTTATTGAATTAACTGTATCTCTAAAAAATATTTAAAGAACACTAGAAATTTTGCATAATCAAACATATTCGATGGTTAGGCCAAAATTGATATGCTATTTGATACTATATGACATTTCAGGTATGTTTATTTTTGTTTGGGTCCTTTCATTTTAGGCTTTAAAGGTGTATATTGCCCAATGCTAACCTTCAATGTAACATTTCTTAAAGCTAGATGATCAGGTACATTTCTTGAAGTTGCCGCAAAAGTTGCTAATACATATATTAATCCAATAACATTTATAATAATTGGTTCAGAAATAATGAATCATAGATGTAATTTATAATTAGATTAATATAATCAATAGTCTTTGATAGAATTTTTTTTTATTTCATACTTACTTAATCATATAATATATGCCTTATGTATTATATTTATAATTGATCATCATGGAATATATATTTTTTTACTTTATAATAAAATATTATAACAAAGTTTAAAACTAATAGCTATTAGAATAAAAAATGACCTCTAAAATTTATTATAAGCTATCATGATATATGTTTTATATATCTAATATACTTTTGGAGAGAGTGGAAAGTTGCTGGGAAGTTTCGTCTATGCTATTAAGTAATATTTTTACAATTAGATGGAAAAAAATATTTGATCTATTTACATATAGGTCTTCATTGCTTAAGTGTGATATGGATATTAGAAATCAGACCTAGAGAATGCTCAAAAATCACAAGCTTATATGTAGATGCAACAAGGTTTGATATTGGAGTTGAAGAAAATGAGGGAGAAGTTTAGTAGAAAGCAGTCAACATCGACAAAAGAGAATAACGATACATATTTTGACAAGACTATAGTTGTTTATCAATTTTATGTCGAGTTTTTATTGTGTAAGAACTAGACATTTATTATAGAAGTATTTGAACATTTGCTTTTATTTGAATGTGTAATTACTTTAGCATTAACATTATTGTGCAATGTTGAAATGTGATTGTAGAAATGTTGAAATTAACTATTTTGATTGACTGTTATTGTAGAAATGTTATGTTCTACAATAATAAAGGCAAGGCTTTTTTTTTTTTTGGTGTGCTATAGGTCTCCGATGAAAAAAATCATAGAAAATGATGATACAACAATTTTGGTGATCTATTTATGGTGATAATTATCCACAGAATTACAAGCAAAATTTCCATAGTAGGTGCCGCCGGAATTCTCTGTAGGATTGTAGATAACCATTTGATCATGGTTCTAAATGCAAGAAATTAACATGGGGAAATTTTTTTAAGGTTTTATTTTTGGAAAATTATCACATTTTATTTGACAATAATTTTACTCCTTTAGAGAGAGTTGTTTTAGATGATTACGTCATATAAAATATCGGCCTTTCGATGAGCCGGTTAGAGAGTAGATGTATTATATTTGGTGTATGTTAAAGAGGTAGAAGTATACAGAAAAAGATTTGGCTAGAAAGTATTAGAAATTATATTTTTATTAGATTTAAATGATGATATTAATCTTAACATGACACAATGAAGAAAGAGTATTCATGTAGCCAATCTCATGCAGTGGGATAAAAGGTTGATGATATTGTTGTTTTATAATCTTATAGCTTTTTTACAAACATTTTTATGATGCGAGTTTTTATATTAAATATTTTCTCGAGTGGGATAACTAGATAAGTATAAGAAAGTTATTGACTAGTTTTTCAAAAGATAAAAAGGCAAATTAATCACAGTAATTTAAAATATATATAGGTACTTCTCAATGACAATTCTATAACGTTTTTATGTAACTATTACATACAGTTGAGCTATCTCAATTAAATTTTGAGTATTATTTGGTTGAGATATCAAGACCCACACCATCTCTACGATAACTTGTTAGTATTGGAAGCTCAATATTTGTCTTGGAGAGGACGATGAATTAAATGTTGCAGGATGTTGCTTCATTTTGTTATGGTAAAGCAAGGATGTAAGGCATACTGTTCTAGAGACTGGAAAAGTCTGACTTTGCTAATCCAATTTTATCCCTATTAAAGATTATTCTAGCTCTTTCTAACCAAATTCATCTCATGATTTGATCTTCCATGAGTAAGCAAAATAAAAATAGAAACAAATAAAGAAATATTTGTGATCATTATAAAAGTTTGTATTGCATCTCATAATAGTCACAATTTCTAGTATCTTCTTTTATGAGGTTGCATGCATAATATATTTATTTTTACAAAATCCAAAAATTATTGGAGAATAATTGCATCATATGATAAGTTCTCTCACAAAGTTGAATAAATTAACAATTGTCATGTATTGCATTACACTTTTTAAACAGGCCAATCATTGTGTCCTTAATGTAGCCACCTAGCATATAAGGATTCTAAAACTCCAAAACCTAATTAACTCATGGTTAGACCATATGAGGCCCTATATAGACAATAAAAGCCAAAAGGAAAATAAATTATTTATGAAATTGGCAACTTGATATGATTTTTATTTTTATAACATATGGTAAAATTAAGAACATGCTCTATAATTTTTATTTGGCTTTGTATATGGACTAGAGATACATTGATTGAGTGCCATTAATTTATAGTATATGAAGCTTAAATGATTTTTTTTTCTTGCCAAATTCCATGGAGGACAATTTATCATAAATGATGATGGCTAACTTTAGGAATTATATGCATATAGATTGGTGCTATATATATATAGGTTTATTGGTAACGTAAACAAAATTGATAGAACTTGATGTTTATTTTTTATGTAAACTTATAGTTATCTTCTGAGTCCCATGATAGTTGGTAGGTTTTCGATAATGGTATAAAGTGTTTTATTAGGCATTTAGATTATGATTTCATCAAGTTTGATTTATGAAATTGTACTATTTATGATTCTAAGGAATTTTGGATTCATGTACTACTGCTTTTATTTTAGATATCTTCTGATCTAATACCCTTTTTATCTTTAGTTGATCGCCAACTTATTATTGTGAAGTCTAGCTGTTTGTTGATGTTGTTTCATCTTAATATGATAATTTTTTTAGTTAACATAAAAAGATGTAGTCATTTTAATAATGATTTTCCAGTTGCAACAGAGGAACTAATGAGAGTGTGGGCTTAAAAAATTCACGCCTTGGCCACCCTATACCTGTCCCTTTTTCACTTTCGAAGGGAGATTAACATATTAAGTTCTAAGGTAAACTTTTATAAGGCAGATTGAGTTTGAAATAAGACACTAACGAGAGATTTCGCCTTCATTTTGCGAGGACTTTATGATCTGAGTTCTTGTTTTCTATAGATGCAAGCCCCTGAAATTATTTACCCCTCCCGATAACAAGAGAGAGCTTTCATTTAAGTCTAGTTGTTGATGAATAAGTCATATCCATATATATGTGATATTCGGCATATAGTAGCGACATTGGTTTGGTATTTAAAAATTTGATATCTAAAAGGGGAAATTTCATCATCTTGCCCTTAAAGAAGATGGTGGGGGAAGTGATGATGAACCCGATCAAGATCTCATGGTTTTGTCATCTCGGACCATTATGGTCCATGGTCTACTTAGTTAGAGGAAGTAATCGACCCAACATGATAGATTAATCCTTGCGGCAACCATGGGTTGCTTTGTCCAAAGATACCTTGTAGACCTGAGGTGAATATTTTTCTTAGGGGATAATTTGAATCCACATTGGCTAATAGAGATCTTTGTGTCCTATCAATCATATCTACTTATTTATATCTCAAGAATTTGATGCCATTGATGAGCATATGTGCTCTGGCCATGATCGTAATTTAGTTTTGCCATTTTTTAGCAAACCACTTAGTTTAGAGGGTCTCAGTTATAAGGTTTACTTAATATGTCATTTGGCTAAAACACTACCAGTTAGAGGACACACACACATCTTTATTATTAAGAATGAATCATAGTGATATTCACGAGTAGACACCAACTCTTTTTTTGTTGAAGTGTATTTTCAAATTTATTCACCTCTTCAAATTATTGTCGATGGTGGATGAGTTTTGTTTTAAGTATTATTGTGATTTCATTTTAATTTTAAATTTTTAGATTTTAGCATTTTCTTAGTTTTAAATTTTATGGGTAATTCAATTGCATTTGAAATTTAAAATTTAACCCCCCTGATTGAGATCTATGATCAATACGACCATCATTGGGGTATTTATGAGCTATTTCATTTATGGATTGAACCCTATCGACTCTGTCAATTTATTAACAAAGGATCGATTTAGTTGATAGCTTTATGCATTCATTTAGTGAATTTTCTTAATTGTAGCCTTGAAGGCCTAATATGAACACATAAAACTAAATATCCCAGTCAATTTCATGATTATATATTCATTCATTAGTTCAAGTTGCATTGACTCCCATCTTATCAAGGTGAAAGATTAGACTTGAACTTAAGTTCATTTCTTAACCCACGCAGCATCCTCAGATGTCTCCTGTGTAAATATAACATGCTCATCGAGGCCTATGCAAGTATTTAGGGAGCATTTCTAATTATTATCGGATGAACTCTATTAACTTTGTCTGATTGCTAATAGAAGGCCAAGTTCATTATCGGCTTTATATTTTTATTAGTGAATTTTAATTTTTATAGGCCTAACATGAATGTATAAAATAAATATTTTAATTGATACTATAAATCAAATATCTCAGTCGATACCACAACTATATATTTATTTATTGGTTCAAGTCGTATTGACTCTTATCCTATCAAGGAGAAGGACTGGACTTGAAATTAAGTTTATTTCTTAACCTATACAGCATCCTCAAACCTCACATGTATAACACACTTGTTCTGGCCCGTGGGGGTATTTATAAGATATTTTTATAATTATTCATTAAATTTTGCCGACTTTGTCTAACTTCTAATAGAGGATGGCATTCTTTGCTAGCTTTTATGCTTTTATTTATTTGTTTGATGGTTCAAGTAGTGTTGACTCTTATCTTACCACATAAGAAGATTGAGCACGAACTTGGGTTCATCATTTGACCCGTTTAGTATTCCTAGATATCACATATGTACCTATAACATTCTCGTCTGGGCCCATATGAGTATTTAGGGAAACTTTTTTGATTTATTTATATGCCTTTTATCTATTTATAGGGATATTATGGATTTGGTGGTGTGACATCATTCTATGGGTTGCTCTTTTCTTTTTATAGGTAGACTATCATGCACAAACAAATCCCTTGTTATTTCCTGTGGATGCTACATTTTATTGCAACTCCCTTATATATTTCTTATGGATGGCATGTTATATGTATGATGGATCTTTTATAATCATAACGACAGCTTGTAGGTGTGTTTGCATTTTAGCTTGTGGTCTTTGATCTTTACAGTACATCCTCTACTGCCGCCTATAAGTAGGTAGATATATTCATTCATAGATTAGATTGGAGTTGACTACAAAATATCACATTTACTTAAGTCCTTCTCTATAGCCCAATAAGTGGCATGTATTGATTATATTTAAATTCATAGAGGACCCATATATATTGCAAATATTTATCATTGCTTGCAAATAACACCCCATATGAGTTTCCCTATGTACATGAGGTTCATCATATCTGCAGCATATCTCCTATCATCACTTGTATGCAAAGTCAATGTATTCATCTATTATTTGTCATTGACTACTTGTTGAGCTACATTCAATGTTAACACCTTCATGCATATCAACTAATGAATCATCACATCTATCGTATGTCAACTTCCACATTTTAATGGTGCTGATATTTATTGTTATTATTTTGTATTTACTAACAGATGATGCATCATATGTGCATATGTGTTAATGGGTGTCAGGATGTTTACAACACTATATCATTGTAGCTTATATATAGATTCTATCAAAGGTGGTTATTTATAAGCACAGCAATACAGTTATTGCAAGCCTTCTTACTTTTGCTTGAAGACAGATTGTTATGTTAGTTTCCACTCCTTTGTACGTGTTGGTGAGAAGACTACCACATCTGTTGTGAACCAACATTCAACTTTTGGGAGAATTAATATGAGAACTTATGAATTATTGTTGACTTCTATTGAGTTATGTCCACTATGCTCATCTTTTCATTAGTGTTTGCAAGGAGCCTTTGACATTCACAGCACATCAATCATCATTGCTTGCAAAATAGATTGATATATTCATTTGCTAGGTTATGTTGGTTGTTGGGTGTGTGATGATCATCGCCCATTTCTTTGTATGCATTGGTTGACAAATTGCTACCTTCCTTGCATATCAACCTTCAAAGTTCATGGATATTGATATTATTTTCTCATATGTTAGTTAGAATCTGTCATAGGAATGCCAATATATTTATTGTGCATCCTTCACGCTCTGCTTATGATCAAATCACTAACTATTCTCATGTTGTAATCCATATGAGGCTCATTGTATGCATGATCGATCTCCTATAATGATTCATAGGACCTTATATGTATTACAAACATGTTGTCCTCTGCTTGTAGGTTGTGTGTTCAATGGATTGTAAGTTGAGATCAACAACATGGAGACTATTGTAGTCATTGCATATCTTAGTTGTCACTTACTAGCAATATATAGAATACACCATATACCTTTGTTATGAAGCTAGATGATTTGTAAATAAAATTGCCATTTCTTCCTTCTAGCATTTGCATATTAACTGATATGCTTTCCATATTCATTAAAAGTTTACATTATTATATGTCAACTTGCATTGACTGTGGGAGGATCAAACACCAAACTTGCACTTGTTTCTAAATATCTTGGAATTGTGTTCAACATAAGTCTCCCGTTTGCTCATTCATATTCTTCACAAGGTCATCAATGTTAGAATCTTCGAGTCGCTTGTTTTTATTTGTAGATCGATTAGTTGATTGTCATGAGTCATCTTGGTTTCACTGCTTATTGTACATGTGCACCTGAGAGCTTGATCACCATTCACCCTTTACTTTGTATGGCTAATTTTTATTATTTTGTGAATTAATTTTTTTTTAATTTTAAATATCAAGTTTGATTCCCTGTGCTTATGTAAGTTATGTTCACTACAGGAAAAACGCTGATTTTTGATGGAATTTTCGCCGAAATTAAATATGTTAGAAATATCGACTGATTTTCCTATGAATTTTCGGTGCAATATTTCCATCAAATTTTTCGGTGAATTTCTGACAGATTTTTTGGAGGTATTTCCGACAGATTTTTTGCAGGTTTTTCTGGTGGAATTTCTACCAAATTTTAAATTTTCTTGAAAAAGACAATTAGAAATATTTAAAATAATTCATTTTATTAAATTAAATTAAATATTACAAAAATAAATAAATTTAAAAGTTTAATAATTTATTGTTAAATTAAATATAATAATTAATTTTATATTAAAAAAGCCCTATTTTTAAATAAAGTAATTATTTTAAATAAAATATAAATTAAATTAAAATCACCATTTATAAATTAATCTAATTATTTTTATTGTAATTAAATTTATATTTTATAAATTCAGCATTTAAATGAATTATAAAAATATAAATTAAATATTTTAAATGAATTATATTAAATATATTAATTGTTTTGATTTTAAAATAAAGTAATAACATATTCAATCTTTTATAATATAAATATAAAACAATTCATTCCTTTATAATATTTTGTGCAGGTAGCAAGATGGTTCGGCGGGCATCAGGGATCCCAAAGGGCCAGAGGCAGGCGTGGCGGGCGGGTCCCTCATGGTGGGGCACGAGTGAGTAAGGCGGGTCGATGGGCCAGCGAGTCAGGTGTCCATGCGGGGCGGGTTGCTGGCGGGCCCGCGGGGCGGGTTTATTTCCATTTTGTTTAACTTTTCCTGTTGAGTTTATATTCGCCATAAATATTTTTGACAGTTTTCTCACCAAAATTTTGCCTGAAATCATTCCGGTGGATAATTTGGAGATGGTAACATATTTTCAAAGCGCGCCTTACTGTCTAATAAGTTTTCGCCAAAAATCTGCTGGAAATTCTTATTTTCGACAGATTTTTGGCATTTTTTGACGGATTTTGTCTGTCGGTAACACGCATTTTTCCTGTAGTGGTTCTCTATTCTTAGTTCAAAACCAAGTCCAAGTACAGTCACCTATTTTGCTTTTATTTAAGTTCAGGTCCTCTGCATTTGCTTTAAATTTTGGTAGCCTCCCCTATTTAGGGCAAATTTCAGGAGTTTGGCCTCCCGCCATGCTAGAAAAAATTGTGTACGATAGGTGTCGAGTTACACTGCGACCATAAATTTTTCAATCCCTTCATACTACGAGAGTGTGTATGGGTCTTCAAGGTATCTTTTTGAAATGCACAATTTTTTTCCCCTGCCACGCTACGCAAGTGCTTAAGGGTACTTAAAAGTGTCTCCAACACGCTATGAGAGAGTGTACATAGCCTACCTGCCTCATCATAAAAGCTGTACAATTTTTCCTTCAACTATGCTAGAGAAAAGAACGTATGAGCATTTTTTCGGTGCATCGCGAACGTCAAATGCGGGATTTAAGGTTTGAATGTTATACCTTCTTAAAGACAAGTATTGACGGCGATGAAGATGCATAAAAACTTTTTTCTTTTTTCCCATCTCTTTTTTTTATCGTTTCATTTTTTATTGAATTTTCTTTCTCCTCTTTTATCTTTTTTTTCTCTTTTTATCACTTTCTTTTTTTTTTTTCGTCACACACACACTCACACATACATATATACAATCACCAATAATAATATGCATAATGAGCTAAAAAAATAATAATGCTAAATATATTATCTAATAATAATAACTAATGTAATTAATTAAGGACAAATTGAAAGGGACATTACTTTTTTTTGTTTGAAATGGGATTTTAAAGGTTTAATGGAGCATTTTCCAAAAAAAAAAAAAAGGTTTAATGCAATGTGTTATTTGAGTGGGCTTAAATTGGGGTTTTCACATGAGATGTGAAGAGGGCTAAAGGAGGTAAATCTACTTGATTGGCAGAAGGCTAGGCAAAGTGACGGGTTACAGCTTTTAGGATTTAGCTTGGCAGTGGAGATCAGCTCAGGTTAGGGAAAATAGGCGGATTTGAGGTTTTCAGTTTGGTGGATTAGGGCCAGGAATGGCAGTTGGAGGTCGGTCGACGGCTTAAAGACAAATGGGGCTATGAGGATCAGAAGACTAGATTAGAAGTTTGAAGAAGTTCAACTAGATGGCTCGGTCGTGAACTGGAAAGAAACGA
Organism: Dendrobium huoshanense; assembly: GCA_016618105.1. Lineage (NCBI taxonomy): Eukaryota > Viridiplantae > Streptophyta > Magnoliopsida > Asparagales > Orchidaceae > Dendrobium > Dendrobium huoshanense. The sequence continues at coordinate 42,000,500 of CM028347.1, forward strand.
AGAAGAAAAGGTCGGAGCTTGAGTGCTAGATGTCGAGCTTGGTTTGAGGTCAGCAAGTGCAACTTCAGCGAGCGGAGGCAGGGAGGATTCAAAAGAGAGAAGGGAAGTTGTTGTGGTCAAGGTTTGCGTCGTCGTGGATCTAGTGGCTTCCACAGATGACAAGAGGCAGAGTCGGCACAGAGAAATAGACTTGGCTAACATGATTTAAGCGTGAGAAAAGCTAAGGGCTTCATCCCAACGTGAATGAGGGCAGGGGTCACGCACGTGACATAGGCCTACATTCGATGTCCTTTACACAGGGTATATGCTGTTTCAATTTGAGTAGAGAGATTTTGGGCAGAGCACATGTAATGCTTTCACCCCCTTTTTTTTTGTTATTTTATTGTATTACAAACGTCAACAGAGAAGATGGGCTTGTATGTTATAACCTGAGTTGACAAATGGATCTTATTTATATGTTTATTGATATACTTTAATTTCTTAATTTCTTCTGATCATTATTAGATGTCAATTGAGGAACTACTTAACATTCTTTTGACTTTTTCATTTTTTAATTGTGTAAGCACTTAAACTGTAATAGAAGGAAGAAATCTATATTCACTTTTTTGAAATATTTTGCTCTCATTTTTTATAAATGTTAAAAAATATATTATTTTTCACTAATATAATTAATAATTAGAATTACTTTTAGGGATAAATTATTATTTTATTTTTTATCACAAAAATTATATTTTTTAAATTTTGAAAATATAAATTTTTATTCACGTGCATATGGAATAAAACTAATTATCCCAAATCTTGATTGCAATTTGTTCTTTTCAAAAATTATTGAAATATTTTAAGTTACAATATTGGATCATATTTCCATATATATAACAAACTCCATTTTTGTGAATTGCACTAAGTGCCATTAACAATTTCTATTTACAATTAGCCTTTTCTCACATAAATAGGCACTTATGTTTTAAGTGAAATTTCCCTTTACAAGATTGTGTTGGGAAAGTAACCCACACGTAGTCTACAAACAAGAAAGAGAAATACAAGGAAAAAAAAGACTCAGGATTTAATGTTGGAAATCTTAAAAAGACCCTAAAGCCACAAAAAATTAAGAAATTCACTATAAAAATTGGGAGAATTTGTACACATCTCTTTCTTTCTTTCTCTCTCCTTATCTCTCTTTATTCCTTACACTGTTCTCTAAACATAATAGATAAAGAGTAAAACATAAAATGAACCACGGGACGCAACACTTGCAACATTGTGGCACCAGGTTTGGAGTTCCACGACACTCCACTCTATATCTCTAGTTTGATTGACAGCATAATAGCATTGAAATCTAGAGTGTTGTGGTGCTTCTCTCTGTCTATATCCAACCTGACTATAAAACGTAATTGAGGTCCCATACAGTAATACAACTTGATTATTCGACATAATTATATTCTATACAAAGCTAAAAATTTGATCTATTTGTGAGTAAGATTTTTCTATTTGGTAAAATAAATTACCCATTTTGTAAAAATATAATTATTCGATATAAAATCCTCTAATTAACTGAGCAGCTGTAAGATAAAAATTATGAATGCAAATAACATGAAACTTATAGCTTATAAGACATAAAAATCTGCCACGGGAGGTCTTTGTTTGCAGGCGAGAGAAGTGTGAAAGGGGAAAATGAACCATTGATGCTCTTCATGTGTACATATAAAGATGTTGGTGGCTTCTCTGGATTAATAAATAACTTTAAAAGGAAGAGGTAAAAAAATTAGAGTAGGTTTCCTCATTTTGCATGTGGCTAAGTCTTCCCCTCCAACTGTACGTCAAAATCTCTTTTCATTATTCCATCCACAATGAAAAGTCATTCCTCCCTCTCTCTTTCAATATTTTACCCCATTAGTCTTTCTCTCTCTATAGCTGAAGCATTACATGGTCCAAGTAGAAGGAGGATTGAAAACTTGAAATGGAAAAAATTGGTAATAAATTTAATGAATGGGAAAAAGTTCTATATATGGGCTTATGCCATCCATTGTTCATTAATTTTTTGATAAGATGTATATACTCCTTTTAAATAAGTGATTTTTTTTATTGGGGGGGGGGGGGGGGGGGTGGGGGCACGTGCCCCCTGGCTACAAGCCAAATCAGATGGCCGACACCTTCCAAAATTTGGATTGATAGGAATGAAATTAATTTATAACTTTATATCAAAGTAAACCTTAAGAAATGAGTCAACAAGTTGGTAATATAATAACAAGCTCGAGAAATAGACATTTGTTTCATTCTTTATAAGTCAAACCTTTTTTGATCTATTCTTCCACAACCTTATCTTCCCTTGAAATAATGACTTATATTCTAAACTAAATTAATGATAACCCCATTATGCGCAATAATCCACTGCCTATAAATCCTACCTTCACTTGGCTTACTCCTCCAAATTGTACTAAGCAAATCTTCAAAGTTCTATTCTCAGAGGGACTTCTTCTTCTCTACTCTCACATTATATTCTTCTAAATCTCTTCTTCTATTTGCTTCTAATAGAGAAGAACTTTCTAGTATCAACGCAAGAGCTTGTCGGAGAACACCATGTCATTGACGTCAAGTCACTATTGCCGAGCAACACCTGCTCCATGCCTGATAAAAGTTTGCGAGCAATTTCAATAATTTCTTAATACCCTTTTGGAGACTATTTTTCATAAATTAATTATAATAATAATAAGTCATGCAATAATTAAGTTCATTTGATATATATCACAAACTTAAACAAGATACAAAAGAAAAAAAAATACACATATTAATTAGCTGTTTAATTGTAACAGGCACGAGCCCTTCCAAGCTTAAGGTAATCCACCAGCACAGCCCGTGCTCATCTCAAGCAGGCCAAGACAAGCCGTCCCATATAGAGCTCTTGCATCAGGGCCAAGCTTGCAATGACTACATCCACCGCCGAGGCGCCAATGCCACCGCGCGCTTAAACCCTGTTGGAGGCTCTCTTTTTGCAAGAGTTCTGGTTGACATCGGCAAAGCTCTTGGTACAGACATCTATATTATCACCATAAGCCTTGGTACCCCTACAAAGTCAATTACAATTACGTTAGACATTGGTAGAGATCTTTATTGGACCCAATGTGTTCTCTGCATTAATTGCTACACCTAGAAAGACCCATTTTATGACCCAACCCAGTCCTCCACCTTCACCGACATCCCATGCAACTTTGAATATTATATTGATATCGAGCATTTTTGTTGCTCCTCTACCTCCACCTATCTCTACAATGAAATATATGATGATGATTCTTATACTAATGGCTCCTTCATTCAAGACACCTTGACATTCTCCTCTAATACTATACACAACTTATGCTATGGTTGTGGACATAATAACACCGGGCAATTCAGACAAGTAGATGGCTTATTAGGCCTTAGTCGGGCAGATGTTTCAATTATTTCCCAGACAGCTCAATTGTATAACAAGGTATTCTCATATTGTCTACCATCAGGGCCCAACACAATTGGATATCTCGAACTAGGTAGCTCTGTCCTTGGAGTGATATATATACCAATGCTAACCAACCTAAACCTGTAGTCCTTGTACTTCATCAAGCTCATTACCATTTCTATTGGGGGTGCAAGGGTCGCCCTTTCACCTACTATATTCACTGACCCTTGAACCATGTTAGACTCTATCATGGTGATTAGCCACCTCCTGCCCACTTCCTACTTCACCCTCTGTAACATTATTTTATAGTATATGATCAACTACTCGACGGCCCCAGCATTGTCCATTCTTGACACTTGATATAACTTAACTAACTATGAGATAGTGCACATGCCATCGATTGTGTTAATCTATGATGGAGAAGTGATGACTACCATAGTTTTCATAGGGATTATTTACATGAATGATAATTCTCAAGTGTGCTTAGCCTTCACTGGAAATAAGAATGATAGTGATGTTGTGGTCATCGGTAATGTGCATCAACACAGATTCAATGTAGTCTATAATGCGGGGAACTTAATTATTTGCTTGGGGGCTAATGGTTGTAGCTAGTGAGGGATCGATCAAGTTGATTGGGTTAAATGCAATGTATTGTTGTAGCTAAAATAAATAGGTTCATCATGTTGGTTATAAAATCAGGGTTGTGGGACAATAAATGTAGTCATGAAAAAAACAAAGTTCAATTGTACCCCAATTTTATGAAATAATTAAATATCAAATGAAGGCAACTTTATATGAGTTGATGAAAACCATTAAGATGTGATTCATTACCTTATAATTAAGAGGGAGTAATGACATTAATTGTTATTCATTAGAATTTTGATTATCAAAGCTAAAATACCATCTTTATTTGCAAAAAAGCTTATATTTAACACACAAATGATCCACACTTTATCGATCCAAATCAAATCAAATTCATTACACTCTTACTTCATCATCCTGCATGAACGAGTGGAGCCATGGTGGGGCACTGGGACCACATGCCCCCACTAGCCTATTAGGATTTTTTTTTTTCCAATGAAGAAATGGTAAGGCGGGCCTCTTATGCTTTATAGAAATAACAAAGTTTTTTAACATAAAAAAATAACAGAGTTTTGTAACGTAAGAAGAATAAAGACCACTAGTTTTGATGATTTTTGTTAACTGTCAGACCCATACAAAGTAAAATCATCCCATGTTTTCTTCATTTTTTTAATTTTTTTTTTCTTTTTCATTAATCCCATTTTTTCTTCATCTTAACCCTTTTGGTTCTCATTTTGGCTTCAATTTTCTTTTTTATTGTGTTATGTAAATGGAAGCATTTAAGGCTTGTAAATTTTGCCTTCCCATTGGGCTGTAAAACTTAACACCTTAAAGCTTTGATGCAACAAAACTCATATTCCTTAAATATGGGGACATCTATTCCAATTTTGGCAAACTCACACAGATCAGATGCATAGCCTTAAAATGCAAGACGTCTGGTTGGAAGCTCCTAATAGAGTTGCATAATTATGAATTATATGATTTATGTTTGTGTAATTTTGAAGATTTTTTTTTTAAATATTGTGCTCCCACATAAAAAAAAAAAAAATCTTTCCACCTCCACTACCTACATGCATCATGTATTTGTATGTTCATCCATAAAAAAGTTATAATCTCCAGCTCAGGCTTCAGTGAGTGGGGCCAAAGGCATTGACATTGAAACCCTTTCTAAAGTGTCTAATTGAAATTTCTCACATCATATGATTAGTGATATAATTTGATATGTTCCGAACACATTAAGCTCTTATTTTTTTATTCTTTTAAGTAATATAACTTCTATATTAACACATTAAGCTCTTATAGTAAAATAAAATGGCAAATTTAGGGGACATGAATGGACAAATGTTGTCACTCAAAATAATTTTTAAGTTTTTGGAATCTGATTATGTTGATCGATTAGATTGTTATATTACCTCGGACCTTAAGTTTCTCATTCTTGCTAGGGGGTGTGGGGGGTTTACCCCTGCTTGGGTTTGACACCCAAAGTTTTTTTTCATAAAATGCCTCGGCATTGCATGCCCTAGCGCCTCGGCTCAAAGTTCCAAAGCGCCCTAGTGATGAATGATAGTGAGTGGAGTGCCACAATGGATAAACAAAGAGCTTTAAGCACCATAACTCCTCAAACTTGTGTTGCAGCACTACGAGATGGACATTATGATTTTCTTTCTCATTTTTCAAAAGGGTTGCATCCTTTGGGGTTATTTTACTTGCTTTCTCCTGTATTGTGAAGGTGTAGACATTGATAATAGTGCATGTTAGAAAAGTAGCAAGAAGAGAGAGAGAGAGAGAGAGAGAGAGAGAGAGAGAGAGAGAGAGAGAGAGAGAGAGAGAGAGAGAGAGAGAGAGAGAGAGAGAGAGAGAGAGAGAGAGAGAGAGAGTTATAGAGAGACAAAATAGAGATCTGCACTTATTTCTCCCTATTTTCAAAGTGGATTTCTTGGTGTGGTGTCGCTTTGTAATTTTTTTCCTATTTTAATGTTTTTCCCGTTAAATCCAAATGTCCTTTATTTTTTTGTTGCATTTACTTTCTTGCTTGTTTCATCATTGTGGTGCTAACTCCTCATCACACACACACACACACACACACACACACACACACACATATATATATATATATATATATATATATATATATATATATATATATATATATATATATATATATATATATATATATATATATATACATACATACATATAAAATCAAAAAATAATCTTGATCGAGCATGAATCTTGAGGAAAAATCAAGTTGAAAACTTCTAAAATTAAAATTGGGACCATTTGAACTCCAATTTTAGCAAAAGTATGGTCGAACTGAACATCTCAAAAATATGAACCCTACGACACCAAATTCGACTCAATTGGAGCCCAAATGGGTCCAAATCAAAGGACCGAAGCACTATTGAAGGGTTCAAAAAACAATTTAGATTACCAAACAATTTTAAAATGTGACATGCTTATAGTCGAATCAAGTGGCTCGACGAGAAAAATCCAATGAACCCAAGTTCATGGAATTTCAACATTATTAAGACCTTCAAATGTTTAATGAAAGGTCCATAATTGAGGGGTATAACATAACCCGTCAATCCTAACCACTCCCCATTCACTCTTGATCCTCCTCCTTTTTACGGGTCATGAAACTCTAGGAAATCTATAAATAGACTCCTCCTCATTAAAAAGGGACCCCTAAGCCTAAGGAGAAAAGGGAGAGATTAGAGAACGCTTTTGTCTCCTTGCCTCCTCGATCACCGTCAGAGTTCCGCCGGACCACGAAATGATGCCTTGAGCATCGCCAGACCACCACCTGATGCCCACAGTTCCACAAGACCCCCACATTACACCTTGAGCTCAACCGGACTATGAATTAAAGCCTTGAGTTCTGTCGGACCATCATCTAACGCCCAGAGTTCTGGCAGACCACTACCTGACACACAATATTATACCACCATCTGATGCTCAGAGTTCTGCTAAACCACTATCTGATGCCCGAATTCTATTGGACCACTTCCCAATACTGGAATTTTGTCATACCACCACCCTATGCCAAAGTTTTTCCAAACCACCATCATACTACCAATTGATGCCTGAATTTCCAAGTAACGCCAGATTTTTGACAGACCACCAAGTGTCGCCAAACTTTTATCCCTTTTTGTGACTAAATTTCAATTATATGGTTGACATTTATAATCTAACTGCCTTCAAGGATGAGTCAATATAGTGTAATCTACTCAAATTTTAGTAGAATCATTTTCAACTAGGCCAGACCCCATGGTTTTTCCCCTTTCCCAGACTTTTCATGTAAAAAATCATCTGATCTTTGTGTGAGAGCTGGATATTTGTACAATGCTAAGAAGTAGGATTATAAATCAATCACCATGTATATTCTAGCCCGCAATAGTTTGACATCATCTATGGGAAAACTTTAGTACCCTTATCCTATGTACCACTTCAATTGCTAATAGGTACAACCATTACATCTTGGGAGCCTCCCTCTCTAACTCACATCAAATCAGGAATCCTTCAATGAACCAGGGATGCCAGACATCTACCTCTTTTCACCCCGATGGGAAAAACTCTATTGGGTAAGGGACATCAGGACCCTCCCTTAAAGATCGTATCAAAAGATGGAGGAATCTCAGAATGATATCCTTCAACGCCTATGAGAGACTCTGGGACCAGCACTAGTATCACAAGGAGAGATTCTTCTCCCTCAAGATCCAATTGAGTTCAAAGATATTCAACCCAAACATCTTTATGTCGAGATTACCCTTCCACCACTAAGGATACAACCTTTGACATATTAAGATGATGAGCTTGTTGACACGGCAAGCTCTACCCATCATTTACGCACAGGTCGCCAGCCTTGCATTTCTCCAGACATCCCCACGGACTTAGCCTGACACTATATCACTAAACTCCCTCGGAATGCCCTATAATATAAATTATGAAGACTAGTCTAAGAGGAGTTCTATATATGAGGTATATGATAATCTCTTCATCAATGGGATTTCCAGCAATCATCACCACTGATTAAAGTCATCCTTTAATACCCTATTTTGATAGGATTTAAAATACCGAGCATTAATCTATGATGGGACATCTAACCCATACGAGCAAATCAATCACTATAGGACCATTATATATACCCAGTGAGCCTCTAATGTGTTCCTCAACTTGGTCTTTTCACGTACCCTCAAAGGGCAAGTTCAAACATGTTTCTATCCAGTCCTCGCCAGAACCATTCCAATATTTTTAAAATTGGCCAAAGTATTTGCCGAATAATTTGTTGCTAATCAGAGAATAGTCAAACACTCTTTTAACCTCTCAGGAATTCACTAGACTGAAAATGAGTCCATCTGTGAGTACTTTTAATGATTTTACTGAGGTCTAGCAAATGCTAGGGGTGGATCCTGAGTTACTTAGAGAAGTTTTTCTTGGATGTCTTCATCCTGATCCCTTCTACTCAACACTCATTCGAGACACATTCCATTCATACACTTATATTATCTATTGCATTAAGATACAAATTTACATCGATGAAGCCGTTAATGCACATATAAAGTAATTGAGAAAATAACTGGGAAACATAAAAGTACCTAAGGATGGAAAATCCATCCTCACAGCAGAAGATGCAAGGAAACTACAATCCGGCCCCTTGGCCCTCACAGCCATGATAAGAACCTTGATAAGAAAAGGAGTACATACCACTTAATGTATCTAATAGCAAATATATTAATGGCTATCCAAGACTAAGAGAACGTGAAGTGGCCGCATCCTTTAAAGCCCGATGTGGAAATCAGGAGCAATACTACTACTTCGAACATAGCCGTGGACACACTACTGAAGCATGCGGGCAACTCATGGATGAAATTGAGAGATTAATCAAGCGAAGATATCTCTAATAATTTATCTAAAACCCATCGGCTCGAGATAAAGCTAGTTTTACTGGGGGAAAGAATAAATAGTAAGGGAAATCATTGAACAATCGTTAAGTGGTCGGTGAAATTGAAACCATTGCTAGTGGTCCTTCAATGCCTAGTCAAGTCTTGATTGTAGCTACCAGGGAGCCAACATCAATAAGTATTATACCGATCACTCTATTGCTTTCAATAATTTCGACGTAGAGGGAAAAAATACCCATCACCAAGACCCACTCGTAATTAGTGTAGAGATTGGCGACCCATGCTACAATGTCAAGAGGATCTTGGTCAATAACATGAGCCATACAGATGTCCTATTCTACTCCACTTTTATTGACATGGGCCTCTATAAAGAGAAAATTCAGCAATATGTAGATCCATTATACAAATTTTACAATTGACTAGTGTAAGTGGAAGGAATAATCAATCTTTTAGTTGTACTTAGAGAATTCCCCCAACAGGTTACACACTCCATCTAGTTTATTATGGTAAAATAAGAATCAGCCTATAATGTTATCTTTGGAAGGCCGGTCTAGTCAATCTTTGGGATTATTACTTTGATCCCTCACCTCAAACTAAAAATTTTCTCCCCAATAGGAATTAGTATATTACAAGGAGATCAATAAGTAGTGCAATCCTACTATCTTAGGCAAACTCAACCTCACCCATCAATTACCTTAAGTATCAAAGATTTTGACCTTCAGAAAAAGGATATTTCTTAGAGGGCTTCCCTTATAGAAGATCTTACTTGTGTCTCTCTATCAAATGAGCAACCTTTAGGAATGGTATAGATTGGATTGCTTCTCTTAGATGAAGAGAAGAAAAATATAGATTTTCTACTTATAAACTAATATATTTTTGCATGGAGCCTAGCTGATATGCTCAGAATCAACCTTGAAGTAATCATGCACTCCCTCAAAGTAAACTTGTTGTACAAGATATTAAACTAAAAGAAGAAAAAATTTGTACTAGATCATCAACAGATAATTGAGCAGTAGATTGATATGCTTTTAGAAGCTACATTTATAAGAGAAGTGCACTACCCCACTTGGTTATCAAATGCTGTCATGGTTCGAAAGATAAGTGGAGCCTGAAGAATGTGCATATACTATATAGATCTCAATAAAGCCTAACCTAAGGATAGTTTTTACCTCCTTATATTGACTAGTTGGTCAATGCCACCTCCTGACATCAGATGTTGAGCTTTATGGATGTGTACTATATTTAAATAAAGATGGATTGTACTAATGAGGAGGAAATAATATTTTAGGCTGACAAGGTGTTGTACTGTCATCTGGTGATACTATTCGGGCTTAAGAACACTAGAGAAACATATCAATGCCTTAGTATTAAGGTTTTCAAAATCTTACTAGGTGCACTATGGAAGTTTATGTCTATCATATGTCGGCAAAAAGTCTTTAGAAATCTCAACACATACCTAACTTGGAACTGTGCTTTCACCTACTATGATTCTATAATATGCAACTCAATCCTACCAAATGTGCTTTTGAAGTTGCCTCTAGAAAGTTCTTAAGATTTATGGTAACCCACCAAGGGATTGAGCTCAATCCTGAGAAGATTAAGGCACTAAGGGACACTGTGCCTCCAAGAAATATCAGGGAAGTCCATAGACTAAATGGAAGGATTATAATGCTCTCTCATTTCATGGCTTGCTCTAGAGATAAATATCTACCCTTCTTTAAGATCCTTAGAGGTGCTCATAACTCAAGATTTTAATAGACTAATGAATGCCAAGAAGCCTTCGAACAACCACAAAAATATTTGGCATGCCCATAGTTACTTTCTAAACTAATGCCTAAAAAAAAGTTTTTTTTATACATGGTTATTTCTACTCAGGTTATCAATTTTTTCTTGGTCTGAGAAGAGAATGATGTATAATGTCCTATCTATTAGATCAGTAAAGTTTTGTCTAAGACAGAAGGCCATTATCGACTAGTAGATAGACAGCTTTGACATTAGTCTTCTCGGCTAGAAAGCTATACTCTTATTTTTAAGCTCATATAATTGGAGTCTGTATGAATCTACCATTAAGAAACGTTCTCCAAAAGCTTGAGGAATCTGAAAGATTAATTAAGTAGTCGGTGGAGCTAGGAGAATTCGATATTCACTACCTACTTAGAATTGATATCAAATCTTAAACACTTGTAGATTTTGTAGTTAAATGTATTATCCCCATATCTAATAAGCCACATAGTGCTTCTACTTCTCCTCCATGTTAGATGTTATATGTTGATAGAGCTTCTTGAAGTTCTAGCACTAGAGCATGAATTTTATTGATCTCTTTGGAGCAAGTTACCCTAGAGTACGGGCTCTGACTTATATTCCCTGCAATGAATAACACGGTAGAATATGGGGCCCTTATTACCATACTAAGGCTGGTACTTGACTGTGAGGTTTAGAACTTAGTGGTTTACATTGATTAATAACTAGTTACATAGTAGGTAGAGGAAGAGTTTGACATCCACAACCCACAACTGGCCTAGTATTGCAATATAGTAAAGTTACTCTTAGCATGTATAAAAGAGCATTAGATCATCCATATTCTCTAAGAGTAAAATATACGAGTGGATGGCCTTTCTAAACTTATAACAACAATAATGGGAGATGTCTATAAGAGGAAGTGTATCGAAGAGATCTACTTTCTGATCATCTAAGGTTCGTGGGTAATATAATCAATCTATGAGTCAAGAGAGACTTCTTGGATTGATCCCATTTTATCCTTCTTATAAGATGGTGTTCTTCTTCAAGATCCGATGATATCAATGCAACTTTGGAGGTAGGAAGCAAACTTCATTATTATTAGTAGAGAATTATAATAACGAGCCTTTACGGGACCATATCTCAAGTGCCTTTCTCCATTAGAGGCTAATTATGCACTTCAATAGGTACATTCAGGCATCTGTGGAGAGCATCTGGGTTTATAGGTATTAGCCCTTAAGATCATAAGATAAGGGTTTTACTAGCCAACGATGAAGCAGGATGCACTATAGTTTATATAAAGTGCAATAAATGCCAATTACATGCCAACCTCACCCATTTAGCTACTGTAGAGATCTCAATATTATAGAGACCTTGGCTTTTTTTCTAATGGGGGATGGACATAATGAGACCCTTCCTTATAGCCACCATGTAGTGAAAGTTCAACATCCTAGCTGTGGACTATTTCACCAAATGGGTAGAGGCAAAACCTCTAAAAAAAATCACTAAAGCCAGTGTCAAATAGTTTTATGGAAGAATATAATATATCATTTTGGTATTCCAATAAAAGTTATCACCAATAATGAGACTCAATTCATAAGAAAGATCTTTACAACATTTTGTAAAGATCTCCATATTCAATTGATACATACGGTTGTGGCCCATCCTCAGACAAATGGGCAAATGGATGTCACAAATTAAACTATATTGAAAGGGTTGAAGACACGATTAGAAAAGGTTAGGGGGGCAATGGGCTGATGAACTCCCAAATGCTTGTGTAACTCATTTAATATTTATTATATAACTTATATACTTTGGAATTATTTATATGAAGAGGAGGATGACGATGAAATCAGGATACCAATACCTTGCACTTGAAGATTGTTATCATGGTAAGTTTCTAGTCAATGATTAATCTCATGGCTTTTCATCTTTTGTTTAAATTTAATGTTCTTGTGTATTTTTTGGAAAAAATTTTTCTTTAATATAATTTACTGTTCGATTTACTGTTCTTGCATGTCAACGATAAAATCAATTTAATATTCTTGTATGTTAATATAAACTTCCTAAATTAATTTACTGATCTTGCCTATCAATGATACAATCATGTTATTTGTGGATGATTCATTAGATCCATTTGAAAATGATTGTAGAAAGAACAGTTGTGCATCTCTGCTATATTCTTAATTGATAAAAAAATTTTATCTCAAACTTTTGAATAAGTACTTCACTATTTGGCAAGTGGTTTATTTTCACCCAAATATTTGAACTTGAGCAGTTCTTTTTTCAATAGAATTAAAGTATCTTTATGTTAGTTGTGTTTTGCTTTCATGGCATATTTGATAAAATAAACCTGTCTGATGGAGTGGAGAGAGGATCTAATATATTACATAGGCTACATGTGTACAGTAAAAGATAGAAAAGCTTAAGGATACAATAAATAATCATTTCATTTAAGCACTAATTCCTTAGTAAGGCTTTGAATTCTATCCTTTTAATTGCAGCTTTGTATGTAGATGAAGATGAAGGAGATATGGGAAAGTTGGAATTTGGTTGCACTGTATTTTTTTAAGAGTTGTTTGAGATATCTTATATATTATTATGCTTTGGGAAATTTGTAATTTGAATCTACAGTATTGACTATTTCATATCTTAGAATTATTATGTTCATCTCAATAGTCATGAATGGTGGCAAGACTCTTGGGCCTTGCTAATCTTTATGGATTCCTATGGTTTGTTCTTGTGAAGAGAATGTAATTTTTTTCATTGCTTTATATATTTTAGATATTATCTAAATAGCATCATGTTTCTCTAAGTAACTTGTAATGTGCTTTTTAATGATAAAGAATTGAAAATTTTAATAAAATCATCATTTTTTAATGTGAAAAATTCTTAAAAAATAATCAAATCGAGCTTGTAATCTTGCCGAGCTCGAGCTCACTATACTCGTGCTAACGAGCCCAAAATGAGTCTTGGAATCAAACACACGAGTTGACCTCGAGCTTGAGCCACCTGCATAATTAACGAGCTCGGCTCGAATAACCTTTAGCTCGAGCTCGACTTGACTCGTTTGCACCCCTAGTTTCGATGATATTGTCTACTTCATATATATATATATATATATATATATATATATATATTATATATATATATATATATATATATATATATATATATATATATATATATATATATATATATATATATATATATATATATCATAAGTTTCTTGGTAATGTTCACAAAATTGATAGAACTTAATGTTTATTTTTAATGTAAATTTATAATTATCTTATGTGTCCCTCGATAGTTGGTGGGTTTTCAATAAAGGCATGAAGAATTTTACTAGGCTTTTAGATTATGATTTCATTATGGTTGATTTTTGAAATTGTCTTATTTATGATTTTAATTATTGATCTTTGGATTCTTGTATTACTGCTTTATTTTAAATATCTTATAATCTAACACCCTTTTTATCTTTAGTTCGTAGTTGATAGTGGAATAAACTCATTACTGTGAAGTTTGGTTGTTTGTTTGATGTTGTTGCATATGAATATGATCAATTTTTTTAGTTAACATAAAAAGTTGTAGTCTCTAGGATGGGTTTGTATGTTTTAACAAAAAATTGACAAATAGATCTTATCTATATGTTTAGTTGACGTAGTAAATTAATAATGATAGATTTCTTATATATTTAAGTGATCAATTCTTATGTATCAATCTTTTTTTATAAAGTAATGTGTAACTTGGAGAAAATGATTTTCTTTTATTGAGATACTTTCATTTCTTAATTTCGCCCGATCATTATTACATGCCAACTATGGAACTATTGAACAGTCTTTTGACAACTATGGAACTACTGAACAGTCATTCAAAATTCTTTGAATAAGGCGAAGTGGCAAAGCTACAACCGGATAGAGGAGAATCTTCTATTCTTAGCCGATTTCAATAAGGTAATCTTCAACCATATACATAGAAATTGTAATAGAGTACCCGACATGTGTGCTACTTTGGCTTTAGATAACAATTTTTGTCTTGATTGCTATTCTTTTGCAAACACCCCTTCTTCTCTAGGATATCTTTTGAAGAAGGAATGTGAACATTTGCTTTAGTTTGTACCTTGATTTCTTTTCCTTTAATGCATCTGCTATTGCAATCTTAAAAAAAAAAAGGAACAGTCTTTCGACTCTTTTCGCTGTTAATTATTTAAGGCATTTATGCTATAATAGAAGGAAGAAATCTATATTCACTTTTTTGAAATATTTTGCCCTCATTTCTTTTGATCAAAGTTAAAAAATATATTATTTTTCATGAATATAATTAATATTTAGAATTACTTATAGGGATAAAATTAATATTTTTTTCTTTTTATCACAGAAAACATAATTTAATTTTTTATAATTTGAATTCTTATATTTAATTTTTTATTCACTTAAATGCATGTTCAATAAAACTAATTTTAACCAAATAATATTTAAAGTTATAATATTGCATCAAATTTCCATCTATGTGACGAACTCCATTTTTGTGAATTGCACTAAGTGTTGTAATAATTTCTCTTTATAATTAGCCTTTTCTGACATAAATAGGCACTTTTATTTTAAGTAAAATTTCCCTTTACAACTAGATTTATCTACACAATCAGATTCTATACAGAGCTAAAAATTTGTTCTATCTGTGAGTTAGATTTTTTTTTATTTTGGAAAACAAATTAACCATTTTATAAAAATCTAATTATTTTATCTAAAATCCTCTAATTAACTGATAATTATCTTATGCCTTAAACTAAATTCTCACTCATAATACTATCAAAATTTTGAGTGTTCTTTTTTTTTATTATTTAAAAAAATAACAAGTTATGTCATTCGAAAAGTGCAAGAATATTCTAACTTTTTAAACATTCATCATTAGTTATAAATACATAAAAAATCGGTACACAACACTAGAACCTAAGCTCATGGAGGACCTGTGCAACCCCTCAACGAGCTCAGCCAAAATAATTGAGGTCCTATATAGTAATACAACTTGAATGATCGACACAATCTGATTCTACACATAGCTAAAAATTTGTTCTATTTGTGAGTTAGAATTTTTTGTTTATTAAAATAAATTATTTAAATTACCCATTTTGTGAAAAAAATATAATTATTCAATATAAAACCCTCAAATTAACTAATAATTATCTTAAGCCCTAAACTAAATTCTCACTCATAATACTATCCAAATTTTGTGTGTTCTTTTTTGTTTCTTTAAAAAAATAACAAATTATATTGTGGGAAAGCTGCAAGCATATTATAACTTTTCAACACTCATCATTAGTTGTTATGTTCATATTTGATTAGTAGCAGGCAATGAATGTTGCAACACTCCTACAGCCCCTACAGAAAATAACAAGAAATGCATAACAGTCTCCCTACATGAAATGGGCAAATGACTATTTTGCATCAACATAGAAGGAGATTCGTTAGTGCACAATAATCTTCTTGTAGAAAATAATAAGTAGTACACAACAATCTACCTATATGAAGAAGGCAAATGACCCTAGTGCAATTCCGCACTATCAAATTTATAACATTCATATAAGAGGACAAAAGAAATCTACAAGCTACGATGTTATGCTCCCAGATCCTTAATTCTCATACAAGTAGACAGGAGGCATTTACAATTCCAATGAAGCATGATTTCAAGCCAAGGGATCTGTAACGTGCACGCAAGTGGAGAGAAGGCATCTTAAAACTCTCAAATAGAGCATTGTACACATTTGAATGATAGTTTCCCACACAACTGATCAGCATTAAAATGCTTCCACACATGTACTGTAACATGTATAAATATAAATACAAAAGTTCATATACAAGCACATTAACCTGTATACATGTAAGAATATACGTTAGCATGGGCCCTGACGAGCATGTTAAGGGTACACACATGAGGTCTGAGGATGTAGCATGGGTCAATGATAAATTTAAGTATGAGCCCAGTCCATGTATGTGAGTAGATATGAGTAGACATGGATAAAACTATCAAATAAGTATATAGTCACGGCGTCAATTGAGATATTTATTTTAAAATATTCATATTAGTCATTTAACATGCACGCAAGTGGAGAGAAGGCATCATAAAACTCTCAAATAGAGTGTTGTACACATTCTAATGATAGTTGCCCACACAATTGATCAACATTAAAATGCTTCCACACATGTACTGTAACATGTATAAATATAAATACAAAAGTTCATATACAAGCACATTAACCTGTATACATGTAAGAATCTACGCTAGCATGGGCCGCGACGAGCATGTTAAGGGTGCACACATGAGGTCTGAGGATGTAGCATGGGTCAATAATAAATTTAAGTTTGAGCCCAATCCATGTACGTGAGTAGATATGAGTAGACATGGCTAAAACTATCCAACAAGTATATAGTCATGACGTTAATTGAGATATTTATTTTAAAATATTCATATTAGTCATTTAACATGCTCGTAGGTGGAGAGAAGGCATCTTAAAACTCACAAATAGAGCGTTGTACACATTCAAATGATAGTTTTTCCACACAACTGATCTGCATTAAAATGCTTCCACACATGTACCGTAACATGTATAAATATAAATATAAAAGTTTATATACAAGCACATTAACCTGTATACATGTAAGAATATAAGCTAGCATGGGCCCCGACGAGCATGTTAAGGGTGCACACATGAGGTCTGAGGATGTAGCATGGGTCAATGATAAATTTAAGTTTGAGCCCAGTCCATGTATGTGAGTAGATATGAGTAGACATGGCTAAAACTATCAAACAAGTATATAGTCACAATGTTATTTGAGATATTTATTTTAAAATATTCATATTAGTCATTCAAGGTCAATAAATAATAAAAATTCACTAATAAAAGCATAGAATTGATAATGAACCAGATCCTCTGTTAATAGGTAGATATAGTCAATAGAGTTCAAACCAAAAAAATAAAATAGCCCATGAATACCCTGATGATAGTCATGTCAAATGTTTATCTCAACCGGAGGGGATCTTATATTTTCAAATTTCTTCAAACTTTCAGAAATAACTAATATCTTTAAATGACCTCAAATTCAACTCGGTGATGACCCTACTAAACATAAATCTCAACCTAAAGGGTTAATTTTAAATATTTCAAATGCCTCACAAATTCCCATGAAAAATCTAAGACTTTTAAAAATATTGAAACTCAATATTTAAAATTAAAATCAAGCATCAAAATGCTTGAAGCAAAATTGATTCACCATCTGCATCAATTTACTGATGTGGATAAATTTAAATATTATTTTAGTTTATAAAAAGCTAATGTCTGGTCGTGAATATCACTATGATTTATTCTCAAATACTCTTTTACTAGTAAGAAAATGACATGTGTCCTCTTATCAATCATTTTGCCACCAAATGGTACTGCAAGTAAATAATTATAACATGAGCCCTCTGAACCTAGTGGTTTTCACCAAATAGCACCATTAAATTGCGATCATGGCTAGACCCCGTATCCTCCCTAATGGCTCTAAATTCTTGAGATATGAATTAATAGGATATGATCGATAAGGAATAATGCCCTTGTTAGCTTAGGTGGATTCAAATTAATCCCCTTAGAAAAATACTCACCCCAGACCTATAAAGTATCCTTGGATGAACAACCCATAGCTGCCGACAAGGATCCTTCGATCTGGTTGGGTCAATTACCTCCTTAACTAAGTAGACCATGAAGACTTGGGATAACGGAACCACGGGTTCTTGATTGGGCTCATCATCATCTCCCCCATCATCCACTTTAAGTGAATGATGGTGAAATGTCTAATATTAAAAATCAAATTTTCAAAAACCCTAAACCTACGTTGCTACTATATGCCAGATATGTATCTCTACGTATCGAATTGATGACTAACCTTTATCAAAATTTCTCTCTCATTATCAGGAGGGGTAATTAACTTTAGAGGATTGCGCCTATAGGAAACCATAACTTAGATCATAAAATCCTCACAAAATAAGGGTGAAATCTCTGTGTACTGTTTTATTTCAAACCCATTCTGCCTTGTAAAAAATTACCTTGTAACTTAATTTGTTAAAACTCATCAGAAAGCAAGGGATGCAAGGGAGCTAATTATAGGACCCCATAAGAGGAAAATTTATCATAAATGTTCATGGACAACTTTAGCAATTGTATGCATATATATATATATATATATATATATATATATATATATATTACACACAAATGACATGATTTATTCTAAGTTGAGCTCAATTTTAAGTTCGTTTAAACTAACTTGAGCTTATCCCACACATTACAAGATTGGTTTATTTATTTTTCATAAAATATTTGCACTTGGTGCACTTAGTGCACATGCCATTTTTGTGGAATATTATATTATAGGTAAAAAGGATTCATATAGCAGACTCCATGTTATGAGATAAAGGCTTGTTGATGTTGTTGTATGTAAAACATAATTTATAAACCTAATAAATAATTCTCTTTTATCATAGGGTTAATTTATTTTTTACTCTCATTTCATTGGATAAAGCTATGTGTTCTGGTATTGCTACACTGTGCACTAAAAGCTTGTGAAGCATATTTTAAATATATATATTTTTTAAATTTTATAAACTTTTCTTATTGAGACATTTTTCTATTTTATTCATTTGACTTGAACTTTATAAGTTAAGATTTTGTTTATATACTATTTTAGTAAAGAATATTCAATAATAAAATATAAACATCCCGGTGTCAATTAATTATCTAATAATATCATTTGATAATAAATTTTGGCTTCATTAAAATTACATATCACATTCTCAAATATTTATCTTCTATGCAATTTTCTTCGTATTATAACATTACACTTCAAAAATTTGTTTTGCTTATCAAAACAATCATTAGTTGTGATGATATTGTCTACTTCATATATATATATATATATATATATATATATATATATATATATATATATATATATATATATATAGTGTGTGTGTGTGTGTGTGTGTGTCATAGGTTTCTTGGTAACGTACACAAAATTTATAGAAGTTGATGTTAATTTTTTATTCAAATTTATAATTATCTTAGGAGTACCTCGATAGTTGGTGGGTTTTCAATAAAGATATGAAGAGTTCTTAGGCATTTTGATTATGATTTCATTGTGGTTGATTTATGAATTAATACTATTTATGATTCAAATTAATGAATTTTGGATTCCTGTATTACTGCTTTTTTCTAGATATCTTCATATCTAAGACCAATTTTGTCTTTAGTTAATAGAGGATAGTGAAATCAATTCATTACTATGAAGTTTAGCTATTTGTTTGATGTTGTTTCATATTAATATGATCATTTTTTTAGTTAACATAAAAAGTTGTGGTCATTCTAATGATGATTTGCCCCTTGCAAAAGAAGAACTGATGAGAGGATGGGCTTGTATGTTGAAACATAAATTGACAAATGGATATTATCTATAGGTTTAGTTGATATAGAAAATTAATAATGGTAGATTACTTATATATTGAAGTGATCAATTCTTATGTATTAAATCTTTAGTTTTAGAGTACTCTCTAGTTTGGAGAAAATGAATTGTTTATTGAGATACTTTCATTTCTTAATTTCTCTTTATCATTATTACATGCCAATTATGGAACTAATGAACAGTATTTCAACTCTTTCCTCTCTAAATTATGTAAGCATTTACTTATACTATAATAGAAGGAAGAAATCTATATTATTGTTTTTGAAATATTTCGCGCTCATTAATTTTGATAAAAGTTAAAAAATATATCATTTTTCATTAATATAATTAATAATTACAATTACTTATAAGGATAAAAATTAATAATTTTATCTTTTTATCAAAGAAAATATAATTTAATTTTTGATGATATAAATTTTTATTCACGTGTAATTAATGCACATGCAATAAAACTAATTATCCCAACTCTTGGCTACGATTTGTTTTTCAAAAAAATTATCTGAAATAGTTTATGTTATAATATTGCATAAGCTTTCCATATATGTAATGAACTCAATTTTTGTGAATTTCACTATGTGTGATAACAATTTCTATTTACAGCCATTTCTTTCATAATTATGCACTTTTGTTTTATATGAAATTCCCCTTCACAAGATTGTGTTGGGAAAGTAACCCCCACAACATCTACAAACAAGAAAGAGAAAAATACAGTAACAAAAAAAGACTACAAGGATTTAATGTAGAAAAATCTGAAATCTAAAAATGACCTTAGAGTCACACAACACCAAAAAATTCATTATTAAAATTGAGAGAATTTGTACACATCCTTGTTGGGTATAGTAAATAGGTTGTTAAGCCTAACTAAATGTCCCAAGGCTAACCAAGAGGGGGGTGAATTGGTAATTTAAAAATTATACTTCTACTCTTGGATTTTTAGAAAACCTTTTTAATTATTAATGCAAGTTAAATTTAAAGTTTAAAAAATAAACTTTTCAACCAGAGTAAACAACTTGCAATGAAATTAAATGCGGAAGAAAAATAAGAAAGAACACACCAGATTTATAGTGGTTCGGTCAAACGTTGACCTACGTCCACTCCCCGGAGGCACCCTCCGAGTATTGCACTAATACCACAAAGTGACTCTCCTTTTGCCCCCACAACAAGGCGGAGAAGCCTGTACAAAATCACTTTCACCTTCCCCGGTGCGGCAGAGTAGCCGGGTTCTTTGACACCAAAGAGATCTTCTTCTCGCCAAAACTTCCCTCAAGATGACCCTTGATTCCGATGGTACTGAAGTGCAAGTTCGCCGGAAAAACCGTGTGAATATCCCCTTCACACTCCCTTGAAATCCCCTCCAAGGATCTTCTCCCTCTCAAACTCCACCCTTTCCTCTCTCCCTTTCAAGTTCTCTCTTCTAGTTTTCTCCCAAAGAACGAAGACACAATGACTGTCAAAGATACACTTTGTCGTCCTTTTACACTCTCCAAGTGTCGGTAGAGAACCGGACCAATGTTGTTGAACTTCACTTGAGAGCCTTCAAAGGAGATGAGAAGAAACAAAGAGATCTTCTTCTTCAAGTAACCTTGTGAATCCCTCACAAACCCCTCACTTGATCTCTCACTCTTCACTCTTACAATCTCTCCCAAACTCTTACTCTCAATGATCCCTCTCAAGAGAAAACAACTCCAAAGGCACTTCTAATAGTTTCTAGGACTCCTTATATAGAAAGGACATGAAAAACCGTCCAAAAAACTGCTAAAAATATGTTTTTCTGCGCACCGGATCGTCCCGTACGAACCATTTGTTCATCTGTACGAACCAATTTTGTCCGGGACGATATTGGTTCGTCCCTGGACGAAAAATTTCGTCCGGTACAAACAGTTATATCAAAAGTTGGTTCCGAAAACTGTAGAACATTGCTAGAAACTGCCATAGTCGGTTCCCATCGTCCTGGACAAACTGGTCTTCGTCTGGACGAAAATTTTACAGAGAACCCATCGTCCTAGGACGAAAAATGATTTCGTCTGGACGATCAGTCCTTAGAAAAATTTTCCATTTCAGTTCCTGTCCGTTCTATTGCTCTTACAAGGAGATGACTGATCTGATCGTCCCGTACGAACAATGTTCGTCCCGTACGATCAGTACAAAAACTTTTTCAAGATCTCCTTTAAGTGTGTGTATATTTATTCACTCAATTACAATCACTCCCTCTCAAATTTAATTCAAATAAAAAGTACAAGCTTCAAATTCACAAAGTATCTCATGCTGAATCTGATTTGAAGTCTTCGTAGTCTGGGGTTCGATTTTCCTGAAATATTAGTACACACAAGAGCAAAAACAAATCTTCCAAAAAATGTTAGGAGATAACAACACATAAAACAATAATATTTGGAATCATCAAAACTATACAAGTTGCAATAATGTAAAATATGCAAATAGCAACTTTCCTAACAATCTCCCCCTTTTTGATGATGACAAAATAATTATTGTTTGTATAATTTGAAATTCTAAGAATCTCCTAAACTCCCTCTGAATTAATGAACATATGAAAATAAGGAGGCATTAAAATTATTTTTGTTTTCAAAATTTTTAGAAATTCAAAATAAAGAAAACAAACACACATACACTAAACAAAATAAATACACAACGATACGAATACACAAGACACAACAAACAATTTCTCCCCCTTTTTGACAACATCAAAAAGTGAAGAAGAAAAAGACTAGAAATGTAAGCAGACATATGAAAATAATTTAAAAAATTTAACCTTTAAAGTGATTGACATAAGGTATGCAAATAAAATTAAAACATTAGCTAAATCATAAAATTCATAGAATTTAAGACGAGATATAACATAGAAACTAAAAAGAATTAATCAACACATGAGTATATTTAGACATTTAAGATAGAGAAAATCATTGTAAAAATGATGATATAAAAATTTTATATTTCATATTTCAATATGTAATATAAATGTACAAAAGATCAAATTTGAATTAAGAGATTAAAAATTTAAGGAAAGAAATAACTACCACATGTGGCGCTTTGCGCATCTTTTTCAAATTTTGTGGCACATTTTTGTGCATCTTTTCACTTGTTGGGCTTATTTTGTGCCTGTTTTTCACATTGCAAATCTTTGCACATTTCTTTTGATTTTTTGTACATTTGTACAATTTTCAAGAGTAATTGTATTCTTTCCAAAATCAATAATCTAAAATTTCAAATCTTTCTAAGTGCATAAATATTAATTGATAAGTGAAATACAAAATAAGAAAACGTCACAATTGCAATAATAATATTAAAATTAATGTAGTCTAAATAAGAGACATGAAATTGACAATCTTAATAATATCAAGTTATAAACACAACTTAAATTTAGAAAATTAGATTTTCTAATGAATTAAATTTTATGTTGCAGTTCAAAGTATAGCACTTATAAGATCAAAAATTTAAGGGTTTTTCATATAGGCTAACGAACATTTCAAACATAGAACAAAAACACTTAAACATAAAAAATCTAAAGTAATAAATGAATAGAAAAACGCTAAATAAAATACAAGTACACAAACTATAAAAATTTTCATATCACATTCCAAATGTCTCACAACAAGAAACATGGAATTCAATATGAAAATATTTCAAAATCATACAAAACACACAAAAATTAAAAATAGAAAAACACATAAAACAAAAAAAAAAAAAAAAAAAAAAAAAAAAAAAACATACACACAAAAACACATAAACAAAGGGTTTAAACATCATTTTGCTCCTAGTCTGATGATTCAGAAGCTAGATCTGCCCAGGAGATTTTTTTTTCTTTTCATTATTTTCCCATTTTATAATTTGCTTAGCTTTGCCCTTTTCTTTAGTAGGAAGAGTTCTCAAATTAGGGCACTGACTTTTTAGATGTCCAGATTTCCTACATCCAAAATAAATAATATTTGAAGAAATCTAAATATTCTTACCATTTTTACCTTTATTCCACTTTTGTTGATGCTTATGCTTGTGCTTTAGTGGACTTTTCAATTTGCTTGTTAAGTCATCGATTTCCTCACCAACTAAGCAACTTTTCTCCATGTCTTCCGCTTTTAGCATTATTGTTTCACCTGCATCCAAAAGTCTTTGACCCAAATATTGCTCGTAGGCAATGAGTGAGCCAATCAAATTATCAATACAATATTCATTCAAATTTTTTGATTTGCAAATAGCAACAACTTTGGCATCAAACTTGTCGAGTAAACAACGTAGAATTTTATTGACTATTTTCAAAGTTTGAAAATTCTTTACCTAAAGCATGCAATGATGTTACAATTTGAATAAACCTAGTATACATATCTAAGATCGTCTCATAAGGTTTCATGCTAAAGAGTTCATAGTCATGCATCAAAAAATTCAACTTATATTGCTTGACTTCACTCGTACCTTCATATGTAATGCATAAACTGTCCCAAATTTCCTTGCCGGTGGTACATGTAGAGATTCTCATATAATCTTCCAAATTTAAAGCACAGAACAAACAATTCATACATTTAGCATTTAATTCAGCATAAATTTGTTCTACTTTACTCCATTCAGAAAAAGGGGTATCAGTTTTGATTCCATCTATAATACGTGACGGTACAGAATAACCATTTTGAATCATATGCCACATTCGATAATCTATTGATTGCAAGAAAGTAGACATTCAAACTTTCCAAAAATCAAAAGAAATATTTTCAAATAAAGGTGGTCTAACAATTGAATATCCTTTTAATGTTTTACGGTTTCTAAAATTATCCATACTCATTTTTCAAAAAGTAGTCAAAACTTATGATTTTGAAACCTTGCTCTGATACCACTTGTTGGGTCTAGTAAATAGGTTGTTAAGCCTAACTAAATGTCCCAAGGCTAACCAAGAGGGGGGGGGGGTGAATTGGTAATTTAAAAATTATACTTCTACTCTTGGAATTTTTAGAAAACCTTTTTAATTATTAATGCAAGTTAAATTTAAAGTTTAAAAAATAAACTTTTCAACCATAGTAAACAACTTGCAATGAAATTAAATACGGAAGAAAAATAAGAAAGAACACAACAGATTTATAGTGGTTCGGTCAAACCTTGACCTACGTCCACTCCCCGGAGGCACCCTCCGAGTATTGCACTAATACCACAAAGTGACTCTCCTTTTGCCCCCACAGCAAGGCGGAGAAGCCTGTACAAAATCACTTTCACCTTCCCCGGTGCGGCGAAGTAGCCGGGTTCTTTGACACCAAAGAGATCTCCTTCTCGCCAAAACTTCCCTCAAGACGACCCTTGAATCCGATGGTACTGAAGTGCAAGTTCGCCGGAGCAACCGTGTGAATATCCCCTTCACACTCCCTTGAAATCCCCTCCAAGGATCTTCTCCCTCTCAAACTCCACCCTTTCCTCTCTCCCTTTCAAGTTCTCTCTTCTAGTTTTCTCCCAAAGAACGAAGACACAATGACTGTCAAAGATACACTTTGTCGTCCTTTTACACTCTCCAAGTGTCGGCAGAGAACCAGATCAATGTTGTTGAACTTCACTTGAGAGCCTTCAAAGGAGATGAGAAGAAACAAAGAGATCTTCTTCTTCAAGTAACCTTGTGAATCCCTCACAAACCCCTCACTTGATCTCTCACTCTTCACTCTTACAATCTCTCCCAAACTCTCACTCTCAATGATCCCTCTTAAGAGAAAACAACTCCAAAGGCACTTCTAATAGTTTCTAGGACTCCTTATATAGAAAGGACATGAAAAACCGTCCAAAAAACTGCTAAAAATATGTTTTTCTGCGCACCGGATCGTCCCGTACGAACCATTTGTTCATCTGTACGAACTAATTTCTTCCTGGACGAAATTAGTTCATCCCGGGACAAAAAAGTTTCATCCGGTACGAACAGTTATATCAAAAGTTGGTTCCGAAAACTGCAGAACATTGCTAGAAACTGCCATAGTCGGTTTCCATCGTCCTAGACGAACTGGACTTCGTCTGGACAAAAATTTTACAGAGAACCCATCGTCCTGGGATGAAAAATGATTTCGTCTGGACGATCGGTCCTTAGAAAAATTTTCCAGTTCAGTTCCTGTCCGTTCTATTGCTCTTACAAGGAGATAACTGATCTGATCGTCCCGTACGAACAATGTTCGTCCCGTACGATCAGTACAAAAACTTTTTCAAGATCTCCTTTAAGTGTGTGTATATTTATTCACTCAATTACAATCACTCCCTCTCAAATTTAATTCAAATAAAAAGTACAAGCTTCAAATTCACAAAGTATCTCATGCTGAATCTGATTTGAAGTCTTCGTAGTCTGGGGTTCGATTTTTCTGAAATATTAGTACACACAAGAGCAAAAACAAATCTTTCAAAAAATGTTAGGAGATAACAACACATAAAATAATAATATTTGGAATCATCAAAACTATACAAGTTGCAATAATGTAAAATATGCAAATAGCAACTTTCCTAACAATCCTTTTCTGTCTCACTCTCTCATTATCTCTCTTTATTCCTTACACTAATCTCTACAAAAAATAGATAAAGAGACAAACATAAAACTAACCAAGGGGCGCAACACTTGTAACATTGTCGCTAGGTTTAGAGTGCAATGACACTCCACTCTATTTCTCTAGTCTTACTGACAGCATAATATCATTGAAATTTATAGTGTTGTGGTGCTTCTATGTCTTTCTATCTCCAACCAATATATACAATGCCGTAGTGTTGTATGAAAAAAATTAAAAAATATTGGGTACAATACACCAGAAACCAAGCACATGGAGGACTCGTGTAACCCCTAAACGAGCTCAACCAACATAATTGAGGTCCCATAAAGTAACACAACTTGATTAATCGACACAACCTGATTCTACACAGAGCAAAATATTTGTTCTATTTGTTTGTTAGATTTTTTTATTTTGTTAAATAAATTACCCATTTTGTAGAAAAACTAATTATTTGATATAAAATCATCTAATTAACTGACAATAATATTATGCCCTAAACTAAATTCTCACTCAGAATACTCTTAAAATTTTGTATTTTTTTCCTTTAAAAAATAACAAGTTATGTTATTGGATAGTTGCAATCATATTCTAACTCTTCAATACTCATCATCAGCTATTATGTTTATACTCGATCAAACATAGGGACAAATCTAACGGCCGACACCTTTCAACAATTTTGGAATGATAGGAATGCAAATAATTTATAACTTCATATCAAACTAAAACTTAAGAAAAAATCAGCAAGTTGGTAATATAAGAACAAGCCAAAGTAAAAAACATTTGTTTCCTTCTTTATATGCCCAAACCCTTATTTGATCTCTTCTTCCACCACCTAATCTTCCCTTAAAATAATGACTTATCTTTTAAACTAAATTCCTAATTGTTATGAAAGTTGCTATTTGCATATTTTACATTTTTGCAACTTGTATAGTTTTGATGATTCCAAATTTATGTGTTGTTATCTCCTAACAATTTTAGAAGATTTGTACTTGCTCTTGTGTGTACTAACATTTCAGGAAAATCAGACTCCAGACTACGAAAACTTCAAATCAAATTCAACATGAGATACTTTATAAATTTGAAGCTTGTATTTTTCTTTGAATTGAATTTGAAAGGGAGTGATTGTAAATGAGTGAATAAATTTACACACACTTAAAGGAGATCATATATAAGTTATACTGATCGTACGGGACGATATCCAATCGTACGGGACGATCAGACAGTTATCTCCTATTGAGCACATAGAACGAATAGGAACTGGCTTGAAAAAATTTCTAAGTCCTATTCATCCGGGATGAAATAATTATCGTCCAGGATGATTTGGTCTCTGTAAAATTTTCGTCCAGACGAAATTAATTATCGTTAGAAAACGATCTGCTCTCTGTAAAAATTTCGTCCAGACGAACAAATTTTCGTCCTGACGATTAACCGACTTAGAACGGTTTTCAGCAGTTTTTTAGACCGACCTAGTAATAACCGTTCATACCGGACGAACTTAGTTCATACGGGACGATCAGTGTGTATGAAGACATTTCGTACACATATACAAATAGGGTCGTTTCAAAGCATTTAAGTAAAATCGTCCAGGACGATCCACGATCGTATGGGACGATCCACGATCGTATGGGACGATCCACTGCGTACAGAATTAAAAATTTGCAGTTTTTTGAGCGGTTTTTCATGTCCTTTCTATATAAGGAATCCTAGAAACTATTACAAGTACCTTTGGAGTTGTTTTCTCTTGAGAGGGATCATTGAGAGGGAGAAGATCCTTGGAGGGAATTTCAAGGGAGTGTGGAGGGGATATTCACACGGTTGCTCCGGCGAAGGCTCTCAAGTGAAGTTCAACAATATTGGTCCGGTTCTCTGCCGACACTTGGAGAGTGTAAAAGGACGACAAAGTGTATCTTTGACAACCATTGTGTCTTCGTTCTTTGGGAGAAAACTAGAAGAGAGAACTTGAAAGGGAGAGAGGAAAGGGTGGAGTTTGAGAGGGAGAAGATCCTTGTAGGGGATTTCAAGGGAGTGTGGAGGGGATATTCACACGGTTGCTCTGGCGAACTTGCACTTTAGTACCATCGGATTCAAGGGTCATCTTGAGGGAAGTTTTGGCAAGAAGAAGATCTCTTTGGTGTCAAAGAACCCGGCTACTCCGCCGCACCGGGGAAGGTGAAAGTGATTTTGTACAGGCTTCTCCGCCTTACTGTAGGGGCAAAAGGAGAGTCACTTTGTGATATTAGTGCAATACTCGGAGGGTGCCTCCGGGGAGTGGACGTAGGTCAAGATTTGACCGAGCCACTATAAATCTGGTGTGTTCTTTCTTATTTTTCTTCTGTATTTAATTTTATTGCAAATTGTTTACTCTGATGGAAAAGTTTATTTTTTAAACTTTAAATTTAACTTGCATTAATAATTAAAAAGTTTTTCTAAAAATCCAAGAGTAGAAGTATAATTTTTAAACTACCAATTCACCCCCTCTTGGT
The DNA here is from genome assembly GCA_016618105.1 of Dendrobium huoshanense. Classification (NCBI taxonomy): domain Eukaryota; kingdom Viridiplantae; phylum Streptophyta; class Magnoliopsida; order Asparagales; family Orchidaceae; genus Dendrobium; species Dendrobium huoshanense. Next base: position 42,029,630 of record CM028347.1, read on the forward strand.
TAGCCTTGGGACATTTAGTTAGGCTTAACATCCTAATTCATATTGAACGAGTTCCAACAAGTGGTATCAGAGCTTTATTTCAAAATCATAAGTTTAGACTACTTTTTGAAAAATGAGTATGGCTAATTTTAAAAACCGTAAAACATTAGAAGGATATTCAATTGTTAGACCAACTTTATTTGAAAATATTTCTTTTAATTTTTGGAAAATTCGAATGTCTACTTTCTTACAATCAATAGATTATCGAATGTGGCATATGATTCAAAATGGTTATTCTGTACCATCACGTATTATAGATGGAATTAAAACGGATACCCCTTTTTTCTGAATGGAGCAGAGTAGAACAAATTTATGCTAAATTAAATGCTAAATGTATGAATTGTTTGTTCTGTGCTTTAAATTCGGAAGATTATATGAGAATCTCTACATGTACTTATGGCAAGGAAATTTGGGACAGTTTATGCATTACATATGAAGGTACTAGTGAAGTCAAGCAATCTAAGTTGAATTTTTTGATGCATGACTATGAACTCTTTAGCATGAAACCTTATGAGATGATCTTAGATATGTATACTAGGTTTATTCAAATTATAACATCATTGCATGTTTTAGGTAAAGAATTTTCAAACTTTGAAATAGTCAATAAAATTCTACGTTGTTTACTCAACAAGTTTGATGCCAAAGTTCTTGCTATTTACGAATCAAAAAATTTGAATAAACATTCTATTGATAATTTGATTGGCTCACTCATTGCCTACGAGCAATATTTGGGTCAAAGACTTTTGGATGCAGGTGAAACAATAATGCTAAAAGCGGAAGACATGGAGAAAAGTTGCTTAGTTGGTGAGGAAAGCGATGACTTAACAAGCAAATTGAAAAGTCCACTAAAGCACAAGCATAAGCATTAACAAAAGTGGAATAAAGGTAAAAATGGTAAGAATGTTCAGATTTCTTCAAGTATTATTTGCTTTGGATGTAGAAAATCTGGACATCTGAAAAGTCAGTGCCCTAATTTGAGAACTCTTCCTGCTAAAGAAAAGGGCAAAGCTAAGCAAATTATAAAATGAGAAAATATTGAAAAACAAAAAATCTCCTGGGCAAATCTAGCTTTTGAATCATCAGACCAGGAGCAAAATGATGTTTAAACCCATTGTTTATGTGTTTATGTGTTTTGTGTGTATGTTTTTTATTTGTTGTATTTTTATTTTTGTTTGTTTTATGTATTTTTCTATTTTTAATTTTGGTGTGTTTTGTATGATTTTGAGATATTTTCATATCAGATTCCATGTTTCTTGTTGTGAGACATTTGGAATGTGATATGAAGATTTTTATAGTTTGTGTACTTGTATTTTGTTTAGTGTTTTTCTATTCTTTTATTGCTTTAGATTTGTTTTTGGATGTTTAAGTATTTTTGTTCTGTATTTGAAATGTTCGTTAGCCTATATGAAAAACCCTTAAATTTTTGATCTTACAAGTGCTATACTTTGAACTGCAATATAAAATTGAATTCATTAGAAAATCTAATTTTTCTAAATTTAAGTTGTGTTTATAACTTCATATTATTAAGTTTGTCAATTTCATGTCTCTTATTTAGACTACATTAATTTTAATATTATTATTGCAATTGTGATGTTTTCTTATTTTGTATTTCACTTATCAATTAATATTTATGCACTTAAAAAGATTTGAAATTTTAGATTATTAATTTTGGTAAGAATACAATTACTCTTGAAAATTATACAAATATACAAAAAATCAAAAGAAATGTGCAAAGATTTGCAATGTGAAAAACAGGCACAAAATAAGCCCAACAAGTGAAAAGAAGCACAAAAATGTGCTACAAAATTAAAAAAGATGCGCAAAGCGCCACATGTGGTAGTTATTTCTATCCTTAATTTTTTAATCTCTTAATTCAAATTGATCTTATGTACATTTATATTACATATTGAAATATGAAATATAAAATTTTTATATCATCATTTTTACAATGATTTTCTCTATCTTAAATGTCTAAATATACTCATGTTTTGATAAATTCTTTTTAGTTTTTATGTTATATCTCTTCTTAAATTCTATGAATTTTATGATTTAGCTAATGTTTTAATTTTATTTGCATACCTTATGACAATCACTTTAAAGGTTAAATTTTTTAATGATTTTCATATGTCTGGTTACATTTCTAGTCTTTTTCTTCTTCACTTTTTGATGTTGTCAAAAAGGGGGAGAAATTGTTTGTTGTGTCTTGTGTATTCATATCATTGTGTGTTTGTTTTGTTTAGTGTATGTGTGTTTGAAAATTTTGAAATTGTTTGTTGTGTCTTGTGTATTCATATCGTTGTGTGTTTGTTTTGTTTAGTGTATGTGTGTTTGTTTTGTTTTGTTTTGTATTTCTAAATATTTTGAAAATAAAAATAATTTTAATGCCTCCTTATTTTCATATGTTCATTAATTCAGGGGGAGTTTAGGAGATTCTTAGAATTTAAAATTATACAAACAGTAATTGTTTTACCATCATCAAAAAGGGGGAGATTGTTATGAAAGTTGCTATTTGCATATTTTACATTCTTGCAACTTGTATAGTTTTGATGATTCCAAATAATATTATTTTATGTGTTGTTATCTCCTAACAATTTTAGAAAATTTGTACTTGCTCTTGTGTGTACTAACATTTCAGGAAAATCAGACTCCAGACTACGAAAACTTCAAATCAAATTCAACATGAGATACTTTGTGAATTTGAAGCTTGTATTTTTCTTTGAATTAATTTTGAAAGGGAGTGATTGTAATTGAGTGAATAAATTTACACACACTTAAAGGAGATCATATATAAGTTATACTGATCGTACGGGATGATATCCGATCGTACAGGACGATCAAACAGTTATCTCTTATTGAGCACATAGAACGAATAGGAACTAGCTTGAAAAATTTTCTAAGTCCTATTCGTCCGGGATGAAATAATTATCGTCTAGGAAGATCTGGTCTCTGTAAAATTTTTGTCCAGATGAAATTAATTATCGTCAGAAAATGATATGCTCTCTGTAAAAATTTCATCCAGACGAAAAAATTTTCGTCCTGACGATTAACCGACTTAGAACGATTTTCAGCAGTTTTCTAGACCGACCTAGTAATAACCGTTCGTACCGGACAAACTTAGTTCGTACGGGACGATCAGTGTGTACGAAGACATTTCGTACACATATAGAAATAGGGTCGTTTCAAAGCATTTAAGTAAAATCATCCAGGACGATCCACGATCATACGGGACGATCCACTGCGTACAGAATTGAAAATTTGCAGTTTTTTGAGCGGTTTTTCATGTCCTTTCTATATAAGGAATCCTAGAAACTATTACAAGTACCTTTGGAGTTGTTTTCTCTTGAGAGGGATCATTGAGAGGGAGAAGATCCTTGGAGGGGATTTCAAGGGAGTGTGGAGGGATATTCACACGGTTGCTCCGGCGAAGGCTCTTAAGTGAAGTTTAACAACATTGGTCCAGTTCTCTGCCGACACTTGGAGAGTGTAATAGGACGATAAAGTGTATCTTTGACAACAATTGTGTCTTCGTTCTTTGGGAGAAAACTAGAAGAGAGAACTTGAAACGGAGAGAGGAAAGGGTGGAGTTTGAGAGGGAGAAGATCCTTGTAGGGGATTTCAAGGGAGTGTGGAGGGATATTCACACGGTTGCTCCGGCGAACTTGCACTTTAGTACCATCAGATTCAAGGGTCGTCTTGAGGGAAGTTTTGGCGAGAAGAAGATCTCTTTGGTGTCAAAGAACCCGGCTACTCCGCCGCACCGGGGAAGGTGAAAGTGATTTTGTACAGGCTTCTCCGCCTTGCTGTGAGGGAAAAAGGAGAGTCACTTTGTGGTATTAGTACAATACTCGGAGAGTGCCTCCGGGGAGTGGACGTTGGTCAAGATTTGACCGAACCACTATAAATTTGGTGTGTTCTTTCTTATTTTTCTTCTGTATTTAATTTTATTGGAAGTTGTTTACTCTGGTTGAAAAGTTTATTTTTTAAACTTTAAATTTAACTTGCATTAATAATTAAAAAGGTTTTCTAAAAATCCAAGAGTAGAAGTATAATTTTTAAACTACCAATTCACCCCCCTCTTGGTAGCCTTTGGGACATTAACTTAGGCTTAACAACCTGATTACTAGACTCAACACTAATAACCCTATCATGTGCAACACTCCCCCCTGTAAAGCCCCACCTCCACTTGAATTACTCCTCCAAATTGTCCAAAGCAAAGCTTCAAAGTTCTATTCTCATGGCGACTTCTTCTTCTCTACTCTACTATTATATTCTTCTCAAATTGGTTATCTTTTTGCCTCTAATAGAGAAGAATTTTCTAGTATCATCGTGAGAGCTTGACTGAGAACACCATGTCATTGACGTCAAGTCATTATTGCCAAGCAGCTTGTGCTCCATGCCTGATAAATGTTTGTGAGCAATTTAAATAATTTCTTAATACCCTATTGGAGAAATTTTTTTTCATAACTTAATTAGAATAATAATAAATCATGCAGCAATTAAGCTCATTTGATAGATTTCACAAGCTTAAGCTCATTTGATAGATATCACAAGCTTAAACAAGATGAAGAAAAAAAAAACTCAATGCATACATTAATTAGTTCTTCCAATTATGATAGGTACGAGCCCTTCCAGACTCAACGGTCCACCGGCCCAACTCTACTCATCCCAGGTGCTCCAGGAAAACCCATCCCAGTTGGAGGTCCTTTATTGGGACCAAGCACGTGTTGACTACATTCACAGTCGGACTGTCAATTCCAGCACCCTCCTCAACCCTGTTAGCTGCTCTCTTTTTGCACAAGTTCCAGCAAGCATCGACCATGCTCTTGGTACCAATGATTATTTCATCAAAATAGGCCTAGGCACCCCTACCAATACCTTCTCAGTTATCTTTGACACTGGTAGCGATCTCACTTGGATCCATTGTGTCCCTTGTGTTAATCGTTATAATCAAAAAGACCCAATTTATGACCCAACCCAGTCCTCCTCCTTCATCGACATCTCATGCAACTCAACCTATTATACCCAACTTGATCGATTTGATTGCTCACCTACTTCCACCTGTCTCTACGATGAAATATATGTCAAATATTCTCGTACTGAAGGCTACTTCATTTAAGACATCTTAACATTCTCCTCTGATACTATACAAAACTTCTTCTATGGCTGTGGGCATAACAATAGTGGGTATTTTAGAGAAGAAGTTGGGATATTAGGCCTCAGTCAGGGGGCTATTTCAATTATTTCCCAGACAGCTCAATTGTATGGCAATGTATTCTAATATTGTATATAATCAGGGGGGGGGGGGGGGGGGGTTCTGCATAATTGGATATCTCGAACTAGGTAGGTATGTCTCTGGTGTGAAGTATACACCAACGCAAACCTGTCATCCTTCTACTTCGTCAAGCTAATTGCCATTTCTATTAGGATTACAAGGATAGACTTTTCACCTAGTGGAATTTTGTTGGACTCTGGCACAATGTTTAGCTGCCTACCACCCACTATCTACTCTACCATTTGTAGCATTTTTCAAAAATAAATGACCAATTACCTGATGGTGCCACCTCTGTTCAATCTCTACACATGCTATTACCTAACTAACTTCCCACAGGTGGAGGTGCCAAATATTTTTGATGATCTATGACGGTGAAGTGAGGACTTACTTAGATGGTACGGGGATACTTTACATTCCTATTATATCTCGAGCGTGTTTTGCCTTCGATGAAAATAAAGATGATAGTAATTTTGCGATTATTTGGTAATATGCAACAAGGCACATTCAATGTAGTTTATGATGCGAAGAACTTACAAAATGGCTTTGGGGCTAATGTTTGTAGCTAGTGATGGATTGATCGAATTGATTGGGTTAGATGCAATGTATTGATGTAGCTAGAATGAATAGGTTTTGTCATGTTGGTTATAACATCAGGGCGTGTGGGAGAATAAATATAATCATGAAAAAAAGAGTTCAATTGTTCCAATTTTTATGAAGTGATTAAATATCAAATAAAGACAACTTTATATGAGTTGATGAAAACCATTAAGATGTGCTTAATTTGTTTATAATTAAGGCGGAATGATGACATTAATTGTTGGGGGTTAGAATTTTAATTATCAGATATAAAATGTCATCTTTCTTCGTAGAAGAGCTTATACTTAAAATGCATGAAGTCTACTTATTTTGATGATTTTTGTTCAGTGTCAGACCCTTACTAAGCAAAATAATCGTATATTTTTCTTCAATTTGACCCTTTTGGTTGTCATATTGGCTTCAATTTTCTTTTTTGTTATGTTATGTAAATGGAAGCATTTAAGACTTGTGAGTTTTGCCAACCCATTGGGCCGTACAACTTAACACCTTAAATCTTTGATACAACCAATCTCATGTTATTTAAATATGGGGACATTTAGGCTAATTTAGGAGAACTCACATACTGATCACTTATGCAACCTTAGAATACAAGACCTCTAGTTGATAGCCAAATCTCCCAACCAATAGATCAATGAGAGTTGCATAATGATCAATTATGTGATTTACTTTTTTATAATTTTGAAGAATTTATTTTCTAAATATTATGCCCCCACTTGAAACTTTTTTAACTCTGCCACTATCTACATGCATCATGTATGTGAATTTTCATCCATAATTATTATAAAATATTTAAACCTATGTTCATCCATTTAAAAAAATGTTCTAATCTCCACCTCAGGCTTCAATGCGTGGGGCCAAAGCCGTCGGCATTGAAGCCCTTTCCAATGTGTCTTCATAACATTTTACACTTCATCTGATAAGTGATGTAATTTGATATGTTCCAAACACATTAAACATTTATAGTATAATAAATGGGGGAATTAATGGGGCATGAGTGGACTAATGCACTCACTTAAAATAATTTTTAAGTTTTATATATCATATAATTTCAATTATATAAATCAAATTTTTATAACAGAAAAAATTAATTTATGAACCCTTTAAAATTTTAGAATTTAAATTTATAAATAGATATTGAAGAAATATTGATAAAATTTTAAAAATAATTAATTTGGGTGTTTGATTAAAAATAGTTATGATTCTACCATTATCCAAGAAAAACACTATATCACCAACATGCTCTCTACAATATTGATTTGGAGAAGCATCATGATACCATGGCACTGATTTAGTTCTTCGTTTGATGTCTGCTCATCAAAGACTACTAGAACTAGGAACATGTCATTGAGACCTTTGAGTACATGGAGAATGTACTAGACAATCAAGTGAAGTATGTTTTTTATAGGTTGAGAGAAGGTACTAGTGCTTTGTGGGCACAATTGCTGAAAATGAGACATAGAGAAGTGAAATGACATATTTGGAGTTGGTATAAGTTGAAATAGCTTTTCATGGCTCAATTCCTTCCCACTGATTTTGAGCAAATACTTTACTTGAAATATCACCATTGTGTGCAAGGGGCTCATTCAGTAAGTGAATATATAGAAGAATTCTACAGGTTGAGTACATGGAACAATCTCAATGAATCCCATATTCATATCATTGAATGACATTTCAGGGGCCTAAATAACATGTTATTCAACAAATTGGAGTTGAGTCCGATGTGGTTATTACCTCAGGTTGTTATGGAGATGAAGTAGAAGATATATAGATACAAATTCTATTTGAAGATTCATTAAACTATGGTTGTAACAATTTTTTTTTCTAAGACAATATCAACTTCTAATAAGCTTAAAATAACTTTTGTTAGGTTTGAATTGGATAAGCGTGACAATGTAGATGGATCGATTTTTAATTAGATTTCTTCTCATATTCAACTTGAAAGCTTTTGTTGGTCCTTTTTTAATTATGATAGATTATCTATCTATCTAGACTGATAATTTTTTTTAATATTACATTATGAGCTTGAGCTCTTTTAATTTTGTTTTTTTTAACTTCAAATTTATATTGTAAAAAACTTAGAGTCGTTCATAATTTTAATTACCATTGAAAGCATATGAATCATTTGAAATGGGCTAGAACAAATTTTAAAGAACATCTTGTTTGTTAGGAAAACAATACAAGAAAAATATCTATTTCTGACGGAATGTCAAATGGACCATTACTCATCAGAAATAGCGGTGGGATTACCTGTTGATTTGATGATGGAAATTTTTGCGGTGTTTTTTGATGGTCTTCCGGTAAAATTTCTGCCACAATTTTACTAGCTAAATTTCTCCAGTCAAATGACGCCTATTTTAAGTTAGGCGGAGGTCTTTTCCGGCAAAATATTTGAGGCACTTTTATCGATGGGATTGCCATAGAAATATCATCTGCTTACTTAACATCGAAGGCATTTACTAGTGGAATATTCGATGGTAAAATTATGGCAGAAATTCTATCGAAAAGGACCCTACATTAACATTTAGCCCTTTACTCTATCAAATTAGGAGAATTCCCTCTCTTACATCCATTCTAATGTGAAAACCCTCTCCCATTCATCGCTCGGACTAACTGCTTCCTATCAACAATTCTCGTCAATTTACTCCGTCCCACTTCGTCTCTAAGGTCGTTCATCCTCTCTACTCTCCCTTCACCCATGTTTGGTAAATTTTCTCTATCAATCCACCCTCCAATTAGTTTTTTTGGTCACAGTTTTCCAATTTTTAGGAATATGGAATACCTCCAAATATGTTTTAACATATGTGAATGCTAATTTAGTTGTAGGTATTTTTTTTAAAAAAGAGTAAATTTCCATATACTTTGCCAATGTATCAAAGCCTTTCATCCAAATGCAAAGTTCAAAAGTATTTTATATTATATTTGAAGTCTTCGAATCTTTCCAAAATGTACATAAAATTTAGCAAATATTTGAGACTTTATATTAGGAAGGATGTGCATAAATATGAATTAAACGAAAATTTTGAGTGGGGGTGAAAGAAAAACTAGTATATAAATTTATTTAATTAATTTTATCTGTAAAAAATATTTAGAAAACACTAGAAAGTTTGCACAATCAAATATATTCGGTGGTTAGAGTCATAATTGATAGGTCGTTTGATACTTCAGGACATTTTAAATATCTTTTTTTTTTGTAGGCTTTCATTTTAGGCTTTAAAGTTGTGTAATGCCCAATGCTAACCCTCAATGTAACATTTCTTAAAGCTAGATGATCAGGTACTTTGCTTGAAGTTGTGGCCAAAGTTTCTAATATACATATTAATTCAATAACGTTTATTATAATTGATTCATAAATAATGAATCATGGATGTAATCGATGATTAGATTAAGGTAATCAATAATATTGATAGAAAATTTTGTTTTATTTCATACCAATGTAATCATATAATATATTCCTTATGCATAGTCTTTCTAATTGATCATCATGGAGCTTATACTTTTTTTACTTTATAATAAATATCATAACAAAGTTTAAAACTAATAGCTATTATGATAAATATCACTTGTCCTCTAAAATTTATAATAACCTATCATGATATATGTTTTGTATATCTAATATACTTTTGGAGAGAGTGGAAAGTTGCTTGGAAGTTCCCTCTATGCTATTAAGTAACATTTTTATGATTATATGGAGAAAAAAATTTGATCTATTTATATGTAGGTTTTTATTGATTAAGTATGATATGAATAATAGAAATCAGAGCCAGAGAATGTTAGAAAATCATAAGCTGACATGCTGATGCAATAAAGTTAGATATTAGAGGAGTTGTAGAAAATGGGGGAGCAGTTTAGTAGAAAGCAGTTAGCATCGACAGAGGAGAATGAAGATATATACAAATTTTGACAAGACTATAGGTGTTTGTAAATTTTATGACGAGTTTTTGTTGTATAAGAACTAGACGTTTATTGTAGAATTATTTGAACATTTGTTTTTATTTGAATGTATAATTACTTTAGCATTAATATTCTTGTGCAATGTTGAATTGTGATTGTAGAAATGTTATGTTATACAATAATTGAGACAAGGCTGTAATTTTTTTTTTTGTTGCGCTATAAGTTTCTGATGGATTTCCGACGAAAAAAACCATAGAAAATGATGATACAACGAGTTTGCTCTAAGTGCCATCAAAATTTTTGGCAAGATTTGAAGACAGTATAAAATACTTTTGTATCTTATAATAATAATAATAATATGATAGAATCTTAAAAAAGTGACAAAAATAGTATTATATATAAGACAAATAGCTCCCCTTCACAAGAATGCAATTTGAAAACATGATTTCATTGTTTTTTGTTACTTAAACATTTTTAATTCTTACACTAAAAAAACATGTTCCGTGAATTGCTTTCAATTTCTGTTTTAGCATTCCTTAGCTTTTTTTATCATATTCTAATAAAGTTATGTGCCTAACAAAAATTATTATGATTATACCATAATCAAAAGTAAACATAGAGTTAGAGTTTAAGGATTTAAAAATAAGACATTGGAAGTAATTATCATGACAATGTCATTCTACTGCTTTCATTATAACTAGTGCTCTTGTGTGCGAACTCTCTGTAGGATTGTAGATATCCTTTTGATCATGGTTCTAAATGAAAGAAGTTCACTTTGGGCAATTTTTCTTAGGTTATTTTTGGACAATTGTCACATTTTATTTGATTATTCTTTAGAGAGAGTAATCTTAGATAGTTTGGTCATATAAAATATCGGCCTTATGATGAGCTGGTTAGAGGGTAGATGTATTAGATTTGGTCTATGTTAAAAAGGTAGAAGTTGACCTAAAAAGACTTGGTTAGAAAGTATTAGAAATTATATATTTTTATTATACTTAAATGATAATTTTACTCTTAACATGACACAATGAAGAAAGAGTATTCATGTAGCCCATCCCATGTAGTGGGATAAAGGGTTGATGATGTTGTAGTTGTATAATTCTTTAGCTTTTTTTTAAGCATTTTTATGATGAGAGTTTTTTATATTAAATATTTTGCTAGAGTGGGATAAGTATAAGAAAGTTATTGTTTATTTTTGAAAAGAGGAAAAGACAAATTAATCACAGTAATTTATATATATATATATATATATATATATATATATATATATATATATATATATATATATATATATATATATATATATATATATATATATATATATAACTATTACATACAGTTGAGCTATCTCAAGTAAATTTAAAGCATTATTTAATTGAGATATCAAGACCCACACCATCTCTACAATAACTTGTTAGTAGTATTAGAAGCTCAATATTTGTCTTGGAGAGGATGATGAATGAAATGTTGCAGGATGTGGCTTCATTTGGTTATTGTAGAAGCAAAGACGGAAAGCATATTCTTCGAGAAACTGGAAAAGCCTGACTTACCTAATCCAATTTTCTCCCACTTAAAGGACTATTTCAGCTCTTTCTAACCAAATTCATCTCATGATTTGACCTTCCACGGGTAAGCAAAATAGAAATAATTAAAGAAATATTGGTGATCATTATAAAATTTTGTATATCATCTCATAATTGTCATAGTTTCTAGTAACTTCTTTTATGAGTTGGCATGTGTAATATATTTATTTTTACAAATTTCAAAAATAATTGGAGAATAACGTCATCATATGATAAGTTCTATCACGAAGATGAATAACATGACAATTGTCATGAGTAAGGATTCTAAAATTCCAGAACCTAATTAACTCTTGGTCAGTTAATACATGGCTTATATAAAGACATTACCTACTCTGAAAATGCTCATGTCTTTACTTCTTCCGCCAACCTTAGTGAGCATAACCTGCAAAAAAGTTATTTTACGTCTTCTTCTTTTTTTATTTATTTGATTAAAAGTTTAAAATTCATATTGTACATTTACTGTCAGAAAGTTTGAGTGATATATATTTTATTCTTATTAAGTAGTTGTTTTCTCTTGGTTAAATAATGTCAGTTTATATATATATATATATGCAGTGGCGAATCTACAGTGGGGGCCCTGGGGGCATGGGCCCCCACTGGCCCAGCAAATAAATTCAATTTAAATACAATAACAATTTAATTTCTAACCTAATGAGCCATCCGCCTTCGTGCTCTGCCTTTGCTCCAATTTTTTTTCATTATGACGTGGGTCAATTTCTCTCATGTTCTCTCTCTCTCTCTCTCTCTCTCTCTCTCTCTCTCTCTCCTATCTCCCCCTTTTTCTCCCTCTATTTCTCTTGGGCTCACTCTCTCACTTTCAATTTGCCCAAGAGGGTATCGAATGAGCTGAGCCGAGCCTTGGCCCATTCAAGTTGAGGCTCGTTTGTCAAAAACGAGCTCAAGCTTAGCTCGAGGACACCTGTTCGAGCATGAGCTGGTTTTAAAAATCCATGTTCGAGCTCGGTTCGTGTTCACAATTCAAGCTCGTTTATTTTTGGGCTCGTCGAGCCGGCTGCTTGGGTAAGACAAAATGAACAACCTCTTTCAGCATTCAGCCCAAAAAACACTTACTGGTCCTGCTATCCCGTTCCAGCTTTCGTTAAGGCACAACATAAATTTATTTTTATCTAGCATAACTATCAGAATCCAGGCGGTGTGGGACTAAAGGGCCTTCAATTTTTTTTAAAATAAATTTTTAGACGCCACGTAGGAGAGAGAAAGAGGCGGGAATTAAAAAATGCCAAAGGGTGGGCAGGCAATTAAGGCTGGAGTATATATATATATATATATATATATATATATATATATATATATATATATATATAGAGAGAGAGAGAGAGAGAGAGAGAGAGGGTAAGACTTAAGAGTTTATTTTTTTTTTAAAATCGATGTGAGACAGGCAGAACTTTTATAAAATTTTAGTAGAAGATTTAATAAAATATTATTAAAATAAAAAGTAAAAAATATTTCTAATAAAAATAGTTAAAATTAAAAATATTAAATTAGTAAAAATAAATATTAAAATTAGTAGATTTAATAGTATCTATTTCTAAAACCTAAATAAGCTCTAATAGAGCTTCTTAGTCGAGCTGCAATCGAACTGCTAAGCGAGCTTGTTCACGACTCTTTTTCTCGCCGAGCTACGAGCAGCTCGTCGAACGCCTTGTTTGTTTGCAGCCCAAAAGATTACCGCCCTCAATATAGCTCTCTCTCTCTCTCTCTCTCTCTCTCTCTCTCTCTCTCTCTCTCTTGAAATTAGCGTTAAAGCTGCACATATTTTTTTAAATAATATGAAAAAGATGTGTTGCATAAAAAGACAATAAATTAATTAACAAATAAAAGTTTTAAAAAATCTTAGTAACTTAATTAAATTAATAGGGTTAACTTTAATTTTTTTTATTATTTATGATTTTCTTTAACTAATGTGAATCATTACGTCAAATTAATTTAGAAATATGTAGAATATTATCTTATAATTTAAATATAGTTAATCTAAATATAATTTAAAATTAAGACTTAATTCAATTAATTCAAATAAAATATTCCTAAGTTTAAAATTAATTTATTTGAACTCAATTCGTTAACATTTTTAATTTCATAATGAATGATAAGAGAGAGAGAGTGATATATATATTCCTTTTTAAGGGGATCAAATATATATTTGATTTTTTTTTTAATTTTTAATTAAAAAAATATCTCATGATTTATAATTACATTAAAAAAAATGATATTTTAAAAATAATTTAATGACTAGTACTAATGTTTTCCCCCATTAATTTTTTTTTTTCTGGATCTACCGTTATATATATATATATATATATATATATATATATTCGTTTCTTCTTGATATGTAAAGTAATTGAGATAATTGAGATTGGCGTCAGATCATCTGTATAAAATTCTCTAAATTCAAACCATCTATATACATCAAGTTGATGATTGATTTCCTATAGCTATGTTTAATTATAATATTTATAAAAGAAATGGGATAATTGCTTAACATCAAGGGTATATGAAATTATTAAAGGGGTGTATGCACATTTGGATATTTGCTTAATATTTTGGTTTTGAAATTATAATCGCATCAAAGTGTTTATATATGCATTTTATGCATAACAATAATAAACGTACACGAATGATAAATAAATGAAAAGAAAATTGCTATTCCTAAATATGTATGAGTTTCCAAAAGTGGAATGATCATTTTATTAAGTTGAAATATATAAATGAATTCGATTTTTGTTCTTGTAATGTTTCAAAAACAATTTGCCCATTAATTCTAAATAACAATAAGATTAATAAATGATTAAAATACTATAAATAATATTATGAATAGCACCTAAATTTTATAAATTTCTTTATCACAGCTAGGCAATACTTATATTAAAACTAAATTAAGACTCCCATTGCTTATTTAAATTATATGAAAGATTATATTCAATCATGACATTAATATTTGAACTTATTTCATCCTTCCTAATATTTCATATGAAATATTATTCTACATATTTCTTTATGCTATTTATGAGATACATTTAAGATTATTTGAAAAATAAGCCTAGTCCCCAAGCCCCCCAAAAAAATACTTTTCAATTTAAAAAGTATTTTTTATTTATAATTACTTCCTTTTTTATTATTAAACATGTTTCTAATACTTGCTTTCTCTTCTTTATTTGTATGAACTGTGAGGAATGATATCGGTCGAGTGAACAAAAGGATAAGGGATTAAAGACATCAGTCGCCTCCAACCAACCGGGTGGAGGTGCTACGGGCAAAACAACTTGGTCGTAGCCCTTGGTGAGTTCAAGTATTCTAAAACATTGAAAGCCCCTATGAGGCCCTTGGGGTGGTTTGTGTGAACTCTTCTCCCTTAGGTCCTTGTAGTAACTTCAATTTTATTAGGATCATTTTTATTTTATTTTAGATCCCTAAGCCCCTTTACAGGTGCGCAATATCCTAAGGGTTAGTGATAACAAACTTTTTCATCCTATTTAACATTAGTGACATTTAAGGACAAAAATTAAAGGCTGAGTCTTAGAAATCTTAGACTTAGGATGCATGCACACTTTAGGATTGAAACACATAACATAAAAATCTTAGTGCACCTCATTTTAGGATTAGTAAATATCTTTAAATTAAATGCAATCAACTCTAAATAATAATCAAATAATCATTAAAATTCTCTTTAAAAAAAATTAGAAACTACAACTATAAACAATAATTTTAATCAATATAAACCAAACTTATAAAGCGATAAATAACATATATTTGTTTAATGAAAGTAAATCAACCCTTAAACAGAAAATAAAATACATATGTAATTGAATATTGAAATTACAAATAGAATTAACATAATTCAATAAAATATTAAAATCATAAACTTATAACCATAGTAATCTAAAATAATTTTAAGAAAATCTTGATAAATTATAATCAATTAAATAATATAAATAATAAAAAATGATAATAAATCTTAAAAAATTAATAAATCATTAAAAATTAAATAAAATATACAAAAATTTAATAAATATTTAACAATTTAATAAATTAATTAAGGATTCAATAAATTATTTTAAATTGAAAAAATCATTGAAATATTAAATAAAAATCTTTAAAAATTTTAATAAACTATTAACACTTCAATAAATTATTAAAAACTCAAAACATTATTTTAAAATTGTTAAATTATTTAAAATATAATAAATTATTAAAAGCTTAGTAAATAATTAAACTAAATAATATAAAGATTTAAAAAAATGATTAATTAAAATAAACTAAAGAATAAACCCTTTTAATCATTCTTAACAATTAAAATTTAACCTAAAAGTAATCTCTAAAAATATTAAAGGTACTAAAACTTAAACCTGAACATAACCCCCCCTTTTAACCTTCCAACAAACTAAATTCAATCAACTAGAGAACTTCAACCAAAAACTGACTTAGAATATGTCCAAACTACACAGGCTACTACACACACTTAGATTTATTTGTTAGGACAACTGACTCTAGCTTTCGGTTAGACCGGTATTTACTTTTTACTACAATGTGATGGGCTTTCTCATTATTTTCACTTTATGCTAGTTATAAAATGCTTGATGTGAGTGTTTATTTACTTTTATTATTCTTTATAATATGATTTGATTAATGATTAGATTATCCATATGTTAAGAGTGATCTGATTGTTCATAGAATTTTTTACAAGTGGTTACACTCATGCAGTATAATAAAAGGGGGATAATTAATTAATAATTATATAAATACTACATGTGCTTCAGCTGTTTAGCCTCCAAATAAAAAAGTGTGTGACCAAATATGGCTAGTGAATTCAATTTAAATGTGAATATATAACTACTTGGGAATGATTTTTTATAAATGCGTAGGAAAACCCTACAGGTTGTTTATATTTTTTTTCTTTCTGCGATGTAAATAAAATGTAAGTGTCATTTATTAAAATTAAGTATTATGAAAGTGATTTAAAAGTGGGATATCACATCCAACCTAGAATCTAAAGAAAAGAGAACAACCCTTAAGGGAGTGTTCCCTTTTATTTGGAAAGCTAGGTTAGGATGATTCTGATATCCAAATGGAAAAGAAAATATCCATTCGTGGATGAGTTTCATTTTATTTGGATATCTAGTCCTGATGGATTCATCGAGCTCATAGAAGAAGAAAAGACAAAATAAAGAGATGAAAGGAAGAAGACGAAGAAATGAAGATAAGAAAAAATATATATATCCCATTTAAAAATCACTTGTGCTAGTCTTAGGATTAGAATTTGAGTTTGTTATCAGTGGTGCCCGATAACTTTTTTTCATCAAAAAAAAAAGTGGCGCTTGCCATATAGACATTGGACGTTATATTTTTGGATAATTTAAATTGATATATTTACATTATTTTTATAGTTGAATTGCATATTTTTTAAAGTTTTCTTGTATTTCATATTTTGTTTTAACCTTAATATGATCAGAGTTTTGGTGAAGGTACAATAAAATTTTTATACTTCAAATCCTAATAAAATTTTTAAGCTCACATAAAAACTCTAACGATCTAAGAAGTAAGCTTGGGACTATTTAAAGTGATAAAATGTATATTATTAATTTCTCTTTCTTGTTAGGCACCTCTCCACCTGTGAGTTTTGACAGACCACCTGGCCTATGAGGGTGCAGTCTGTCAAGGGAATGTTGTGCAATCTCTAGATAAAAATTTATTTTCTAATCCTAATTTTAAAATTGCTTTATAATTATTTTATACATTCAAGTCAACTAGCATGAATTACATTAGATACAAATTAACTTAGTCTAAAATGTTAGTTGCATTTTATTTTCAGGCATTATTAACCCTACATAAGTTGAGGGGACATTTAGGATATGACTTAGATGTTGGCCCTTAATTCCTTAAAACTTAAACAACATCCTTACCTATCTTTCATAAAGAGATCAGACATATAGTTTTATTGCACCTAGGTGATTAGTTGGCTCCCCAATTAAGGCTAGGGTAAGTCTAGATTTGCACTTTATTAAATAGGTTCGGATCACTACTTTGTAGTACCCAATTTAGATTTAGGTTCTAATTCAGATTTTTAAATATTAAGTCCTCTTTATAGGAAAATAATCCTAAATTTCTAAAAAAATATCAACTCAAATATAAAATTTCTCTCCTAAAATATAAAGATCAACATAGGGTAGACTAAGATAGCCTCAGAGCATCTCAAAATCTGGTACCTCCTATTTTTTCTCCTTTGACTCATCAATAACTATTCAATATTGAGCTTTCTTCTTAAAAAAATCTTTACTTATTTTCCTTGTCTTTTACTTTGTAGTCAAAGAGTATGAAATCACTACTTTAATTGAGAGTTTTCTTAGGAGTATTCATCATAAGATATAATTAACTATATGGACTTCCTCCTATAGGGATTTGAAAACCCCAAACTAAAATAAACTTTATTTTATTCATATAAAATAAGAGAAAAATCATTGGAAATGCAGATGTCTTTAAAACTTCATTTCTAATTTTAAATATGCTTATAGGATGTTATTATTATCTTTTCAGATAATATAATATCCTATTTGTTATATTAAACCTTGGAAATGATGAATTTTATAAAATTCATTCATGCTTTTAGATATATTAAAGAATGTTATGTTCGTCTTTTGAGATGATATAATGTTCTCTTTGATATATCTTATTGAAAATGTAGATAAATTTTCAAAAAAACACTATTTCTATTTTTAAACACATTCTGTAGAACTTCATGTTCATCTTTCGAGATGATATATTATTATTTGAATTATGTTTGATTATAAAAATATCATTTTTGTAATATTAACATGCATGGTTTTATAATATTATGATATTGAATCCATTTTAAAATATTATGTCAGTCTCCCGAGATAATACTTTATTCTCAATTCAGTATTTGATTATAAAATAGGAGAACTCAAAATCTATGTCGCAACAATACTTTTTTCCCCCAACACTCATGCCTAGTTTTCATGGCGGGTAGTAGGTCATTAGATCCCAATTTTTTGAATGGGAAGGTCCAACCTTATTCCTTTAGTGATGCATTTTCCTGTGGATTAAGACTTCAAAATTTTTCGATATTAAAATTTCCTCTCACAGTGGATTTCCATCATTGTGGATTTCAGAAGAGGAGGTTGTTGCTCTTTTTACCCCTTTGAGTTCACTTTAGTTGGCAAGTTTCCAGCTCGGAGACTTTCGATTAATGTTATCAAGTTATTCTTTTCTAACTTCAAGTTTAATGGTGCTTTCTTTGTGATTGTGCTCAATTCTAAGTATGTGTTGATTAAGCTTGTGAATGATCTGGATTAGTGTATGGTGTTTTCTCACCAATCATATTTTGTGAGAAATTTCTTTATGATTTTCAAATGGACACCTTCATTTGATATTGAAGTTGAATCCCCCATTATTCCTATTTGGGTTTTGTTTCCCAATCTTAGACCACACCTTTTTTCTACTTGAATCCTTTATGGCCTTCGTTCTATGTTTGGCCAACCTCTTAAAACTGATAATGCTACTTCTTATGGTTCCCATCCATCTGTTACTCGAGTTCTTGTGGAGTTAGATGTTACCAAATAATTTCCATATAAGGTGGTCCTAATAGCTTGGGTTACATTCAATCAGTTGTCTTTGAGAACTTTCCTTCTTATTGTTCTCATTGTAAATCTTTGGGTCACAAAAAATTAGAGTGTAGTCTTTAACATCCTCAACCTACTTATGTTGGTATTAGTGGAGAGAAAGTGTTTAATGTTGTGCTGGACAATGGGCATGGTAATTTTTCTAATGGCCTCGATAAGGCTGAATAGGTGTGTGTGAATCCATTGGTTATTGAGCCTTTGAATGATGAAGGAGATGAAACAAATGTTGTGAGCCTTTCCATTTCAGATGACCCACCTACTTGCATTGATTTGGAAGCTAGTGGGGGTTCTTTCTAAGGTGGTGGAGCCTTTTGTTCCATCTCCTTATGGTCTGGATGGTTTTGCTAGTCTTAACATAAAAAATGTTAGTTTGTATGTTGATTTAGCTGATTGTGGTGCTAGTGAATTGGAGATTTTGGAGTATCTTACTTTTAATTCTATGAATTAGTGTGTTATTCTAGGTGGGGTTAATTTTGAATTATTTAGTGTTAACATGCATGGTTTTAATGATCCTTCTATTTATATTATAGACGTTTCTGTGACAATTATTACTAATGAAGAGTTAAAAGCCCATTTGAATATAAATCATTCTTGTGTGTCTCAAATAGAATGGATTGATGATTCTTTCTCTTCACCTATTGGGCGTGTTAGGGACGTGTTGGATGGGCATGAGGAGTATCTCAATGATATATTCAATTAGAATGTGAATATCTTAGTGGAAAAGTCTTTCTCTCAGAGGGGGTGGAAAGCATCATCAGCGCAAATACAAAAGAAAGTAAATTTATTGCTATAGAAGTTATGACATGTATGTGTTATATTTGTATGGAGGGTTGCACGAGTGGCCGTTATGGTTTTTTTTTTTTTTTTTTTTGTTGCTACATGCTATGATGACTATTGGCTGGTCAATTACTCAAATTTGGACAATGATGAGGCAGGTTCCTGCTAGCCCCCTGATGGCCTTCGCTTGTTTGGCAACCTTTCTAGTTATCTCTGCATGGTTATGGTCCTTTGCTCAGGTTTTGGTGGCTTTTGTTTGTTTGGGACTTCTCATGGTTTTCTACTCTTTCTCCAAGGATGGTCCAAGTCAGGCAATGGGCTGGCTTTTTTGAGTCTCGCTACCATCAAGGATTTTCTTTTTCCTTTCCTTTTTTGACTACTTTGCATTCTGCCGATTATTGTATTGTTTTGGCTGTCCTTTTCTTATTTTGACCTCTTTATGGTCTTGATTTGTAGGTCTCTTTTCTTATTTGAATAAATTCAATTTCTCTTTAAAAAATGAGGATTATATAGACAATAAAAGCCAAAAGGAAAATAATTTACTTATGTCATTGATAACATGATATAATTTTTGTTTTATTACATATGGCAAAATTAGTAACATATTCTATAATTTTTTGTTGGCTTTGTACATGAACTAGAGATATATTGATTGAGTGCTATTAAATTACAAAATATGAAACTTAAATGATTTTTTTTCCTTCCAAATTCCATGGAGGACAATTTATCATAAATGTTATGGCTAACTTTAGAAATTGTATGCTTGTATATATATAGATAGATAGTAAAATATTAACATCTAGATGTTTTTTAATATTCCAATAATATCATTTGATAATAAATTTTTTCTTCATTAAATTTACGAAGCACATGCTTAAATTTGTGTTTGGAAAATTATCAATTCCTTATCTTCTAAGTTATTTACTTCATATTGTAACATCACACTTAAAAAATATGTCATGCTTATCAAAACAATCATTAGTTACCATGATATTGACTACTCTTTCGACTCTATCTAATTGCTAATAGAGGATTGGTTCATTATCAGCTTTATATTGTTATTAGTTAATTTTAATTATTATAGGCCTAACATGAATGTATAAAATAGATTTTTTGGGTTGATATCTATAAAGTTAATTATCCAGGTCGATGCTACAACCTAGGGCTATAAACAAACCAAGCCAAGCCAAGCTTTAGCCTGTTCATGTTCGATCTCATTTGTTAAAATTGTGCTCAAGCTCGGCTCGAAGCCCGTTGAGCTTCTTGGACATCTGTTCGAGTTTGAGCTCATTTAAAATAAGCATTTTTTAGTTCGGCTCATGTTCAGCTTGATCTCATTTAATTTCAACCTTATTGAGCGGCTCGTTTACGTTAAATGGGCCGAACCCACTCAGTTTAATGGCCTAAATCTACTTCAACCTACCTAATCCCACCACTACTCACTATTCCTTAGCTAACAATTACATGCATTTTTTAAAGAGCAACGTGCTCTATTTCTTGGCGATGTAAGATTAAACCCCCTTCAATAATTTTTTTTGTTTTTCTTGACATGGAGGAGAGAGAGAAGCAAAGGGCGGGAGAATACAAACTGAAAATGAGGAGAGAGAGAGAGAGAGAGAGAGAGAGAGAGAGAGAGAGAGAGAGAGAGAGAGAGAGAGAGAGAGAGAGAGAGAGAGAGAGAGAGGTGGGAGAATAAAAACATTAAACCGTAATATATATATGGGTTCATCATTTGACTAGTGCAATATCGCTATATATCATGTGTGTACCCATAACACACTTGTAAAGGCCCATGTAAGTATTTAGGGGACATTTACAAAATTTTTGATGCTGATCAACAATGCGAGCAATTGTTATTTATATACAATGTTCTAATTGGAAGCTCTTATATGTCTTATGAATGTTATAGGGATATTATAGATTTGGTGGCATGATGTCATACTATGGGTTACTCATTCCTTTTTATAGATAGATTTTCATGCACTAAAAAATCTTCTACTATTTCCTATGGATGCTACAATTTAATGCATCACCCTTATATTTTGCTTATGGATGGCATGTTAGATGTATGATGAATCTTCTACATTAGTTATGACAGTATGTATGTGTGTTTACATTTGTTGCAATCTTTGATATTTGCAGTACAACCTCTTATGGTGCCTATAGGAAGGTAGATATATTCATTCATAGAATTATCACATTCATCGTATGTCAATCGTCATAGTTTGAAGGTGTTGATATCTATTGCTATTATTTCACATCTGCTGATAGATGATGCATTATATGTGCATATGTGTTCATGGAGGTCTATGATGCTTACAACACTCTATCATTGATGCTTACATATAAACCACATTAACTGTGGTTATTTGTAAGTAATGCACTACAGTCATTACAAGCCTTCTTACTTCTACTTGTAGACATATTATTATGTTAGTCGCCACTTCTTTGGACATGTTGGTGAAAATACTATCATATTTGTTGTGTACCAAGTATCACCACTTTCAAGAGAATTAATATAACAACTTATGAATTATTGTTGACTGCTAGTGAGTTATGTCCACTACGCTTACCTTTTCATTACTGTTTACAAGGAGCCTTTCACGTTCACAGCACATCAAACATCATTGCTTACGAAATAGATTGATATATTCATTTTCCATCTTATGTTGGTTTTTGGGTGTGTGATGATCAGCACCCATTTCTTTGTATTTTTTGGTTGCCAAATTTCTACCTTCCTTGTATATCAACCTTCAAAGTTCCTAGATACCTGTTGAAAGAGTTGCTACTTAGCTTTGCATGTTTTACATTCTTGAAACTTGTATGTTTTTTATGATTCCAAATATTATTGTTTTGATTTTCTCCTAACACTTTTAGAATATTTTTTTTTGCTCTTGTGTGTATTAACATTTCAGGGATATCATACTCCAGATTGTTAAAGACTTCAAATCAAGATCACCTTAGAATGTTTTATAAAATTGGAGTCTATTTTTTATTTTATTTGAGTCTAAGAGAGTATGATTGTTATTGAGTAACTTAGCACACACACACACACACACCAGGGGAGAGCTTTAAAATTCATATATATTTAACTAATCATACTGGACGATACCCATTTGTATAGGACAATATGATAGTTATTTTTCCCTGATGAGCAATAAAATGAACAGAATTTGCCAAAATTTTTCTAAGTACTGATCGTCCAGACGATATTTTCCATTCATCCTAGGATGATCTCCTATGGATTTGCCAATTTTTTCAGTTCATCCAGATGATAGTTTATATTCGTCCTAGGATAATCTCCTCAGGATTTGAGAATTTCTCTGATCATCCAGCTGATAGTTTCCGTTCATCCCAGAATGATCTCCTCTAGATTTGCCAATTGTTCTATTCATCCAGACAATATTTTATATTCATCACAGGATGGTCTTCTCGAGATTTAAGAATTGCTCTGATTGTCCAGATGATAATTTTTATTCATCCCAAGCGATCTTCTTGGTTTTTAATAAATTGATCTATTTGTCCAGACGATATTTTATGTTCATCGTAGGATGATCTTCTCTGAATTTACCAGATGAACTGTTCGTCTAGATGATATTTTTTGTTCATCCCAGGACGAACAGCTCTGTTCAGTGAACTTGTATTTTGTACTCACTTTTGTATAAACGAACCTTAAAAATTAATTATTCTTACAGAAAGAAACCAGTTTGTACAGGATGATTATCGAGTATGAAGGTAGTTCATACTGATTCATATTTAGTTTGTACACAATAGTTTTCACCCTGTTTAAACGTACAAAATATTGATCGAACAAGACAATCAGTTTTGCACATATTTGAAAAATGTACTTTTTTGGACGCTTTTTCATATCTTCTATATAAAAGGTTCACTTAAGACTGTCTTGCAATCTTTTTGTCACTTTGTCTTCATGAACACTGAAGGGAATTTGAAGGAGAGAGTGAGAGAGTGTGTTTGAAGGAGATTTCTTACAACTGAAGCATGAAGGATTCACTTGATTATTCAAAGGTAAGAATCTTTATTTGTAATTTATGATTACTTCACTTTTTCTTCTTATCCTTCTAGATTTCTCGTGAGAAGATTCTTTCAAGAAGATTCGGTTCTCTATCGACACTCGAGAAATGTGAACAACTGAAGGTTCCCTGCCTACACTTGGAAAGTGTGAACAAACGAAGGTTCTCTTCCTACACTTGGAGAGCATGAACAGATGAAGGTTATCTACCTAAATTTGGAGAGTGTGAACAGCCAAAGGTTCTCTTCCTACACTTTGAGAGTGTAAACAGTGGACAGTACTTGCCTACTTTTGGAGGGTATAAAAGGATAATAGTTCTCTACCGCACCGGGTAGTGATGGAAGAGAATTTTTGTGAATGCTTTGTTGAATCTAGTAATTAGGTTGTTAAGCCTAAGTTAATGTCCCAAGGCTACCAAGAGGGGGGGGGGGGTGAATTAGTAGTTTAAAAATTTAATCCTTCTTTGAAGATTAAGTTGAACCGAAATGAAAAATTTTCTTTTAAAGTTTTTCTAGAAAATATTTTTCAACCACAGAGTTATTAAAAATTAAAATAAAATGCGGAAACATAAAAAACTATAAATGACTCCAGATTTATAGTGGTTCGGTCTATAACCAAACCTACATCCACTCCTCAGAGGTACCCTTTGAGTATTGCACTAAAACCAATAGTGACTCTCCTTTTACACCCACAGCAAGGCGGAGAAGCCTTTACAACACACTCTTATCACCACTACCCGGTGCGGCAGAGAACCGTCGTCCTTTTACACAATCCCCAGTGTTGGTAGAGAATCGTCCATCCTTTCACACTCTCCTAGTGTGGGCAGAGAACCCTTTCATCCTTTCACACTCTCCTAGTGTGGGCAGAGAACCCTTCCATCCTGTCACACTCTCCTAGTGTGGGCAGAGAACCCTTTCGTCCTTTCACACTCTCCTAGTGTGGGCAGAGAACCCTTCCGTCCTTTCACACTCTCCTAGTGTGGGCAGAGAACCCTTCTGTCCTTTCACACTCTCCTAGTGTGGGCAGAGAACCCTTCCGGCTGTTCACACTCTCCAAGTGTAGGAAGCGATCATTTCGGCTATTCACACTCTCCAAGTGTCGGCAGTGAACCAGATCTCCTTGATTGATCTTCTCACAAGAAATCTAGAAGGAAGAAAGAAAAGAGTGAAGTAATCCCAATTCACAAGTAGAGATTCTTATCTTTGAACTCCAAGTGAAGCCTTCACGCTCCAATGGTAGGAATCTTCCTTTAAATACACTCTTCCACTCTCTCCTCAGCTATTCTCTAAAGAGGCACGAAGATCAAATGACAAAAAGATTGGGTGGTAGTCTAATTTGGACTATATATACAAAAGACAAGTAAAACCGCCCAAAATTGCAAATTTTCAATTCTGTACGCAGTGGATCATCCCGTACGATCGTGGATCGTCCTGGACGATTTTACTTAAATGCTTTGAAACGACCCTATTTGTATATGTGTACGAAATGTCTTCGTACACACTGATCGTCCCGTACAAACTAAGTTCGTCCGGTACGAACGGTTATTACTAGGTCGGTCTAGAAAACTGCTGAAAACCTTTCTAAGTCGGTTAATCGTCAGGATGAAAATTTTTGTCTGAACGAAATGTTTATAGAGAGCAGATCATTTTCTGACGATAATTAATTTCGTCAGGACAAAAATTTTACAGAGATCAGATCATCCTGGACGATAATTAATTTTGTCTGGATGAAATTTTTACAGAGAGCAGATCATTTTCTGACGATAATTAATTTTATCTGGACGAAAATTTTACAGAGACCAGATCGTCCTGGACGATAATTATTTCATCCCGGATGAATAGGACTTAGAAAAATTTTCAAGCCAGTTCTTATTCGTTCTATGTGCTCAATAGGAGATAACTGTCTAATCATCCCGTACGATCGGATATCGTACAATACGATCTGTATAACTTATATATGATCTCCTTATGTGTGTATGTGTGTTTTTATTCACTCAATTACAATCACTCCCTTTCAAATTCAATTCAAAGAAAAATACAAGCTTCAAATTCACAAAGTATCTCATGTTGAATTTGATTTGAAGTTTTTGTAGTCTGGAGTCTGATTTTCCTGAAATGTTAGTACACACAAGAGCAAGTACAAATCTTCTAAAATTGTTAGGAGATAACTACACATTTGAACAATAATGTTTGGAATACTCAAAACTATACAAGTTGCAAAAATGTAAAGCATGCAAATAGCAACTATTTTAACAATCTTCCCCTTTTTGATGATGACAAAATAATTATTGTTTGTATGATTTCAATTTAAATAAATCTCCTAAACTCCCCCTGAATTGATGAATACATGAAAATAAGGAGGCATTTTGAACCACAAAAAAAAAATTTTGTTTTTCAAAAAAAAAAAAAAAAACAAAATTTCAAAGTTAAACATAAAACCAAAATACAAACAAAAACTAAACATACAAACACAAGAATTTCTCCCCCTTTTTGACAACAACAAAAAGTGAAGAAGAAATAGACAAGAAATATAAGTAATTATATGAAATTCATTTGAAAATTTATCTAAATGGTGATTGTGATAAGTTATGCAATCTAAAACTAATAACATTAGGTCAATTATAGAAATTCATAAAATTTAAGAAGTGATATTACATTGTAAATAAGAAGAATTTATTAAAGACATGATTCAATTTAGACATTCGAATCTAGAAAATCATTACAAGAGAGATGTATAAAAATTCTATATTTCAAAGTTCAATAGAATATAAATGAACATAAGATTAATTTGAATTAAGAGATTGAAAGAATTTGGAAAGAAGAGAATTACCACATGTGGCGCTTTGCGCATCTTTTTCAAATTTTTTTTTGGGCACATTTTTGTGCATCTTTTGATATTGGGCTAATTTTGTGCCTCTTTTTCATATTTGTGAATCTTTGCGCATTCCTTTTGATTTTTGTACTCTTTATATAATTTTCAAGAGTAATTGAGACCAAATCTTTCCAAAATCAATAATCTAAAATTTCAAATATTTCTAAGTGCATAAATATCACTTGAGCATAGAAATATAAAATAAGAAAACATCTATATTACAATAATAATATTAACTTTTATGTAGTCTAAATGAATAGACATGAATTTAAAAGTTCTAATTATAACAAGTTATAAACAACTTTTAAATTTAGAATGACTAGATTTTCTAATATAATTAATCTCAAATTACAATCTAATTTAAGCACAATTAAGATTAAATAAGACTAATAAAATTCATAAAAATTAACCACATTCCAAAAACAAACCAAATTTGAATCAAGTACAACATGCATTGATATTAATGAAAATGATTACATATTCTTTTCATAATATTAAAACAACTAAGAAAATACACTTAACTTTTTAATAAAGACAACTAAAACAATCACAAAAAAATAAACACTAACACAACAAAACATTTAAAACAAAACACTAGTACAACAAACACAAAGAAATTCATCTCTCATTTTCTATTCTTCTTCTGAAGGAGGAGGAATGCCACTAAATAGATTGAAGTAGGAGGCCATCATCATAACATTGGTATTGATTTCATGAACTTCATTTCTGATAATACCAATGTCCTGTTGCTGCTGCAGGAGTTGAGCATCAATTTGATCAAATCTTTGATCAACATGAGTCTCAAGTCTGTCAAATTTCTCAATCAAATTCTGATAATCTGATTGAGGTGCAGAAGTTTGCTCTCCTTCTTCTTCTTCTTCAGAAGCACTGGCATGTGCTTTCCCTTTTTCCTCCTTGAAAATTGCTCTGAAAGAAGCATCATTGTAGTAGACTGGCTCTTCGTATTCATCATCAGGATGCACTAAGTTGTATTTCTTTTCCAAAATATATATAACTAAGTGTCCTAATGAGATGTTCCTTTTTCTCTTCTGCTCTGCATGTCCTATTTCTGAAAGCCCATAGAGATGATCTATGATAAGTTGGGCTTCATCGATAGGCTTATCATCCATAATCAAAAAGGTCAAAACAAAAAGGAGTGGGGTAATATTGATCCTATCACCAGCTTTAGGAATGATTGAAGATCGAAGAATATGCTGGATGATTCGAGCATTTCTAGTCATTCCTGAAACTCTAGCAATATGATTTGTTAGGCCAATTTCTCTAATCACCCTATTGACTTGATACCATTCAAATTTGTTTTCACTCATTAGGGTGTGGGCTCTATATCCTTCAGTTCTTAAGTTCAAAAAAGCACCAATGTCGTGCTTGGTGATTTTAACTTTTTGTTTGAAAACAAAAGAACTTATGCAGGAGTGGTCGGAATTAAAACTCATGTTGGCTAGAAAGTAGAGAAAGGTTTGCTTGTTGTAAAGGTGAACGAGAGAAAGAATGAATTGAAACTGGGTGGAGGCAAAAAGGTGCATTACCTTAAAGTTTATCTCGCTTTGAATCAGAATGCGAGAAGGTGTGATTTTGGCAGATGCAAAACGAGGAAAAGATTCCTCATTTGCTTTTGACAGGAAGTTTTCAGAGTTATTCCTGTGAGGTTTCTTTGCCAACACCTTTTGTCTTTTTCTTGAGGAGGCTATTGTCGATTTAAGGTCGAAAGAGATTGAAAGTGAAGTTTGGAGATGTGATTGTTGAGTTAAAATTCGTTCATATTTAAAGAAAATGATACGTTCGTCCTGGACGAAAATTATCGTTCGTCTGGATGAAAAAAGTTCGTACAAATGATTCACTTCGTCCAAAATGAAACGACTTTTCGTAATCAACATAATTTACGATGCATCCTTTCGTACAGACTTTTGACTTGACCGATCGTACAGACGAAAAAATTTCGTACAGATGATCAAAAGTTAATTCATTTTAATGTCAGTTGAAAACTATCCCCTATAATGAAACAATGTCTGTTCGTCTGGACGAATAAAAAGTTCGTACGGACGAACTTCACATTTAAAACTGCCTTATCCACTCAACTGCTGCATTCAAATGTCCCGACGTTTGAGAAAAAATAAATATTTTGTCCTGGACGATCATTAGATCGTACAGACGAACTACATTAAAAACTGCTCTCAAAACGTTTCATATCACGCAAATTGAATTTAACACACATCGTCCAGTACGAAAAATTTCGTCCCGGACGATTTCCACACATTTTTGGATTTTTGAATTTTTTAATTAAGAAAAACAAACAAAACATTCAAAACATAGAAAACAAAGATAAAACCACAGACTCTAAAATAAACTCAATCAAAACACTCAAAAATCACAAAATTCAAAATAAAAAATCAAAGACAAGTAAACTACGAAAACATAAATATCAATGTTGCAAAAAACATTTTTATTTAAACATTCAAATCAATAACACCAAGCCTTGTTCTTAATGTACTGAAGGTATCAAAGGCTAAAGGTTTTGTAAAAATGTCTGCAAGTTGATTTTCAGTTGAAACATGTGTGAGTTCAATTTTTCCCTTGGATACATGATCCCTTATGAAATGATGCCTTATGTCAATGTGTTTGATTCTAAAATGTTGAGTAGGATTTTTGGAAATGCAAATAGCACTAGTTTTGTCACAATAAATTGGAATAGTGCCTATAGTTAATCCTAAATCAATCAACTGTTGTTTTAACCAAAGTACTTGTGCCACACAACTTCCTAATGCAATGTATTCTACTTCTGCAGTAGATAGTGCCACTGAATTTTGTTTTCTACTATACCATGAAACTAATGAATTTCCAATGAATTGACATGTTCCATAAGTGCTTTTCCTATCCACTCTACAGCCTGCAAAGTCAGAATCTGAGTAACCAATAATTTCATATGAAGAGCTAAACTTAGGATACCAAATCCTTAAGTTTTGAGTTTCTAGTAAATATCTTAATATCCTTTTCACTACTGTCAAATGTGATTCTTTTAGATCTGATTGAAATCTAGCACATAAGTAAACACTGAACATAATATCTGGTCGGCTAGCAGTCAAGTAAAGTAAAGATCCAATTATCCCTCTAAATTTCTTTTGATCAACAGATTTTCCCTTAAGGTCCTTATCCAATTGAACTGAGGAACTCATTGGTGTACTAACAGGTTTAGCATTGTCCATTTCATATTTTTTGAGGATGTCCTTAATATATTTAGTTTGACTAAGAAATGTACCTTCCTCAAGTTGCTTAATGCTAAATCCTAGAAAGTAATTTAAATCTTCCATTAGACTCATTTCAAATTCACTACTCATTGTTTTAGAAAAATCATCACAAATATTTTTATTTGAAGATCCAAAGATGATGTCATCCACATAAATTTGAATAATAAGTATATCCTTTCCAATTTTCCTTAAAAAAAGAGTTGTATCCACACTTCCTTTTTCAAAAGATCTTTCAATTAGAAAGGTGCTCAACCTCTCATACCAAGTCCTAAGTGTCTGTTTCAATCCATATAATGGCTTTTTTAACTTGAAAACATGATTTGGAAATTTAGAATTTTCAAAACCTGGAGGTTGTTCTACAAAAATATCTTCCTCAATTACCCCATTTAAAAAGGCACTCTTGACATCCATTTGAAACAATTTAAAACCTTTAAAACAGGCAAAGGCTAGTAAAACCCTAATTGCTTCAAGTCTAGCTACAGGGGCAAAAGTCTCCTCAAAATCAATTCCTTCAATTTGATTATACCCCTTAGCAACTAATCTAGCCTTATTTCAAATGACTACTCCTGAGTCATTCATTTTATTTTTGAACACCCACTTGGTTCCAACAACACTTTGATCTTTTGGCCTTATAGTTAGTTCCCAAACTTTATTTCTTACAAATCTATTTAATTCTTCTTGCATGGCCAATATCCAAAATTCATCAGAAAGTGCTTGATCAATGTTAGTGGATTAAATAGTTGAAATAAAGGCTGAATGATTGACTTCCTTGTTTAATCCACGCCTAGTTCTAACACCCTCACTTGGTTCACCTATAATCAATTCCTTTGGGTGGTTTTTAGAAAATCTCAAATCTCTAGGCAAAGGGTTTTCTCTTTCCAAATTCTCTTTCACATTTTCTTCCAAATTTAATCTATCAATCTTTTGAGAGTTTTCTTCAATCTCTTCTTCAACAATATTTGGCTCTTCCAAATTTCCAGATTCATCAAATACAACATGCGTGGTTTCTTCAATGACTAATGTTCTTTTGTTGAATACCCTATAAGATTTTCCAACACTTGAATATCCAACAAAACTTCCTTCATCTGATTTTGGATCAAATTTTCCTAAGGCATATTTTCCATTATTATGTATGAACACCTTGCAACCAAATATATGCAAATGAGACAAATTAGGTGTCCTACCTTTTAGCAACTCATAGGGTGTTTTATTCAAATTTGATCTCACATTCACCCTATTCAGAACATAACATGCATTGCTAACCGCCTCAGCCGAAAAATATCTAGGAAGTGAGTATTCTGCTAACATTGCTCGGGCGGCTTCTATTAATATTCTATTTTTCCTTTCAACTACCCCATTTTGTTGAGGGGTTCTAAGTGCAGAAAAATTGTGATCAATCCCTTTTTCTTTACAGAAATTTTCAAATCTTTCATTTTCAAATTCTCCTCCATGATCACTTTGTATAGAAATTATTTCACTCCCTAGTTTCCTTTGAATCCAAGTAGAAAAATTTCTGAATTCCTCAAACGATTCACTCTTATGAAAAAGAAATCTAACTCAAGTGAATCTTGAGAAATCATCCACTATAACAAATCTGTATACCTTCCCTCCTAGACTTATAGCGCCTACAGGTCCAAAAAGATCCATGTATAGAATTTCTAAAGGTTTACTGGTCCTAAGATCTTTATAGGACTTAAAAGAGGACTTCACTTATTTTCCTAATTGACATGCATCACAAAGGTGGTCCTTAGTAAAGTCTAGTTTTGGTATACCTCTCACTAAGTTCTTTTGGGTAATTCTTCTAAGGTTTTTCATACTAGAATGATAAAGTCTCCTATGCCAAAGCCATGATTCATTAGAAATAGTTTTCAAACAAAAAGTAGTAGGAGATTGAATACAATTTAAATCTAGTATGTAGACATTGTTTAATCTTTTTCCATTTAAAACATTTTTTCCATTTAGGCTTATTATGCAGCTAGTAGGTAAAAATTTTACATTATAGCCCTTATCACATAGCTGACTTATGCTTAGCAAATTATGTTTTAAGCCTTCAACTAAAACACATTGTCTATAAAAAAGTTTTTCAAATTTCCAATCAAACCTGATCCAACCACTTTCTTTGTGGTATTATCTCCAAGTGTAACCTTGCCTCCACTCCTGGCTTCCAGCGTTATGAATTGAGCAGTATCTCCAGTCATATGCTTTGAACATCCGCTGTCCAGGTACCATATGCTCTCACGAGGTCTTGTGTGAGAGCACTCCTCTTCTTGATCTGATTGTTCAACATTATCTGCCATTTCAGCATTAGTTAATTCCCTACCAAGTGCATGCAAAGAAGTGACAATTTAAGTGAATCTTGTGTACATGTCTGAAATAGATTCATTAGGTTTCATGCAAAACAATTCATAGACATGTAACAAGATATTGAGTCTTGATTGCTTAACCTCATTTGTCCCTTCATAAGTTATACAAAGTCTATCCCATATGTCCTTTCCGCTTTTGCAAGTGGAAACTCGCATGTAGTCTTCAGATTTTAAAGCACAAAAGAAACTATTTAAATATTTGGCATTTAATTATGCTAAATCACGTTCTTCTATAGTCCAATCTGCATAAGGTGTTTCTACCCTAACTCCATCAACTAATCTAGTTGGTTTTGTGTAACCTTCCTGGACTAGCATCCACATGCGATAATCAAGTGAATGTAAGAAAGTAGACATGCATGTTTTCCAAAAATTAAAAGGAATATTGTCAAACAGTGGAGGTCTAGTGATAGAGTAACCCTCAGGTGTGTTTCGGTTTCCAAATGTAGCCATCTACGTTAATCAAAAAGTAGTTCAAACTTATGATTTTGAAATGATGCTCTGATACCACTTATTGAATCTAGTAATTAGGTTGTTAAGCCTAAGTTAATGTCCCAAGGCTACCAAGAGGGGGGGGGGGTGAATTGGTAGTTTAAAAATTTAATCCCTCTTTGAATATTAAGTTGAACCGAAATGAAAATTTTTCTAGAAAATATTTTTCAACCACAGAGTTATTAAAAATTAAAATAAAATGTGGAAATATAAAAAACTGTAAATGACTCTAGATTTATAGTGGTTCGGTCTATAACCAGACCTATATCCACTCCTCAGAGGCACCCTCTGAGTATTGCACCAAAACCAATAGTGACTCTCCTTTTGCACCCATAGCAAGGAGGAGAAGCCTTTATAACACACTCTTTTCACCACTACCCGGTGCGACAGAGAACCGTCGTCCTTTTACATAATCCCAGTGTTGGCAGAGAACCGTCCGTCCTTTCTCACTCTCCTAGTGTGGGCAGAGAACCCTTTCGTCCTTTCACACTCTCCTAGTATGGGCAGAAAAGCCTTCTATCCTTTCACACTCTCCTAGTGTGGGTAGAGAACCCTTTCGTCCTTTCACACTCTCTTAGTGTGGGCAGAGAACCCTTCCGTCCTTTCACACTCTCCTAGTGTGGGAAGAGAACCCTTCCGTCCTTTCACACTCTCCTAGTGTGGGCAGAGAACCCTTCCGGCTGTTCACACTCTCCAAGTGTAGGAAGCAATCCTTTCGGCTATTCACACTCTCCAAGTGTTGGCAGAGAACCGGATCTCCTTGACTGATCTTCTCACAATAAATCTAGAAGGAAGAAAGAAAAGAGTGAAGTAATCCCAATTCACAAGTAGAGATTCTTACCTTTGAACTCCAAGTGAAGCTTTCACGCTCTAATGGTAGGAATCCTCCTTTGAATGCACTCTTTCACTCTCTCCTTAGCTATTCTCTCAAGAGGCACGAAGATCAAATGACAAAAAGATTGGGTGGCAGTCTAATTTGGACTATATATACAAAAGACAAGAAAAACTGCCCAAAAACTGCAAATTTTTAATTATGTACGTAGTGGATCATCCCGTACAATCGTGGATCGTCCTGGACGATTTTACATAAATGCCTTGAAACGACCCTATTTGTATATGTGTACGAAATGTCTTCGTACACACTTATCATCCCGTACGAACTAAGTTCGTCCGGTATGAACGGTTATTACTAGGTCGGTCTAGAAAACTACTGAAAACTGTTCTAAGTCGGTTAATCGTCAAGACGAAAATTTGTTCGTCTGGACGAAATTTTTACAGAGAGCAGATCGTTTTCTGACGATAATTAATTTTGTCTGGACGAAAATTTTATAGAGATCAGATCGTCCTGGACGATAATTAATTTCGTCTGGATGAAATTTTTACAGAGAGCAGATAGTTTTCTGTCGATAATTAATTTCGTCTGGATGAAAATTTTACAGAGACCAGATCGTCCTGGACGAAAATTATTTCATCCCAGACGAATAAGACTTAGAAAATTTTTCAAGCCAGTTCCTATTCGTTCTATGTGCTCAATTGGAGATAACTATCTGATCGTCCCGTACGATCGGATATTGTCCCGTACAATCATTATAACTTATATATGATCTCCTTATGTGTGTATGTGTATTTTTATTCACTCAATTATAATCACTCCCTTTTAAATTCAATTCAAAGAAAAATACAAGCTTCAAATTCACAAAGTATCTCATGTTGAATTTGATTTGAAGTTTTCGTAGTCTGGAGTCTGATTTTCCTGAAATGTTAGTACACACAAGAGCAAGTACAAATCTTCTAAAATTGTTAGGAGATAACTACACATTTGAACAATAATGTTTGGAATCATCAAAACTATACAAGTTGCAAAAATGTAAAGTGAAAATTCGTTAGGGATGTTAAGCTCTATGAACTTAGTCCCAAGCTAACCAAGAGGGGGGGTGAATTGGTATTTAAAAAAATATTTTCACAAAGAAAGAAAATTGCACGAACCAAATCACACCACATAAATAAATGCGGAATTTAAAAGCGCAGAAGCAAGAAAAAGATCACAGAAATTTATAGTGGTTCGGTCGACTCGACCTATATCGACTCCTTGGAGGCACCCTCCAAGTATTGCACTACAAAACGTGACTCTCCTTTAGCCCCCACAGCTAGGCGGAGAAGCCCTCACAAGAACCTCCTTTTTGCCACCCCGGCAAGGCAGAGAACCTTCCTCCTTTTGCTTCCTCCTGAAGCTGGAAGAGAACCAAAACTAAAAGCAAACTCCTTACCTCTATCGACCCTTCCACGGACGAGAAACTCTAGATGAAGACGAAGCAGAGCGATCCTTGAAGCAACCCTTATGAATCCCCTCACAAGTTCCCCCTCACAATATCCTCTCTCTCTCTCCTCTCTCTCTTTCTCTCCTCAAGGTCTTCTCAAGTCAAGGCAGCAGCCAAAAATCTTGAAAAATGTTGAACAAGAGCTCTTAAATAAAAGAGCTTCAAAGGAGTTCATTAATTGCAAGTTGCCGACAATATCGTCCAGGCCGATATTGACATCGGCCTGGCCGATCAGTACAAATCAATGAAGATCGGCCAGAGCATAGCCCTAGATGCAAAGCTAGACGATTGAAAATTGGCTTGATCGTCCAGGCCGATCTCACGATCATCCTGGCTGATCAGTTCAAATCAGAGGCAAATCGTCCTGACAATAACCCTGGATACGAGCTAGCCGATATTGATCGTCCTGAAGTAACTTAAGGTTTTTGACTGGATTGTCCGGGCCGATCCTGCGATCGTCCAGGACGATATGATCGTATCAATCATCCTTAATTACTCCCTTAATTTTCTGAACAATTATGGCATAATTTGTGAATATCGTCCAGGCCGATCCAAGGATCGTCCTGGCTGATAATTTAAAAATACAATATACCATAATTGACTATGGCAACTACTTCTTTGTGTTTTGAGCTTATCGTCCTGACCGATACATGTATCGTCCAGGACGATCTATTAATGTCGGCTGCCTTAATTAAGAATCCTTAATTAGACTTTCTGTTTTAAGCTGATCGTCCAAGCCGATCCAAAAATCGTCCTGGCCGATATGCGTAAAAACAAAAATTCTAAGTCTCTCAAGTGTGTGTGTGAAGGGTTACAAAGCATCAGTCTCTTTGACCATTACAAGTAGACTTAAGAGGTGAAAATCAAATGTACAGACTGACTCAACCCTAAACCTACACAATCCTGAACTTGGCTCCTTCTTGATCGTCTGATCTTCGATTCCTGAAAAGTTAGAAGCAAGAAGTAGTCCAAGAGAAACAGTATTTGTCAATCATCAAAACATAAGCCATGAAAAATTAATTTGCAACAATCTCCCCCTTTTTGATGATGGCAAACACAAGTAGGAATAAGTTAAACAAAAAAGCAGGTTCATTAGAAAATCAAAGTTACAACAGCTTTTTCCTACCACACCCTACCTACTCCCCCTTTTGTCATCACAAAAAGAGGGTCCAGAAACAACAGAAAAACATCACAAAAGACTAACAAGCAAACTACAAAAAAGACAAGAAACAAACAACACAAAGCACAGACTAAAAGAACGAGCATTGAACCAGGCAAGTGTGGTAAACTGAGCATTGAACCAGGCGATGTCCTGGTCATGCTGCTGCTACTGGTGAGTAAGGAAACTATCAAATCGGGCTAAATCCTCAGCGCGGTGATGCTCGTAACGGGCAAAGTCCTCAGAGTGTTGCTGTTCCTCATGCAACAACATAGGCATCAAACCGGGTCTCCCATCTATCAATCTCTCAATCAACTGATCAACCGGTGAGTGCTGGTGGAGGGGAACAGGGTCAGGAAAGGGAGCTGGAGCGGGAGCCTCCTCCTCTCTAGCCCCCCGAGGTTCCTCAGGGTGGAGACGAGTACTATGAAGGGTGCTGAAGGAATTGTTTGAGTAGAAGGGAGTTGGGAGGTTTGGTGGAATAGGATACTGAAGTTGGTATTTGGTTTCAAGGACATAGGTTATGATGTGTCCTAAGGCTAGATTTGGTTTCCTTTTAGGTCCTGGATCGCGAATTGTGGTTAGGTGATCAATGTATCAAACAATTAGGTCCGCAGTGTTGAATTCCCTATGAGCCATGATGTAGAAGGTAGTGAGGGAGAGTAGAGGGGTGATGTGGACTCGGTCGCTAGCTTTTGGAATGACGGAGGTGCGAAGGATATGTTGGATTGTCCTAGCATCTCTGACTAAAGAGCTAGTCTCTCCAACATGGTAAGGTACATTGGTCTGGCGAAGAAAGTGATTTGCCGTGGACCAGTCAAGATCAGGATCAGAGGCGATTATGTGCAGCTTATCCCCGGTGGTGGATAGCTGTAAAAGATCAACACAATCCTGATATGTGATTTCGGTAGGGCGTCGATTCACATAGAATGTCAGGGCTGTGAAGGTAGAGTTGATGCGAAGGTTTGCAAAAAATTCTTGAAGAAATTTTGAATTGAAAGGGAAAGCAAGAGACAAAATGAAGAAAAGGGAGGTGTGAGCAAAAAGATCCATTACCGGTAAGAGATGTGGACAGGATTGATGATTCTGCAGACAGTAATTCCACACTCTTTGTAACGATGATAGGCGGCTTCATCTTCTGCTTCCCAAAAATGAGGGTCAATCCTTGCCCTCGAGGAACTCCCAGAAGTCTGTCGGGCGCGTTTCCCACCAGCCATTTGAGAGCACTAAGCAAAGAACACAAGAGGAGAAAGGGTTGGAAGTGAAAAACCATGGCTGGAACGGCCTGAATTTAAAGAAACGGCCATATCGTCTTGGCTGATCGCAGAATTGTCTAGGCCGATATGGTTCAATAACTACGTATAGGATGATTGGTCAAAAAGGCGGTCCAATCATCCGGGCCGATCAGAGATCGGCCAGGCCGATTAGACACAGGCGATCGGCCCGAGGAGTCAATCCGGATGACCGTTGAAAAAGCAGATCATCCGGGCCGATTAGGTGTATCGTCCAGGACGATGCACAATAATTGATCATACCGGCCAAAGTTAAAACGTTTAAAATGCTTGCCACGTGTATCATCCAGAATGAACAGTGGATCGGCCCGGCCGATTGTCCAATAATGGATCGTCCGGGGCCGAATTTAAAGATCAAACATGCTGACACCTGGATCGTCTAGGATGATCCAGTGTATCGGCCAGGACGATGCACATAAAATGCATTGGCCAGAAAAATATACTATCGGCTAGGACTATCACCATGAGTTCGATCAAATCATCCAGGATGATATAGGATCATCCAGGACGATGAGTAATATTAAGCACAGAAAAGTTCAACAGATGGATTTTTGAAGAAAATTTGTCACATCGTCCAGGACGATAAAAGGATCAGCTAGGCCGATGTGACTAGAAATTGAAATCAAGAGAAGAATGGTGATGATCAAGACCCTCAAAAAAATAAAACAAAAGAAAAAAAAATAGTCGAAGACACAGAAAAATAAAAACAACACAATGAAAACTAAACACCGAAATTTTTTTTGTTTTTATTTTATGGAGGCATCATATGAGAATTCTTTTCAAAAATTAAACTTTTAAAGTTCCAAGAGATCAAGAAGTTTAACAAATCCCAATCAGAAGAAGGTAGAAAATCTGATTCCATTAACCCTAGATCGGACATCCTTCAGGGTACAAAAATCTTTTGGAAAATAGAGGCCTAACTCGGAATAACAAAATAGGATAAGAAGATCCATTCAAAACTTGTTTACAACTAAAATATCTCATAAATAATAAACCAAAGTAATTTTTCTCAATCATGGAAATTGAAATCAAGTCTTTGAAAGTATCACATAATCAATGAGTTTTCTAAGTTTTAAGAGTTTCACCAAAGAGAGGATAGCTTGCATTTAGTGGGCTCATTTTATGCCTCTTGTCACTTTGATTGGCTCTTTGAGCATCTTTTGATTTTTGATACACTTTTGTGTATATAGCTTTCTTTTCAATTTGGCTTCATTGGCCTCTTTCCTTTTTAACTCTTGCAAGCTAAAAGCTCTTTAATATACCCTTAAAGAAAAAGACTTAGTTGTGAGTATATCCTTCAAATATTAGAGAATATGAGCTCTCTCTCTAACATAGGGAAGAACAATCTACAACACAAAATCAAAATCATGTGAATGCAATGGCAAGATTTCAAAATCTTGAATGATATCTAAGAACTTTGGCTATTATGCATAAGATAATTTAATGTAGCAAGATAAGAGAAAGATCTTAGATGAAAAGCCATTGGTTAAACTGAGTTTAGACTTTTATTTTAGAGAAGAAAATTATGCCACTAAACAAAGTCAGAAGAAGGGAAAACATCAACAGTATTACTTCCTTTAACCAATTTAGAAAAGCTAAACCCTATCTCCAAAACTCCTATATATAAAAGCTTGAAAAGTTTCATCATATGGAAGGCCAAATTTAAAGAACAATATGAAAAACAAACCACATAAAATAAAATAATAAAGCAAACTAAAAACAACACAAAGTAAGCACAAAAAAACTAGCACAAGAATAAAATAAAAGACACAAAAAAGGATTTCAAGCAAGTGATAAAGAAGTGAGTTTAAGCAATTTCGAGCTGCGAGCCTCCTTATGTCTAGTTATCCTATGCTCCCACGAGGTCTTTGGTGAGAGCACACCTGCAAAACTCAACAACAGTCAGATTTAGGAACCCAAACAGGTTTGGGCTCCTTCTTAGAAAACGTAGAGTGCAATGCAGAAGTGGTATGCTTTGAATCATGCATCTTAGGTTTCCACACCCAATGTGTACTACGGTGAACTATGCAAGTGTGTGAGATGTGTCCTAGCATGCCACAAGAAAAATATTGAACTCCAGGAAAAGGTTTTCTTAAATGGTTTGGGTAAAAATGCCTCTTCCTAGATTCTGGCTTAAGATCAAAAGTGGAAGTCATCCGATTCTTCTTATACGTATCAAAATCATTTTGAATCCTCAAGTTAGTTCTTTTTAATGCATCATTCTCAATCCTTAATTTTTTCTCAATCTCTTTAGATTTCTTAAGATCATCCTTAAGTGAGGTGTGTGAAGCTTTTAATTCATTACTTTCATCAACTAATTCCAAATGCTTTTTGTTCAACTCATCAAATTCATCAAGAAGAGCCATGTGATTTGAATCAATCGTTGCATGATCTTTGAGAAAAACTTCATGCTCTTTTTGTAGATTTGAATGTTCTAATGTTAGGCTAGCATGAGTTTTCATAAGTTTTTTGTATGAAGCATGGATTTTTTCACAAATTTCAAACAATTCATCATAGGTTGGTTTACATACCTCTTCCTCATCACTTTGATTTTCTCCCATTAAACACAAGTTTGTAGTCTCTTCCTCTGGTTCAGTTTCAGAGGAATCAGTACCAGATTCTGCCCAAAAACCTCTTTGGATTTTCTTCTTCTCCTTCCTAGACTTAGCTTTCTCCTCACCTTTTTCCTTTTCTTTGCTTGAATGATCTTGAAGTGTAGGACAATCGGCTCTCACATGTCCAGGCTTCCTGCATTCAAAACAAACAATATCAGAAGATCCTTTAAGATGTTTATGATCCTTACCTTTTCTCCAACTTTGATGATGGTTTTGTTTCTTCCTTAGAAAGCTTTTGAATTGCCTTGTGATGAAGGCAATTTCATCTCTTTCAGACCCAGAAGATTTAGAATCTGATTTGTGAGCCTTCAATGCAATTATTTTCTCCTTTTTCTTCTCACCTGCATCTACAATTCTTTGATTCACCCCTTGCTCGTAAGCAATGAGTGAGCCAAGTAAGTTATCAATAAAATAGGTGTTCAAATCTTTAGATTCAGTGATGGCAGTAATTTTTGCATCATAAGACGAAGGCAAGCATCTCAAGATCTTGTTAACTTTTTCATAATTCGAAAGTTCTTTTCCTAGTGCATGTAATGAAGTAGTAATCTGAGTAAACCTAGTGTACATGTCAGAAATCGATTCATGAGGTTTCATATGAAAAAGTTCGTAGTCATGCAAGAGAATGTTTAAACGAGATTGTTTAACTTCATTAGTACCTTCATAAGTGATGCATAATTTATCCCAAATTTCTTTACCAGTTTTGCAAGTTGAAACACGCATGTAATCTTCAGATTTCAAAGCACAAAAAAAATAGTTCAAACATTTCGCATTTAATTGAGCTAAATCGCATTCATCAAAAGTCCATTCAATAAAAGCAACTTCAGTTTTAACACCATTAATTTCACGAGAAGGTGGAGAATAATCTTCTTGAATAAGCATCCACATGCGATAATCAGTAGATTGTAAAAACGTTGACATGCGAGTTTTCCAAAAATCAAAAGGTAGGTTATCGAACAGGGGAGGTCGGGTAATGGAATACCCTTCCGTAGTGTTGCGATTGCCAAAGTTACCGTGGATCAAATTCAAAAAGTTTTCAAACTTTAATTTTCGAATCCCGCTCTGATACCACTTGAAAGTTCGTTAGGGATGTTAAGCCCTATGAACTTAGTCCCAAGCTAACCAAGAGGGGGGGGGTGAATTGGTATTTTAAAAACTATTTTCACAAAGAAAGAAAATTGCATAAAACAAATCACACCACAAAATAAATGAAGATCGGCAGCAGCCAAAAATCTTGAAAAAAGTTGAACAAGAGCACTTAAATAAAAGAGCTTCAAAGGAGTTCATTAATTACAAGTTGCCGACAATATCGTCCAGGCCGATATTGACATCAGCCTGGCCGATCAGTACAAATCAATGAAGAACGGTCAGAGCATAGCCCTGGATGCAAAGCTGGATGATTGAAAATTGGCTTGATCGTCCAGGCCAATCTCACGATCGTCCTGGCTGATCAGTTCAAATCAGAGGCAAATCGTCCTGACAATAGCCCTGGATACGAGCTGGTCGATATTGATCGTCTTAAAGTAACTTAAGATTTTTGACTGGATCGTCCGGGCCAATCCTGCGATCGTCCAGGACGATATGATCGTATCAATTATCCTTAATTACTCCCTTGATTTCCTGAACAATTATGGCATAATTTGTGAATATCGTCCAGGCCGATCCAAGGATCGTCCTGGCCGATTATTTAAAAAAACAGTATATCATAATTGACTATGGCGGCTACTTCTTTCTGTTTTGAGCTTATCGTCCTGGCCGATACATGTATCGTCCAGGATGATATGTTAATGTCGGCTGCCTTAATTAAGAATCCTTAATTAGACTTTCTGTTTTAAGCTGATCGTCCAGGTCGATCCAAAAATTGTCCTGGCCGATATGAGTAAAAACAGAAATTCTAAGTCTCTCAAGTGTGTGTGTAAAGGGTTACATAACATCAGTCTCTTTGACCATTACAAGTAGACTCAAGAGGTGAAAATCAAACGTACAAACTGACTCAACCCTAAACCTACGCAATCCTAAACTTGGCTTTTTCTTGATCATCCGATCTTCGATTCCTGAAAAGTTAGAAGCAACAAGCAGTCCAAGAGAAATAGTGTTTGTCAATCTTCAAAACATAAGCCATGAAAAATAGATTTGCAACATAAAGCATGCAAATAGCAACTATTTTAACATGCTTCTTTGCATTACTGTGATGCAAAAGGAGAAACACTAGTGATAATAGTGCAATACCTAAATTGGGAGACTTTAGGGAGTGGATGTAGGTCGTGTTTGACCGAACCACTATAAATCTTATGTTTTTTTAAAATTTTTGCTATTAATATTATTTTTTTCTTATCTTCTGTGGATGAAAAATCTTTTTTAAAATTACCAAAAAGAATTAATCAATTTTGTATTTTAAATTTCAATTAATAAGAGGTAATTTTTTTAAAAAAATAACCAATTCACCACCCCCCTCTTGGTAAGCCTTTGGGACATAAGGTTAGGTCTAACAACCTAACTTATATTCAAATAGTTTTAACAAGTGGTATCAGAGCATAGTTTCAAAATCATATGTTTAGACTACTTTTTGATTAACGATTATGGCTACATTTGGAAACTGAAACACACCTGAAGGGTATTCGATCACTAGACCTTCTTTGTTTGATAATATCTATTTTGATTTTTAAAAAACACTCATGTCTACATTTTTACAATTACTTGATTATCGCATGTGGATCTTAGTACAAGAAGGGTATACAAAACCAACTAGACTAGTTGTTGGCATTAGAGTAGAAACATCCTTTGTGGACTAGACTGAAGAAGAATGTGACTTAACAAAACTTAATGCTAAATGTTTAAATAGTTTCTTTTGTGCACTTAAGTCAGAAGACTACATGCAGGTTTTCACTTGCAAGAGTGGAAAGGACATTTGAGATAGACTCTGTATAACTTATAATGGGACTTATAAAGTTAAACTGTCTAGATTAAATATCTTGTTGCATGATTATGAATTGTTTTGCATGAAATCAAATGAATCCATTTCTAACATGTACAATAGATTCAATAAGATAGTTACTTCTTTGCATGCACTAGGTAGAGAATTAACAGACACTGAAATGGAAAATAAGATTCTCCATTATTTGCCTTCTACTTATGATGCAAAAATTATTGTTATATCAAAATTTAAAGATTTAAATATTTACTCTATTAAAAATCTTCTTGTATCACTAATTGCTTACGAGCAAGGAGTGAGTCAAAGAAATATTGATGCAGGAGAACCATGAAGGGAGAAGAACTTAACACTGAAAGTGGAGGAGTCAGAGAGTGATCTATCACAGCTCGAGGATGAGGATGATATAGTGTTGATGACTAATTAGTTAAGAAGCTTTCTAAAGAGGAAGGAAAAGAGACGTCAGTAATTGAATCGAGGTAAGTTTAATAGGGATGTCAAGATTTCTAATGATGTGATTTGCTATGAGTGTAGGAAACCTGGACACATTAAGTCTGATTGTCCAAAACTTAAAGTCACTCCTAGTAAGAAGAAGGTAGATGAGAAACCAATTGTGAAAAAGGGTAAGAAGAAACTTTAAAGAGCTTTCTAGACAGACTCAGCTTCAGACTTGTCAGAGACTAAAAAGGAAGAGGAAGTCATCAATCTGTGCTTGATGGCCGATAATCTTGATTAGTCCAATAAAG
This sequence comes from Dendrobium huoshanense, assembly GCA_016618105.1. Taxonomy (NCBI): domain Eukaryota; kingdom Viridiplantae; phylum Streptophyta; class Magnoliopsida; order Asparagales; family Orchidaceae; genus Dendrobium; species Dendrobium huoshanense. Next base: position 42,073,516 of record CM028347.1, read on the forward strand.
AAGAGGTATGTAATTTAACTTACGATGAACTTTTAGAAGTTTCTGAATGCATACATGATGCATATAGGAAGTTAAAGAAAATACGAGCTATTCTGAACTTAGGGTTACAAGAACTGCAAAGAGAATAAGAAATTCTTAGGAAAGAACATGCATTAATTGATAACAACCACATGAAATTACTTGATGAGTTTGATGATTTGAATAAGAATAATAAAAATTTAAAATCATCCTATGCAGAACTGGAAAAAGAATTTATCAAATTTAAGGAAGAAACATAGAGTGAAAAATTTACGTTGAATTATAGTAAAAGTGTGTTGGAATATATGAACACATTTTTTAAATTGAAAGTAAAAGATCACTAGAAAAATAGGATTCCCCTAAGACTTGAAGATTTTATAAATCTTATTTTATATCATAAATTTTTACAACTCAGCAGGAAAAAAAATAATTTTAGAAGATTGAGAAATCCATTTATTGGAGTTAAATGTTATAATTATAGATTATTTGGACATATAGCACACACCTATACATTAGAAAGAGAAACCTATTTGGTGTGGAAGCCTAAGATGCATAAACCTAGATATGACATACATGTATCTATTTATAATTTGCTAAGAGGTGAACCCAAACTTGTTTGGGTTCTCAGGTCTAATGTTTGATGATTTTGTAGGATCGCTCTCATACAAGATCTCGTGAGAGCATATGGTACCTGGATAATGATTTATTAAAGTATATGACTGTAGATACTACACAATTCATATTGTTGGAAGCTAGGAATGGAGGTAGGGTTACACTTGGAGATAACACCACAAGGAAGGTGGTAGGATCAGGTATAATAGGAAACTTGAAAACTTTTTTTATTGAAAAAAGTTTTATTAGTAGAAGGCTTAAAGCATAATCTTATGAGTATTAGTCAGCTTTGAGATAAAAGATATTGTGTTAAATGTTTTCCTATTACTTGCATATTAAGCCTGAATGGTAATGATATTTTGCATCGTATACATGTAAATAATATTTGTATGCTAGATTTGAATTGTATCAAAACTCCTACTACTTTTTATTTAAAAACTATTTCTGATGAGTCATGGTTATGGCGTAGGAGACTTTGTCGCTCTAGCATGAAAAACCTTAAGAGGATTACCCAAAAGAACATAGTGAGGGGTATACCAAAACCAGACTTTACTAAGGATCACCTTTTCGATGTATGTCAATTAAGAAAATAGGTGAAGTCCTCTTTTCAGTCCAATAAGGATCTTAGAACTAGTAAACCATTGGAGATTTTGCATATGAAACTTTTTGGACTACTTGGAACTATAAGTCTAGGAGGGAAGGTATACGGATTGGTGATTGTGGATGATTTCTATAGATTCACATGGGTTAGATTTTTAAATCATAAGAGTAAATAATTTGAGGAGTTTAGAAATTTTTTAAGTTGGATTCAGAGGAAACTAGGATGTGAGATCTTAATAATTCAAATGATCATGGAGGAGAATGTGAAAGTGAAAATTTTGAGAATTTTTATAAGGAGAAAGGGATTGACCATAATTTTTTTGCACCTAGAACCCCTTAGCAGAATGGGTTAGTCAAAAGAAAAAATAGTGTACTAATAGAAGCTGCTCGAGCCATGTTGGCAGAATATTCACTTCCTAAATATTTTTGGGCTAAGGCGGTTAGAACGACATTTTATGCTTTGAATAGTGTGAGCATAAGATTAAATTTAAATAAATCAGCCTATGAGTTAATTAGGGGGAGAACACCTAATTGGTCACTTTTGCATGTGTTAGGATGTAAGATGTTCATTCAAGATAATGAAAAATTTGCCTTAAAAAAATTTGATCCAAAATCAAATGAAATAATTTTCTTAGCTAATCTAGTGTTGGAAAATCTTATAGGGTATTCAATAAAAGAACTTTGGTAGTTGAGGAGACCACACATATTGTATTTGATGAATATGAAATTTTGAAAGAGCCAATTTTTAAAGAGGATGAAATCGAAATTGACTCTTAGAAGATTGATAAAATAAATTTAGATAAAAATTTGGAGATTGAAAACACGTTGTCTAGAGAATTGAGATTTTTTAGAAACCACCTTAAGAAATTGATTATAGGTGAACCTAGTGAGGTTGTTAGGAGTAGGCGTGAACTGAACAAAAAAGTCAATCATTCAGCCTTTATTTCTATAATAGAACTCATAAATATTGAACAAACACTTTTGGATGAATTTTGGATTTTGGTAATGTAGGAAGAATTAAATAAATTTGTAAGAAATTAAGTTTGGGAGTTAACTATAAGGCCAAAGGATCACAGTGTAGTTAGAACTAAGTGGGTATTCAAGAGCAAAATGAATGACTCAAGAATAGTCATTAGAAATAAGGCTAGATTGGTGGCTAAGGGGTATAATTAGATTGAAGGGATTAATTTTGAGGAGAGTTTTGCTCCTGTAGCTAGACTTGAAGAAATTAGAGTTTCGTTAGCCTTTACATGTTTTAGATGATTTAAATTATTTCAAATAGATGTTAAAAGTTCCTTTTTAAATGGGATAATTTAAGAGGACGTTTATGTTGAATAACCTCCAGGGTTTGAAAATATAAAATGCCCAAATTATTTTTTTATATTGAAAAAGGCATTATATGGTTTGAAGCATGCACCTAGAGCTTGGTATGAGAGGTTGAGCACCTTCCTACTTGAGAGATTTTTTGGAAAAGAAAGTGTGGTCACAACTATCTTTTTGAACAAATTGGGAAAGAATATACTCATTGTATAAATTTATATTGACGAGAACATGTTTGGATCTACAAATGAAAATCTTTATGATGAATTTTGTAAAATTATGAGTAGTGAATTTGAGATGAGCTTAATGGGAGATTTGAATTACCTTCTTGGCTTTAGCATTTAGCAACTTGGGGAAGGAACATTTTAATGTCAGTCTAAATATTTTAAGGATATTCTCAAAAAATATGAAATGGACAATGCTAAATATGTTAGAACACCTATGAGTTCCTCAGTTTAGTTGGATAAGGACCCTAAGAGAGAATCTTGTTACAAACATGTTTTTAGATTATAATTTTGATGATAGAAAACATATCTTGCTTCACTACGACTGCTTTTTTCTATTGACTTTTCAGGACTCAAAGATCGAACGGAAATCAGAATCAGCTCAAGATGGGGTAGATTAGGGTTGAGTCAGTCTGTAATTTTATTTTTTCCCTCTTAAGTCAATTATAATATCTGGTGTGACTAATGCAAAGTAACCCTACACACACACACTTGAGAGACTTAGAATTTCTATTTTTACTCAAATCGGCTAGGACGATATTTACATCGTCCTGGATGATCTGGCTTAAAATAGAAATTCTAATCAGAGGTTCTTAATTAAGACATCCATCATTAGCAAATCGGCCTGGACGATACGTGTATCGGCCAGGACGATATGATCAAAATATAAAGAAATTGCCTGAAGGTTCTCTGCCTTGCTGGGTGTGGCAAAAAGAGGTGTTTGTAAAGGCTTCTTCGCCTAGAAGTGGGGGGTAAAGGAGAGTCACGAATGTAGTGCAATACTTGGAGGGTGCCTCTAGGGAGGGGACGTAGGTCATGTTGACCGAACCACTATAAACCCTTTTGTTCTTGTTTTTACTGCTTCCGCATTTATTTCTTCCGCACATTATTTCTTTGTGATGATTTTGTTTGTATTTGTGCTTTGCCTAAAGATTTTTTTAAAATAGCAATTCAAACCCCTCTTAGTTAGCCTTGGGCCAGTTCTATAGGGCTTAACATCCCTAACGAACTTTCAAGTGGTATCAGAGCGGGATTCATAAAAATTAAGCTTGAAAACTTTTTGAATTTTGATCCATGGCTAACTTTGGGAATCGTATTACACTAGAGGGGTATTCTGTTACCCGGCCACCTTTGTTTGATTACATCCCATTTGATTTTTGGAAAACTCGCATGTCTATATTTTTACAATCTACTAATTATCGCATGTGGATGCTTGTAACGGATGGTTACAAACCTTTAACGGGTAAACATAACAACATTACTGTTCCACTTCCTTTTACTGAATGACTTTAGATGATAGGGATCTGGCTCAATTGAATGTAAAATGTCTTAATTGTTTTTCTGTGCTTTAAAATCAGAAGAATACATGCGTGTTTCCACTTGCAAAACTGGTAAAAAAATTTGGGATAAATTGTGTATCACTTATGAAGGCACTAATGAAGTTAAACAATCCCATTTGAATATTCTCTTGCATGACTATGAACTTTTTTGTATGAAACCTCATGAATCAATTTTTGAAATGTATACGAGATTTACTCAGATTGTTACTTCCTTACATGCCTTAGGAAGAGAGCTTTTGAATTTAGAGAAAGTAAACAAGATTTTACGATGCTTACCTTCCCCTTTTGATGTAAAAATTACTTTTATAACTGAATCTAAGGATTTGAACACGTACTTGATTGATAACTTACTTGGCTCATTCATTGCTTATGAGCAAGGGATAAATCAAAGAAATCTTGATGCAGGTGAGAAAAAGAAAGAGAAAATGATGGCACTGAAGGCTCACAAATCTGATTCTGATTCTTCCGGGTCTAAGAGTGATGAAGTTGCCTTCATCTCAAGGCAATTCAGAAACTTTCTATGGAAGAAGCAAAAGCATCATTGGAGAAAAGGTAAGGATAAAAAATATTCTAAAGGATCTTCTGATATTGTTTGTTATGAATGCAAGAAGCCTGAACAAGTGAAAGCTGATTGTCCTACACATCAAGATCACTCGAGCAAAGAAAAGGAAAAAGGTGACGAGATATCCAAGTTCAGGAAGGACAAGAAAAAAGTTCAAAGAGCATTCTGGGCAGAATCTGGTACTGATTCCTCTGAGACTGAACCAGAGGAAGAGATAACAAACCTGTGCTTAATGGGGGAAGATCATCTTGAGCAAAGCAATGATGAAGAGGTATGTAAACCAATCTATGATGAATTGTTTAAGATTTGTGAGAAAATCCATACATCATACAAAAAACTTTTGAAGACTCATGCTAACTTAAAATTGGAACTTATAAATTTACAAAAAAGAGTATGAAGTTATTCTTAAAGATCGTTCAACGATTGATTCTAATCACATGGCTCTTCATGATGAATTTGATAATTTGAACAAAAAGCACTCGGAATTAATTGATGAGAATGAAGCATTAAAAGTTTCACACACCTATCTTCAATATGATCTCAAGAAATCTAAAGAGAAAGAGAAAAACTTGAGGGTTGTGAATGATGTTCTAAAAAATACAAACTTGAGGATTAAAAATAAATTGGATACACTTAAGAAAACTTGGATGACGCCTACTCTTGATCAAAAGCCAAGACCTAGGAAGAGGCATTATAACTAAAACCATTTAAGAAACTCTTTTCGTGGAGTTAGATGTTTTTCATGTGGCATACTAAGACACATCTCACACACTTGCACTGTTCACCATAGTACACATTGGGTGTGGAGACCTAAGGTATATGATTCACAGCATACTACACCTGCATTGTATTCTACTTTTCCTAAGAAGGGACCCAAACTAGTTTGGGTTTCTAAATCTGACTGCTGTTGAGTTTTGCAGGTGTGCTCTCACCAAAGACCTCGTGGGAGCATAGGCTAATTGGACATATGGAGGCTCGTATCTCATAATTGCATAAACTTGCTGCTTCATAATTTCTTGAAATATTTTTTAATTAGTTTTGTGTTATTTTTTGTTGTGTGCTAGCTTTTTGTTGTTTTAGATTATTTTGTTTTCACTTTGCTTTTATGATTGGTTTTCTATATGATTATTTTTTAAGCTTTTAGATTTTGGAGATTTAAATCCATTGATTATCATATCTAAATTGGTTAAAGAGAGAAACACCGTTGATGGTTTCCCTCCCTCTAACCTCTTTTAGTGACATAATTTTCTTTTCTAGACAAAAATCTATCTCATATTGACAACTGCTTTTTGAAACTAAGATTCTTTTTTATCTTGCTACAATAATCTATCTTGTGCATAATATCCAAAGTTCTTATATATCTTTCAAGTTAATTGATATCATGTCATTGCATTTATCAAATGATTATGATTTTATTTTGTGGCTTGTTCTTCCCTATGTTAGAGAGAGAGCTCCTATTCTCTAATATTTGGAGGATATACTCACAACTAAGGTGATTTTTAAAGGGTTTGTTAAAGAGTTTTTAGCTTGCAAGAACTAAAAAGGAAAGAGGCCAATGACGCCAAATTGAAAAGAAAACTATATACACAAAAGTGTATCAAAAATCAAAAGATGCTCAAAGAGCCAATCAAAGTGACAAGAGGCATAAAATGAGCCCACTAAATGCAAGCTATCCTCTCTTTTTAAAACTTTTAAAACTTAGAGAGCTCATTGGTTATTCGATGCTTTCAAAGGCTTGATTTCAAATTCCATGATTGAGACAAATTACTTTGTTATATTATTTATAAGATATTTTCTTTGTAACCAAGTTTGGATTGGATCTTCTTTTTACCTAGTAAAGTTTTTCTGAGTTAGACATTTTTTTTTAAAATAGGATGATTATTGACCCTAAAAGAAGTCCGAGCTAGGGATTAACAAGATCGGATATTCTACCTTTTTCAGATTTTGACTTGTTAACTCTTTGATCTTTTGAATCCCTAAAATTTAATTGTTTGAGAAATTTATCATATGGATACTTTACTAAAATAATAAATAAAAAAATTTCCTTTCTTTCTTCTTTCTTTTTCTTTCTAGTTTTTTAGCCTTTTTTTTTGTTGTTTCTAGCTTTGTATTGTGAGTCATTTATTTTTGAGGGCTTTGATCATCAACATCTTTTCCTTGGATTCAAATTTCTTGTCATATTATCCTAGCTGATTCTTATATCGTCCTGGACAATAGGACAAATTCTCTTCAAAATTCCATCTGCTGTACTTTTCTGTGCTTATTGTAACTCTTCCTGGACGATAATTTATCGTCCTGGACAATCTGATCGAACTCTGTTGCAATCATTTTGATCATCTTGGTCGATAACACATTTCATCCTGGTCGATGCATTTTATAGTCATCGTTCTGGCCGATACACTTGATCGTTCTGGATGATCCACATGTCAGCACGTTTAAATCCTTAAAATCGGCCCCGAACGATCCATTATTGGACAATCGTCCTAGATGATCCACTGATCGTCCTGGACGATACACGTGGCACAATTTAAAACATTTTAACTTTGGCCGGTACGATCAATTATTGTGCAGCATCCTGGATGATACACCTAATCTGCCCGGATGATCTACTTTTTCAACGGTCGTCCAGCTTGACTCCTCGGGACGATCGCCTGTGTCTAATCATCCTGGCCGATATCTGATCGGCCCAGCCGATCAGACCTCCTTTTTGACCAATCGGCCTGTATGCAATAACTGAACCAAATCATCCTGGATGATTATACGATCGTCCTGGATGATATGTCTGTTTCTTTAAATTCAGGCCATTCCAGCAATTATTTTCACCTCAACCTTCTTCTTCTCTTGTGTTTTCTTACTGGATTCTTGCTATGGCTGGTGGGAAGCGAGTTCGACAAACTTTTGGGAGTTATTTGAGTGCTGGATTGACCCTCGCTTCAGGGAGGCAGAAGGTGAAGCTACTTACCATCGATATAAAGAATGTGAGATAACTATCTCCAGAATCATCAATCATGTCCACCTTTCGTATCCGATATTGGATCTCCTTACTCACACTTCTCTTTGTTTTATTTTTTCTCTCGTTGTTCCCTTTCATACTGAGCTTCTTCGTGAATTCTTCACAAATCTTCGCATAAACCCTACTTTCACTGCCTTGACCTCCTATGTGAATCGACGCTTGGTCGAAATCACATATCAGGACTATATTGAACTATTGCAACTATCCACCACCGGGGATAAGCTGCATATAATTATCTCAGATCCTGACAATGACTGTTCCACATCAAATTATTTCCTTTTCCAGACCAATGCATCTTTTTATGTTGGAGAGACTAGCTCTTTAGTCAAAGATGCTAGGACAATTCAGCATGTTCTTTGAACCACCAATATTCCAAAAGCTGGGGACTAAATCCACATTACTCCTCTACTTTCTTTGACTACTTTTTACATCATGGCTCATACAAAATTTAATACTGCTGACTTAATTTTTTGATACATTGATCATTTAACCATAATCTGCGATCCAGGTTATAAGAGGAAACCCAATCTGGATTTAGGACACCTCATAGCCTATGTCCTTGAAACCAAATATCAACTTTAATATCTTGACCCTCCCAACCTCCCAACTCTCTTATACTCAAACAGTTCCTTCAATACCCATCACAGTACTCATCTCCACCTAGGGGATGAGGAACCTCGGGGGGCTGAGGAGGAGGAGGCTCCCGCTCCTGCTCCTATTCCTGATCCTACTCCTCTTCGCTAGCACTCTCTGTTTGACAAGTTAGTGGAGAGATTTGATCGATGGGAGACCCGTTTCTATGCTTACATTGCTGCACAGGAGCAGCAACATTCTGAGGACATGGCCCGCTATGAGTAGCACCGCATAGAGGACTTAGCCCATTTTGACAGCTACATTACTCACCATCAGTAGCAGCATGACCAGAAAATCACATGGTTCAATGCTCAGTTTACTACGCTAGCTGGTTACTTTCAGCAGCCACCTCTACCACTTCCATCTGATAATCATGATCCCTCATTTTTCTAGTTTTTATTTTCTATTTTCAATTTTATGTAGTTTTTCTTGTAATTTGTTTTAGTTTTTGTTGTGTTTTTTCCTTTTTCTTTATGTGTGTCTAGGACCCTCTTTTTGTGATGACAAAAGGGGGAGTAGGATGTGGTAGGAAAAATTGATGCTTGTAACTTTGAAATTTTAATGTACAGCTGCTTTTACTGAGATTTTCCTACTTGTGTTTGCCATCATCAAAAGGGGGAGATTGTTACAAACATATTTTTAGATTATGATTTTGATGATAGCAAACATATATTGCTTCACTATGACTGCTTTTTTCTACTGACTTTTCAGGACTCAAAGATCGAACGGAAATCCGAATCAGCTCAAGATGGGGTAGATTAGGGTTGAGTCAGTCTGTAATTTTATTTTTTCCCTCTTAATTCAATTGTAATATTTGGTGTGACTAATACAAAGTAATCCTATACATACACACTTGAGAGACTTAGAATTTCTATTTTTACTCAAATCGGCTAGGATGATGTTTGGATGATCTGGCTTAAAACAAAAATTCTAATCAGGGGTTCTTAATTAAGGAAGCCGTCATTAGCAAATCAGCCTGGATGATATGTGTATCGGCCAGGACGATAGGATCAAAACAGAAAGAAATTGCTGCCACAAACAATTAAGCTATTATATATTTTTATCAATCGGCCAGGATGATCTTGGATCGACCTGGATGATATTCATAATTATACCTTAATTCATCTGAAAAATCAAGGAAGTAATTAAGGATGATTGATACGATCACATCATCCTAGACAATCGCAGGATCAGCCAGGACAATCTATTCAAAAAACTTTAGTTACTTCTGGTCGATCGGGATCAGCTAGCACAAATTCAGGGCGATGCTCTGGATGATATTCTTCTAATTTGAACTGATCAGCCTGGATGATCGTTAGATCGTCCGGGATGATCAAGCCAATTTTTAATCGTCCAGTTTGCATTCAGGGTGATGCTCTGGCCGATCTTCTGAGATTTGTACTGATCGGTCAGGACGATGTCCATATCATCCTGGACAATATAGTCGGCAACTTGCAATTAATGAGCTACTTTGAAGCTCTTCTATTTAAGAACTCTTTTTCAACTTTTTTGATAATCCCTTGCTACTGTCTTGACCTGAGAAAACCTAAAGGAGAGAGAGAGAGAGAGGATCTTATAAGGGGGAGATTGTGAGGGGATTCATAAGGGTTGCTCCAAGCATTGTTCCACTTCTTCTTCCTTAGAGTCTCTTGTCTTGGAAGGGTTGGGAGAGGTAAGTTCTAGTAAGCGATCGATGTTTTCTACCTTCTTCAAGAGGAAGAAAAGGGAGGAAGGTTCTCTTCCTTGCCGGGTGTGGAAAAAAGAGGTGTTTGTAAAAGCTTCTCCCCCTAGCTGTGGGGGCTAAAGGAGAGTCACGATTGTAGTGCAATACTCGAAGGGCGCCTCCGGGGAGTGGACGTAGGTCAAGTTGACCGAACCACTATAAACCCTTGTGTTCTTGTTTTTACTGCTTCCGCATTTATTTCTTTCGCACATTATTTCTTTGTGGTGATTTGGTTTATATTTGTGTTTTGCCTAAATATTTTTTTTAAAATACCAATTCACCCCCCCCCCCCCCCCCCCCCTCTTAGTTAGCCTTGGGCCAGTTCTATAGGGCTTAACATTCCTAATGAACTTTCAAGTCTATTGATCAAAAGAAATTTAGGAGAATTATTGGATTTTTGCTTTACTTAACAGCCAGTCAACTCGATAATATGTTTAGTATTTGTTTATGTTAAGAGAGTTTCTACTTAGCTTTTGCATGTTTTATATTTTTGCAACTTGTATAGTTTTGATGATTTCAAATATTATTATTCTAATTATTATTTTCTCCTAAAATTTTTTGAAAGAATTATTTTTGCTCTTGTGTGGACTAACATTTCAGGATAATCGTACTATAGACTAATGAAGACTTCAAATCAAATTCAGCATAAGATAGTTTGTAAATTGAAGTCTATATTTTTAACTTTATTGAGTCTGAGAGAGTGTAATTGTAATTGAACAACCTAGCACACATACACAATGGGGGAGATCTTTAAAACTAAAAACTTTCTTATACTAATCGTACGGGACGAACCTTATTTGTACGGGATGATCAGGTCAGTTTTATGCCTTGGAGAGCAATGGAACTAACATAAAGTGAGAAAAGTTTTCTAAGTCTTGATCATCTAGATGATTTTACCCATTCGTCCTTGGATGATGTCCTCTGGATTCTCACTTTGAACTATTCGTTCATCTAAACGAATTATCCTGTTCTTCCCAGGCTGATGTTCTCTGGACTCGTTACTTGAACTATTCATCCAGACAAAATGTACCATTCATCTCAGAACGATATTCTATGGACTCGTGAGTTGAACTATTCATCCAGAAAAAATTTCCCATTCATCCCAGGATGATGCTCTCTAGACTCGTGAGTAGAATTATTCATCCAGATTAACTTATATATTCATCCCAGGACGATGTCCTATGTTTCTTAACCTTGAGGACCGTCCTGCAGTTAATTCCCGACGAAGCCTGGAAATAACTGTTCATACCGATCAAACTTAGTTCATAAGGGATGGTGATCAAGTATGAAGTCATTTCATACCATTGAACATTGGGCTCGTATGCAATAGTTTCTACACTATTCATACGTATGAATTACGATCATGCAGGACAATCTAGTACGTACATAATTAAAATTTTTATAGATTTTGGATAGTTTTTCATGTCTTTCATATAAAAGGTCCAAATTAAACTGTCTTATAATCTTTTTGTCCAATGGTCTTCGTGCAAACTGAAGGGAGATTGAAGGAGAAATGTGAGAGAGTGTTTGAAGGAGGATTCTTACTATTGGAGCGTGAAGGGTTCACTTGTTACTCAAAGGTAAGAATCTCCAATTGTAAATTATGATTACTTCACTATTTTCTCTCATCCTACTAGATTTCTCGTGAGAAGATCTTTCAAGAAGATGCGATTCTCTGCCGACACTTAAGGAGTGTGAACAGCGGGAAATTTCTCTGCCTACACTTGGAGCGTGTGAACAGCAGAAAGGTTCTCTGCCTACACTTGGAGAATGTGAATAGCGGGAGGTACTCTACCTACACTTGGAGGGTATAAAAGGATGAAGGTTCTCTGCCGCACCGGGTAGTGGTGGAAGAAAGTTTTTGTGAAGGCTTCTCTGCCTTACTGTGGGGGCAAAAGGAGAGAAACTAATTGGTAGTAGTGTAACACCTAAAGTGGGAGACTTTAGGGAGTGGATGTAGGTCATGTTTGACCGAACCACTATAAATCTTATGTCTTTTTATTTTTAACTTGTTTTTATTTTACTGTTTCTGTGTAATACTGTGGTTGAAAAATCCTTTTCAAAATTTATCATAAGTTTTTTATCGGTTTAAAATTTAAGAAGAATTTTTTTTTTGAATTACTAATTCACCCCCCCCCCCCCCCTCTTGGTTAGCCACTGGGATATAAACTTAGGTCTAATAACCTATTTCATTTTTAACAAGTTTCAACAAGTGATATCTGAGCTTTATTTTCAATATCATAAGTTTAGACTACTTTTTGATTAACGACCATGGCTACATTTGGAAACCAAAACACATCTGAGGGTTACTCTATAATAAGACCTCCATTGTTTGGCAATATTCCTTTTAATTTTTGGAAAACATGCATATCTATATTTTTACAGTCACTTGATTATCGTATGTGGATCTTAGCTCAGGAAGGGTATACAAAACCAATTAGATTTGTTGATAGAGTTAGAGTTGAAATACCTTTTGTGGACTGGACGGTAGATGAATGTGACTTAGCATAACTTAAAGCCAAATGCCTAAATAGTTTCTTTTATGCTCTTAAATCTAAAGATTACATGCAAGTTTCTACTTGCAAGAGTGGAAAGGAAATATGTGATAGACTTTGAATAACTTATGAGCGAACTAATGAAATTAAACAATCCAGACTTAATATCTTGTTGCATAATTATGAACTATTTCATATGAAACCCAATGAATCCATTTCTTACATGTACACAAGATTCATATAAATTATCACCTCTTTACATGCATTAGGTAGAGAATTAATGAATGTAGAAATGGTTAATAAAATATTTTGTTTCTTACCTATTGCTTTTGATGCTAAAATAACTGCGATTATAGAGTCTAAAGATTTAAACATTTACTCTATTGATAATCTTCTTGGATCACTAATTGCTTATGAGAAAGGGGTGAGTCAAAGAAAGATTGACGTAGGTGAACCAAGAAGGGAGAAGAACATCGCACTGAAAGTGGAGGAGTTAGACAGTGATCTCTCAAAATCTGAGGATGAGGACGACATCGCTCTAATGACTAGATAATTAAGAAGCTTTCTGAAGAGGAAGTAAAAGAGACACCAATAATGGAATCTAGGTAAATTTAATAAAAATGTTAAGGTTTCAAATGATGTTATTTGCTATGAGTTCAAGAAATCAGGACATATTAAGTCAGATTGCCCAAAACTCAAAGCCATTCTTAGCAAGGAGAAGGTATAGGAGAAACTAATGGTGAAAAAGGGCAAAAAGAAATTCCAAAGAGCTTTCTGGGCAGACTCAGCTTCAGACTCGTCGGAGACTAAAAAGGAAGAGGAAGTCACCAATCTGTGCTTAATGGCTGATAATGTTGATCAGTCAGATCAAGAAGAGGTATGTGACTTGATTTATAATGAATTTTTAGAATTCTCAGAATGCGTACATGTTGTATATAGAAAATCAAAGAAATTGCATGCTAGTCTCAACCTAGAATTATAAGACCTTCAAAGAGAATAAGAAATCCATAGGAAAGATCATGCTTTGATTAATAAGAACCACATAAAATTAATTGATGAGTTTGATGAATTGAATAAGAATCATGAAAGTTTAAAATCATCCTATACAGAACTTCAAAAAGAAATAAAAAATAATAAGAATGAATTTGAGAGCAAGATGTGTCGAATAAATTATACTAATCAAATTTTAGAAGATATGAATTCATTTTATAAACTTAAGGTAAAAACTCTCAAGGATAATAGGATACCCCCAAGACTTGAAGATTTCATGAATCTTATTTTGTATCCTAAATTTATACGATCTCTGAATTGACAGAAGAATAGTGGAAGACTTAGGAATCCATTTTCGGGAGTCAAATGTAATAATTATGAATTGTTTAGACATATATCTCACACCTGTATATTAAATAAGAAAACTTATTTAGTATGGAGATCTAGGATGCATAAACGTAGACATATCATACATGCATCTATTTATAATTTACAAAAAGGTGAACCCAAACTTATTTGGGTTCATAGGTCTAACGTTTGATAATTTTACAAGATCTCTCTCACAAAATGCCTTGTGAGAGCATATAGTACCTTGATGGTGGATGATCAAAAAATATGACTGGAGATACTGCACAATTCATATCGCTGGAAGACAGGAGTGGAGGCAAGGTTACACTTGGAGATAACACCACAAAAAGGTGGTTGGGTCAAGTATAATTGAAAATCTTACAAAATTTTTAATTGAAAATATAATACTTGTAGAAGGCTTAAAGCATAATTTGTTAAGTATTAGCTAGCTATGTGATAAAGGATACTGTGTAAAATTTTTCCCTACTAGCTGCTTATTAAGCCTAAATGGAAAAGATGTTTTGAATGGTATAAGGGTAAATAATATATATATGCTAGACTTAAATTACATTAAAACTCCTACTGCTTTTTGTTTAAAAACTATTTCTGAAGAATCATGGCTTTGGCATAGGAGACTTTGTCACTCTAGCATGAAATGCCTTAGGAAAATTACCCAAAAGAACTTAGTGAGAGGTATACCAAAACTAGAATTCACTAAGGATCACCTTTGAGATGCATGTCAATTAGGAAAATAGGTTAAGTCCGCTTTTCTGTCCAGTAAGGATCTTAGAACAAGTAAACCATTGGAGATTTTGCATATGGATCTTTTTGAATCAGTTGGAACTGTAAGTCTAGGAGGGAATGTATACGGATTTGTGATTGTGGATGATTTATCTAAATTCACATGGATTAGATTTCTATTTCATAAAAGTAAATCATTTGAGAAATTTGGAAACTTTTTGACTTGGATTCAAAGGAAACTAGGATGTGAGATTATGACTATTCAAAGTGATCATGGAGGAGAATTTGAGAATGAAAAATTAGAGGATTTTTGTAAGAAGAAAGAAATTGATCACAATTTTTTTGCACCTAGAACCCCTAAGCAAAATGGGGTTGTCGAAAGGAAAACAAAACATTAATAGAAGCTGCTCGAGACATATTGGCAGAATATTCACTTCCAAAATATTTTTGGGCTGAAGTGGTTAGCACAGTATGTTATGTTCTGAATAGGGTGAATATGAGATCAAACTTAAATAAAATACCCAATGAGTTATTAAAAGGGAGAATACCAAATTTTTCATATTTGCATGTCTTTGGATGTAAGGTGTTCATTCATAATAATGGAAAATCTTCCTTAGGAAAATTTGATCCAAAATCAGATGAAGGAATTTTTATAAGATACTCAAGTGTTGAAAAATTTTATAGAGTATTCAATAAAAGAACTTTAATAATTGAGAAGACCATACATGTTGTATTTGATGAAACAGGAAGTTTGGAAGAGCCAATTGTTGAAGAGGATGAGATAGAGATTAACTCCCAAAAGATTGATAAAATAAATTTGGAAGAAAATTTAAAGATAGAAAATCCAGTGCCTAAAGATTTGAGATATTCTAAAAATCACCCAAAGGAATTGATTATAGGAGAACCTAGTGAGAGTGTTAGGACAAGGCATGGACTGAATAAAGAAGTCAATCATTCAGCCTTTATTTCAATGATAGAACCCACAAATATTGATCAAGCACTTTTGGGTGAATTTTGGATATTGGCTATGAAAGAAGAATTTAATCAATTTGTAAGAAATGAAGTTTGTGAATTAACTGCAAGGTCAAAGGATCAAAGTGTAGTAGGAACTAAGTGGATTTTCGAGAACAAAATAAATGACTCATGAGTAGTCATTAAAAATAAGGCTAGATTGGTAGTTAAAGGGTATAATCAAATTAAAGAGATTGATTTCGAGGAGACTTTTACCTCTGTAGCTAGACTTAAATCAATTAGGGTTTTGTTAGCCTTTCCTGTTTTAGAGGATTTAAATTATATAAAATGAATGTTAAAAGTGCCTTTTTAAATATGATAATTCAAGAGGATGTTTTTGTAGAACAACCTCCAGGCTTTGAAAATTCTAAATACCCAAATCATATTTTCAAATTGAAAAAGGCATTATATAGATTGAAACATGCACCTAGGGCTTTGTATGAGAGGTTGAGCACCTTCCTACTTGAGAGATCTATTGAAAAAAGAAGTGTGGACACAACACTCTTTTAAAAGAAATTGAGAGAAGATGTACTCATTGTACAAATCTATGTTGATGATATCATCTTTGGATCTACAAATAAAAATCTTTGTGTCGCGTAGTGAATATGAGACGAGTCTAATGAGAGATTTGAGTTACTTTCTAGGATTTAGCATTAAGCAAATTAAGGAATGTACATTTCTTAGTCAGTTAAAATATGTTAAGGACATCCTTAAAAAGTATGAAAACAAAAATGCTAAACCTGTTAGTACACCTATGAGTTCCTCAGTTCAATTGGATAAGGACCCTAAGGGAAAATTTATTGATAAAAAAAATTAGAGGGAAAATTAGATCTTTGCTTTACTTGACAACTAGCCGACCTGATATCATGTTCAGTATTTGTTTATGTGCTAGATTTCAATTAGATCCAAAAGAAACATATTTGACAGTAGTGAAAAGGATTTTAAGATATATGTTGGGAACTCAGAATTTAGGAATTTGGTATCCTAATTTTAGCTCTTCATTTGAAATTATTGGATATTCATATTCAGATTTTTTAGGTTATAGGGTTGATAGAAAGAGCACTTCTGTAACATGTGAATTTATTAGAAATTCATTAGTCTCTTGAACCAGTAGAAAAAAAAATTTAGTAGCCATATTTATTGCTGAAGCTGAATACATTGTATTAAAAAGTTGTGTGGCATAAGTACTTTGGTTGAAACAACAGTTGATTAATTTAGGATTAACTATAGGCACTATTCCCATTTATTGTAATAACACTAGTGCTATTTGCATTTCTAAAAATCCTATTCAATATTCAAGAACCAAGCATATAGACATCAGGCATCATTTTATAAGGGGTCATATATCCAAAGATAAAATTGAACTTATTCATGTTACAATAGAAAATCAACTTACAGACATTTTTACTAAACCACTAGCCTTTGACACTTTCAATACATTAAGAACAAGGCTTGATGTGATTGATTTGAATGCTTAAATACAAATTTCTACAACATTGATATATGTTTGTTAGTGTGTTTTTATATTTGTGTTTTTTGTGTTCTAATTTTATTCGTATTGTGTTTTTTCTAATTTTCTTGTTTGTGAGTCTTTCTTTTTCACTTCAAAATTCTGATTTTTAAAATTGACTTGAAAATTGAGTGAATATCATATGTACAAAATTAATTTCATACGAGACAAAGTATGTAGCATATTAACTTTCGATTTGAACGGTTTGCATACAATTTTTTCAGTTTTTGTATCACAATTCATCTGTATGATGTTATGATCATCTATACGATGAGTATTCAATCATATGTATGCATGTAAACAGCTATACGGATAATGGGGACATTTCAAACTGTCATAAAAATGATCTTTAATATCTGATCGTCCTTGATGAACACCTGTTCGTCTGTATGATCGTCTTGGTCAAAAGTCTATATGAAAGGACACCTCGTAACTTACATGTTTACGAAAAGCCATTTTAATTTTGGACTCATTCATTCGTACATATGAAATTTCATTTCTTACGTACGAAACCAAAATCGTACAGGACGAACCTCTTTTCGTCTATACGAAAGTTTGTTTTTTCTTTAAATTGAAGGGTTTAGAACTCAAATCTCATCTCATCAAAAATCACTTTCAAACTTCTATTCCCCTAGGTCTTCTCCATGGCTACTTCAAGCAAAATGCAAAAGGTACTTGCTAAGGGACCCCCTAGAAACTCAGGAGAAAACTTCCTATCCAAAGCAAATGAGGACTCCTTTCCTAGGTTCGCATCAGCCAAAATCAATCCCTTTAGAGTCCTTCTCCAAGAACATCTCACTTTCAAGATAATGCACCTTTTTTGCTTCTACCCAGTTTGGCCTTATTCTCACTCTGATCCATTTCTACAATAAGGAGACCTTCCACTACTTTCTTGCCAATATATCCTTTAACTCTAACTAATCTGTGATTAGGTCTTATGTTTTTAAGAAGATGGAAGAGATCATTAAAGAAGACTTAGGAATTTATTTGAACTTAAGGACTCAAGGAATTAGAGTTCACACTTTGACCTCTTCCACCAACTTTGACTGGATCGCAATAAATCAAGTGATTAGGGAATGCAGAGGAGTAGACCATTTGTCTAAGGTAGCCACTCTTAATCAAAATGTTCAAATAATTTAGCATGTTCTTCGTACCTCTATTATTTCTAAAACTGGTGATCGAGTAAATATCATACCTCTTCTTTCCACTGTGACTTATCTGATTATGATTAGCCAACCTATAGATGAAGCCCAACAAATCTCTGACTATATTTATGGAATTTTTGAGATTGGCCATGTCTCGCATAAAAAAAAGAAAAATATAGCCTTAGGACATCTTGTAACCAACATTTTGGAGAAGAAATATGACCTAGTCCATCCAGTTCAAAATCTAGAGGAACCTCTCTACTACAATGATGGATCTTTCCGAGCAATTTTTAATAAAGAACACCAAGTTATAAGTAGTGATTCTGAGGAGGAAAGGAGAAGAGCGGCACCATCACCTGGTGCTGAACCAAATATTCAAGATTTGGTTCATAGGTTTGATGGTCTTGAGACTCATTTTGATCAATGTTTTGATCAAATTGACACTCATCTACAATAGCAGGATGCACAGTGCCAGCAGAATATGGGTTGGATGAGAGAGCAAATGGATGGTATAAGGTCAAATATGGCTTTGATGAGTAGTTATTTTAACTTCTACAACTAGCAACCTCATCCAGATCAGGTCCCATCTGAGTGATGACTGTACTTCTTTATAATTTTCTCTATTAAATATGATGTGATGTGATGTTAGCAGTTATGTTTTTATGTTGTGTTTTGTGTTAGTTAGTATTTTATTTTATGTTTTTTTCATATGTCAGTGTATTGATATCATTTATACTTAATATATAATCTTCTATCAATGATATCAATAAAAGTTATCATATATTGTTTTTCTATTTTTTTTTCATTTCAGAAGTGTGTGTTAGCCTATATGATCATTCTCCAAATTTTTGACCTTAAAAGTGTTATATCTCGAATTGCAACATAAAATTGAATTCATTAGAAAATCTAATTTTTCAAAAATTTAAGTTGTGTTTATAACTTGATCTTGTTAAGAATGTCAATCTCATGTCTCTTCTTAGACTAACAAAATTTTTTTACTATTATTGCAATTATGATGTTTTCTTATTTTTATATTTCTCTTATTAATATAAATATTACTGTACTTAGAGAAATTTGAAATTTTAGATTATTGATTTTGGAATAATTAAAATTACCCTTGAGAATATACAAATGTACAAAAATCAAAAGTATGCATAATAGTTCACAATTTGAAAAAGAGGCACAAAATAAGACCACAAGTAAAAAAAATGCATAAAACTTGCCACAAATATTTAAAGATGTGCAAAGCGCCACAAGTGGTATTTCATTCTTTCCCTAATCTTTCAATCTTTAAATTCAAATTAATCTTCTGTATGATTTTATTTGGTATTGAAATTTGAAATATATAAATTTTACATTCATCTATTTTGTAATGATTTTATTTATCTTAATTGTCTAAATTGATTCATGATTATGATATTTTTATCTTATCTATGTTATATCCCTTCTTAAATCATATGAATCATTCTATTTCTCTAATGAATTTTAGTTATATTTACAAGTATATCTTAATCTCTTTCAAGGATAAATTATCAAAGGCTTTTCATTTGATTTCTAACATTTCTTTATTTGTTCTTTTTCATCTTCTCCTTTGCTATTATCAAAAAGGGGGAGAAAATATTGTTCGTAATGTTGCATTTGTTCGTTGCATTTGTTTTATCACTGTTTATTTCATTCAATTTGTTTTATCGTTGTTTATTTTGTCGCATTTATTTTATCTTTGTTTATAGTGCTTTGTGTTTGTGCTTTGTGTTTTAGTGATTGTGTTTAAAAAAAAAAATTTTATGATCAAATGCTCCTTATTCTCACATGCTTATCAATTCAGGGGGAGTTTAGGAGATACTTAAGAATTTGAAAATTATACAGAGCTTTTTGGATTTGACAGGTTTGGATATCCAAATGAAAAGAAACTCCTCCTCGAATGAGTATTTTTTTCACTTTTGATATTTGAAATCATCTAAACTTTGATATCCGAATGGAAGGGAACTCTTCCTTAAAGGATGTTCCCTCCTCTTTAGACTCTATGTTAGATGTGTATCCCACCTCAAATATCAATTTCACATTACAACTCAATTAAAATTAAATTATATATACATGAAATTAAAAATCTAAACTCAAATAAGATTTGCAAGGTTTTCCTAAAAAATTATAATTAAAATATTCCAAGTAGTTATATATTCGCTTAAAATTTAAATCACAACCACACTTGGCCATAATCTTCTAATTTGAATGGGGACTTATCATTTTGCATCTATAGAAACTTTGTAAATTTAAATCTTTTAATTTTTTCCCTTTGATTTAGCATTGCATGAGTATAATCACCTGCATAAAAATCTATGAGCATCTAGATCATTTCTAACCAGAGGTTAATCTATTACCCATCACATCAATTCATAAATTGCATTAAATAAATAAACACATCAATCACAACAATCATATCAATCAACTAACAAGCAGTAAAAACCATGAAATCCTAACATTCAATAGTAGGTTAGTGAAACACCAACCTAGCCTAGATTTAGAGTCGGTTTTTTTAAAAAACCATCTAAAGTGTGCGAAGTAGACTACGTGGTTTGGATATGTCCTAGACTGGGTAATTTATTAAAGTTGTCTAGTTATTTAATATATTGATAGTCTAAGGGATTTTAATTTGAGTTTAAGTGTTAATGATTTAGAATTTATTTTAAAATGCATTTTAAAGGTTAAGTGACTATTACCTATATTTATACTAGGGCCGTGAAGTTTATTTTACCTTTCTTAGGGCTAAGTTAATAGCCTCGTAAGCTTGGGTTATGGTGTAGTAACCAATTTGATTAAGTTAATTTAATTGGCTAAAAATTAAAGATTAATAAAATTTTGATTAAATTAATAGGTTGCTCATTTTAAGGATTAAGTTATTTTAAATTTTCCATCAACTGGTTCATGGTGTTGTCATAATGTGCTAGAGAATTGAACTTCCTTAGGACACGTAGCCCCATAGATTAGGCTAGTCCATCCTTAAAATCTGCTTGATGTAGTTGAATTAAGGATTTTAATTTAGTTAAATAATTCAAAATTAATTAGTTTTAATATTTTACACTCTATTGAATCCGTTCGTAGCATTGTTATAATTGGTACGAGGATGAAACCTCTTTAGGACACGTAGCCTCGTAGCACAAGGCAGTCCATCCTCAAAAACCTCATCTTTAGAGTGCTTGTTGTGTATTTATCATTAGTTAATCAATTTAATTATTCATGTTAATAATTCCTGGAATTTTAATTAATTATTGAATTTTTTATTTTTTTAATTATTTAAATGCATTAATTAAGGGGTCAAAAGTTAACTTTTTAAATTAAAGTAATTTTTGGATATTTATATTTTTCTTAAATACTAGATCTTAAGATGAGTAATTAGACTCTAAGTTTGAAGGATTAATTTTTCTACATTAAGTTATGAATTTTTAAAGTTTTGACCAAATTAAACTATAGTTGATTGAAAAGTTGGCTTTTTGATTTTGACTTATTTATAATGGTCCAACATTTGTTGAAAATACTAGACTTAAAATAGAGTTGAATTGATTTGAATTTGGTAAATTTGAAATTTTCTATAATTACTTATGATTTTCAAAACTTTATGTAATTAATTAAAATTTTAAATTGCTTAATGAGGAGGCCTTATGGGTTTTGATCCAAATTTATTCCAAACTTCTTGAAATCACTCACAAATGTCAGGAATAACATAAGGGAGTTTTTCCAAGTGTTTGAAATTTTCTTTTTAGAATTTTCAAATATTTTTAATTAATTAAATTAGTTAAATATTAATTTTCACTAGAAATTAAATTAAGTCTAAATTAGAAGTCTAATCAAGCTGCTTTTAATTTTCTTAGGTTAAGGGTTTAATTATGAGCTTTTTTTATATTATATAAATTTTAGGATTTAATTTAAATTTATTAAGATTTAATTATAATCCCAGGTTTATTTTAAGGGTATATTTTGGGTCCCCTAAATCGTTGACCAAATAGACTCAAATTTAAATAAAACTTGGGCCATGAGTTCACCTAATCTTAAGGCCCAAGCCTACTAAATTTTGGCCCAATATGGATCCTCTAAGATGGTTAACAGAACCACCTATGATAACCTTTAAGACACATTCAAAAATTGAATATGTGTTTCCTAAGCTAGGGGGGGGGGTGTTAATCAATGGCCATCTACTCCCTAAACTAAGCACAAAGAGTACATAATCAATAAAACCATAAAACTCATTTGATGATAAAATAGCTTTGGTTAAATTTACGGGACAAACTATGACCCTTAAACTTAAATTAACACAAACTTCTCCTTAAAAAATTGAAATAGATGGGATAAATTTTGGGCATGTCAGAAACATGCCCAAGAAAAATCTCCCAAAATTTCAAGCCATGGTGAGTATATTTGTAGGCATAATTGCATTAAAAACCCTAGGAAAATTACTGGAATTAACTAAATTTCATGCATGATCATGGCTTAAAACTATGAGGGTTTAATAGATCTCCTCAAGACCTTTCTAATGATCCTAAGAATACCTAATTTGGCAAGGTGGATGAGGAGATATGAATTTTTGAAGTTTCCTATAATTTCTGGATTTATTAATCCCGTAATTACATATTCAGCTAATGATTTCCATGTGGGAGCCATTTGATTGTTCAGTTGGGTTTGATAGGGAAGTTTATTGGGTTAAGGTTTATCCAATGCAATAGGTAGTTGAACTTAATTTGTTTTGTGGTAGGAATTGGCTCTAGTCAAAGTGGTTTTGACCACTTTGAGCTAGATTGGGTGTTGACCCAACTAGTCAACCCAAGGGTTTCGCTGACTAGGGTAGGTGTGTTCAACCTAAGGCTACCTAATACAAGTGTTGATTTGGCTTGGTGAAGCCTGTGTTAGGGAAAGAATAAATCCTTTGTAGTTTTTTTCACATTAGGCTTGCTCAATTCCCAACCTAAGTTAACCCAAGGGTTGGTTAAAGTTTGTTAGGGATGTTAAGCCCTTGAGAACTAGCCCGAGGCTAACCAAGAGGGAGGTGAATTGGTATTTAAAAAAAAAATATTTCTTAGATCAAGTCACAATAAGCACAAGCCAAAATCACCACAAAACAATAAGTGTGGAAAATTAAAATGCGGAAGCAGTAGAAAGAACATAAGGGTTTATAGTGGTTCAGTCAACTTGACCTACGTCCACTCCCTGGAGGCGCCCTCCAGGTATTGCACTAAGAAAGTGTCTCTCCTTTAGCTCCCACAGCTAGGCGAAGAAGCCTTTACAACTGACTCCATTTCACCAACCATGGTGCGGCAGAGAACCGACTCCTTTTTCTTCCTCCTGAAGCTGACAGAAAACCAACTCCTTTTGCTTCCTCCTGAAGCGGGCAGAGAACCCAGACTTTTTGCTGAAGTAGACCTCCCAAGAATGATGGATGAAGATTGGAGAAGATGACTTGGAACCTTGCTTTGAGTAACCCTTGTGAACCCTCTCACAAACTCCCCCTCACAAGTTCCTCTCTCTCTCTCTCTCTCTCTCTCTCCCTCTCCCAAGGCTCTCTTAGGTCAAGATAGCAGCACTCAAAGTCCCATAAATGAGAAAAATTGGATCCTATAAATAGAATTTTAAGAACCGAAATTATCATCCTGGCCGATCAGTACAAATCGTGGACTATCATACTGAACATCGCCCTGAATGGATTCTGGATGATTCAAAATTAGCTTGATCACCCAGGACGATCTCACAATCATCCCAGACGATTAGTTCAAATCAGTGGTAAATCATCCAGAACATCGACCTGAATATGATCTAGCCAATGTTGATCATCCAGAAGTAACTAAGGTTTTTGAACTGATGGTCCTGGATGATATTGAGATCGTCCCGGATGATGTGATCGTATCAATCATCCTTAATTGCTTTCCTTAATTATTTGATCAATTTAGGCATAATTGTATCAAATTATCTAGGATGATACAATATTGTCCTTGCCGATATCCAAAAATAAAGAATGCATAAATAGATCATGTCAGTGAATTCTTTCTATTTTGAGCATATCAACTTGGCTGATACATGTATCATCCAGGCCGATATCCTAATGATGGTTGCTTTGACTAGGAGTCCTAATTAGGATTTATGTTTTAAACTCGATCATCCAGGATGATAAAAATATCATATGGGATGATGTGAGTAAAAATATAAATTCTAAATCAGTAAGTAAAGAATCACTCAAGTGTGTGTGTAGGGTTACTTAGCATCAGACACTTCCAAGATTACAATTGACTCAAGAAAGAGAAAAGAAAAGTTATAGACTGACTCATCTCTAATCTACCCAAACTTGAGCTGGTTCCATTTGTCGACTAATCTCTTGGTCCTGAAATGTCAGTAGAAAAAGGAAGTCATATTGTTTGCGGTCATCAAAACCATAAATCATGAAACCAAATTTGTAACAATCTCCCCCTTTTTGATGATGGCATACACTCCGACGATTATTTCAAAACAGCAGTGTAAAAATAGAAAAGCTTTCAAGATTCAGAATAAAAGTTCAAACATAAAAACCTACTACTCCTTCTTTTGACATCTCAAATAGGAGGAGGAAACTAAGAAAAAAGGTAAACAAAACCCTTTTTTTTAATAAACCAAGGCATGAGCATGATGTAGTATTCCATGTGATTGATTTTAACAATTTATAAGTTAAGGAGTTAAAAATATCAAAAATCCAAAAAATGGTAGAATATCCAATCATGGTTACCCTTAGCTCGGACTTTCTTTTAGGGTAGAGTCATCTTTTGAAATCAATGACCTAACTTAAAAATTCAATTGGATATGAAAAATAGGACCCGTTCACCACTTGGTTTCATAAAAAATATTTTTATAGAATAATGTATCAAAGTAAATTTGTCATAATCTCAAAACAATCGAAACCAAGCCTTTGATTTTATCAAGTGATACATGAAAACTTCTAAGTTTTAAAAGATTTGAAAGAGAGGAGAGCTTGCTTTTGGTGGGCTCATTTTTTGCCTCTTGTCAATTTGAATGGTGCTTTACATATCTTTTGATTGTTAATACACTTTGTGTATTTTTTTTTAATTTAGCGTTCATTGTGCATCTTTTGTTTTTAGCATCATTAGCATTTTTTTTTTATTTTTGCAAGCTACATTATCTTTCAAAATCTCTTAAATAATCTTAGTCGTGATTATATCTTCTAGATATTAGAGAAAAAAAACTCACTCTCTAATATAGGGAAGAACAATCCTCAAAATAGAATCAATAATCATATGAAGAAATGCAATGGCAAGGGTAATGAGGAATCTTGATGTGACATAAAGACTTTGATCATTATAAATACAAGATAGATTTGCTGTAGCACGGTTGGAAAAGATCTTAATTGCATACTCCATTTCATTAATTTGAGATAGACTTTTGATTAGAAAAAAAACTGTGCCACTAAAATTGGTTGGAGAAAGAGATACAATTAACGATATATTTTTACCCTTAAATAAATTAAGTGATGTAAAACATTGACTACAAATTTTCAAAAACAAAGACAAGGCATACGATATCATTTCAGCGATAATTTTGAAAATTAAATCTAAAATAAAAATGAATGTACAACAATCCAAACAAAAACTAAAAAAGTAAAGCAAAGAAGAAGAAACAACAAAATAAAGAGCAAAAAGAAAAGCAAAAGGAAAAAAAGAACAATGACAAAAGAAACACAAGTAAAAAAGATCAAGTTCATGCATTTATGTCAATCACACCCAATCTGGTCCTTAAAGAGTTGAAACTGTCGAAGGCCAGTGGTTTAGTAAAGATGTTAGCCAGTTGATTCTCAGTTGTCACATAGTGTAACTCAATGTCCCCCTTACTCACATGGTCTCTAATAAAGTGATGTCTAATGTTAATGTGCTTAGTCCTTGAATATTGGATAGGATTATTAGAGATGCAGATGGCACTAGTGTTGTCACAAAAGATTGAGATGGTGCCTATAGGTAATCCTAAATCCAATACCTGTTGTTTCAACCAAAGGACTTGGGCCACATAACTTCCAAGAGCAATGTACTCAGCTTTAGCAGTGGAACGTACTATAGAGTTTTGCTTTCTACTAGGCCATGAGACCAAAGATTATCCTATGAATTGATAAGTTCTAGAAGTACTTTTTCTATCCACCTTACATCCTACAAAATCAGAGTAAAAAAATCCAATAATCTCAAAAGAAGTGTTGTTCCTAAGATACCAAATTCCTAAGCCTTGGGTCCCCAAAAGATATTTAAAAATTCTCATAATGGCAGTCAGGTAGGATTCCTTAGGGTTAGCTTAAAATCTAGCACAAAGACAAACACTAAACATTATATCAGGTCGGCTTGCAGTCAAGTAAAGTAAAGATCCAATCATGCCTCTATATTTCTTCTGATCAACAGACTTACCACTTGGGTTCTTATCCAACAGAACACTAGAAGTCACAGAAGCTTGGCTTTATCCATCTCATACTTCTTCAAAATGTCTTTTATGTATTTTGATTGATTTAGAAAGGTTCCATCATCTAATTGTTTTATACTAAACCCCAAAAAGTAGGACAACTCTCCCATGATTCTCATCTCAAACTCTCTACTCATTATTTTAGAGAATTCATAACAAAGTTTCTTATCAGAAGATCCAAAAAGTATGTCATCCACATAAATCTAAACAATGAGCAAATCATCTTCAACTTTTCTAAGAAAAAGGGTGGTGTCTACGCTCCCCTTAACAAACTCCCTTTCTAGTAAGAATGTGCTAAGCCTCCAATACCAAGCTCTGGGTGCCTGCTTTAAACCATATAAGGCCCTTTTTAATTTAAAAATATGATTTGAAAATTGGGAACTCTCAAAACCCTAGGCTTGTTCTACATACACATCTTCTTTTATTTCCCCATTTAAAAAGGCACTCTTAACATCCATTTGAAAAAGATTAAATCCTTTATAATAGGCGAAGGCTAATAGTAGTCTAATGGCTTCCAATCTAGCTACTGGGGCAAAAGTCTCCTCAAAATCTATCCCTTCTATTTGGTTATACCCCTTAGGCACTAATCTTGCTTTATTCCTAATCACCACTCCATAATCATTCACATTATTCTTTAAGACCCACTTAGTTTCAACTACACTTTATTCCTTAGGTCTTTCTACAAGCTCCCAAACATCATTCCTAACAAATTGGTTCAATTCCTCCTGCATGAATAAAATCAAAAACTTATTAGAAAGGGCTTGGTTTATGTTAGTTGGTTCAGTCATTGAGATAAAAGCAGAGTGGTTCACCTCCTTCCTAAGTCCCTGTCTAGTCCTAACTCCAATAGAAGGGTCTCCTAAGATCAAATCTTTGGGGTGACTTGTAGAGTATCTCCAATCTCTAGGCAAGGTGTGTGAAGGTCCAACCCTTTCCTAGAGATCTACATTTTCTACTCCTTGGGTAACATCTCATACTCCTTCAGTGTTTTGGGGTTCTACTCCCTTCTCCAGATTTTTTACTCCAATGGTAATCTCACCAACATCATCATCATCCTCAACTTCAGGCTTTCTAGGATCAGACTCATCAAACACTGCATGAGTAGTTTCTTCCACCATCAAAGTTCTCTTGTTAAACACCCTAAAAGACTTCCCAACACTAGAATATCCCAAGAATACTCCTTAATCAGATTTTGGATCAAAATTTCCT
This sequence comes from Dendrobium huoshanense, assembly GCA_016618105.1. Taxonomy (NCBI): domain Eukaryota; kingdom Viridiplantae; phylum Streptophyta; class Magnoliopsida; order Asparagales; family Orchidaceae; genus Dendrobium; species Dendrobium huoshanense. The sequence continues at coordinate 42,101,476 of CM028347.1, forward strand.
AACTGAGACTTCCCAATATTGTGAATGAAAACCTTACAACCAAAGACATGAAAGTGCGAAAGATTGGGTGTCCTATCCTTAAGGATCTCATATGGTGTCTTATCTAGTTTGGTTCTAACATTCACCCTATTCAACACATAACAAGATGTGTTAACCGCTTTGCCCAAAAGTATTTTGGAAGTGAATACTCAGTAAGCATGGCTCTAGCGGCTTCTACTAAGGTCCGATTCTTCCTTTCAGCTACCCCGTTCTACTGAGGAATCCTAGGAGCTGAGAAGTTGTGGCTAATCCCCTTGTCCTAACAAAAATCTCCAAACCTTTCATTTTTCAAACTCTCCCCCATGGTCACTATGGATGGTCAAGATCTCACAACCTAGCCTTTCTATATCTAAGTAAAAAAGGTTCTAAACTCCTTAAAAGACTCATTTTTATGTGAAAGAAATCTAGTCCAAGTGAACCTCGAGTAGTCATCAACAATTACAAATCCATAGACTTTCCCTCCCAAACTGGCAGTGCTAATAGGTCCAAACAAATCCATATGAAGGAACTTTTAAAGGTCTAGAGGTGCTAATGTCCTTAGTGGGGTGAAAAGAGGAGTGGACATGCTTTCCTAATTGGCAGGCATCACAAAGGTGGTCTTTAGAGAATTTCAGTTTGGGGACACCTCTATCTAGATCTTTTTGGGTCACTTTCCTAAGGTTTTCATACTAGCATGACATAATCTTCTATGCCACAACCGTGAATCATCAACAACAGTTTTCAAGCAAAAAGATGCAGCACATTCAATATTATTTAAATTAAGCATGTATACGTTGTTGATCCTCTTTCCCTATAAAATAGTGTTATTATTTAAACTTATAATGCATGAATTTGCAAAGAATTGTATGATGAAGCCCTTGTCGCAAAGTTGATTGATGCTGAGCAAGTTGTGTTTTAATCCATCTACAAGAAAAATATTTTCAATCATAAAGTTCTTGGAATTACCAATTATACCTGCACCCATCACCTTCCTGGTGGT